>QLNU02003225.1:28013077-28039687 GCA_006491805.2 Dysdera silvatica | reverse complement strand
TAACATGAATGAACTTTTCCTTTTAAGACAAAAGCATTCGCTAATAACCCGATAAAAATACAGATTTAGAAACTTTAGAAATATTCGTTTTTGCCCACTACTTAAATCAAGTTAATTTTGTTTAATACAAATTGAAATAATGAGAAAAAAAGTTTGTTGAATTTCGAAATGAAATTTAATATAATAAAGGAATTTGAATATCAAATCTTACCAATTACTTCGAAATAACAATTGTAAATTACATGATAAAAGGAAATTAAATGTTGTTTCTTTCTTTTAATTGTTATTTTGCTGATCATTGGGGGATGGCAAGACGCCGAATGCGGCTTCGTTTTCTCGAAGAGACTGTAGCGAATACAGTGGCCTTTAGACTTCTGGAGCACTAGGTCTCTAGAGAGGAAAGTTCTTGAGCAAAATCTCCAACTTAAGGTAGAAAACTGTACTCTCAACTTAAGGTAGAAAACTGTACTCTCAACTTAAGGTAGAAAACTACTCTCAACTAAAGGTAGAAAACTCTACTCTCAACTTAAGGTAGAAAACTCTACTCTCAACTTAAGGTAGAAAACTCTACTCTCAACTTAAGGTAGAAAATTGTACTCTCAACTTAAGGTAAAAAACTCTACCCTCAACTTAAAGTAGAAAACTCTACTCTCAACTTAAAGTAGAATACTCGCAACTTAAGGTAGAATACTCGCAATTTAAGGTAGAAAACACTACTCCCAACTTAAGGTAGAAAACTACTCGCAACTTAAGGTAGAAAACTCTACTCTCAACTTAGGGTAGAAAACACTACTCCCAACTTAAGGTAGAAAACACTACTCCCAACTTAAGGTAGAGAACTCTACTCTCAACTTAAGGTAGAATACTCTAGACTTAACTTAAGGTTGAAAATTCTACGCTCAAGGTAGAAAACTCTACTTTCAACTTAAGGTAGAAAACTCTACTCGCAACTTAAGGTAGAAAACACTACTCCCAACTTAAGGTAGAAAACTCTACTCTCAACTTAAGGTAGAATACTCTAGACACTTAAGGTTGAAAACTTTACGCTCAACTTAAGGTAGAAAACTCTACTCTCAACTTAAGGTAGAAAACTCTTAAAGTAGAACACAAAATTCTACAAGAACTTAAGGTTAACGCTCAAGGGCATCGAGAAAAACAGTCCCCGTGGCAGTGTTCAATATGACAAACAGTTTAATTAGAATAATGTTCACATATGAAGAATACGAGGGCGAATCAGAAAGTCTTTGCCCCTATTTTTTATTAACCAAAATAAGGTACCTACAGGTAATTACAACTATACGTACGTTACACTATTTTTCCACATAGTCCCCACACCGGTTCAGATATTTGTCCCATCACAGCACTAAATTTGGGACGCCCCTGTGGTAGAATTCATCTGGCTGACTGTGGAACCACCGTCAGACTGCTGTCTTGGCTTCGAATGATTGGCACGCGAAGGATTGCTTCACTGAATCATCTACAACGGTATGCCGAGGACGGTGGAAGTTTCCTGGACAGTAATGTTACTGGCGATAAAACGCAGATACTGCATTTCATGCCGGAACCAAAGCAGCAGAGCATGGTGTGGAAACATCTGGGTTCGCCTCTGACAAAAAATTCCGTTCAGTGCCATCTGTTGGGAAAGTGATGTTAACGGTCTTCTGGGATCGCCCTGAACCGATCCTGCTGGATTTCATGCCACAAGGTGCAACCATCAATGCCGACAGTTATTGTTCCACACTGTCACGTCTGACATCATGCGAAAGCGCTGAGGGATCCTCAATGTGGACAACATGGTTATCCTCCACAACAATGCGAGGCCACATGTGGCAATCAGAACCGCCGACAAGCTCCGGTCATTTCACTGGGAGAGTCTGGACCACCCACCATACAGTCCGGACCTCGCCCCTAGTGATTTCCACGTTTTCGGTCCGCTGAAGAAGTTCCTGGCAGGACAGCGATTCACGTGCAACGATGAAGCCAAGACAGCAGTCCGACGGTGGTTCCACAGTCAGCCGGACGAATTCTACCACAGGGGCATCTCAAATTTAGTGCTGCGATGGGACAAATGTCTGAACCGGTGTGGGGACTATGTGGAAAAATAGTGTAAGGTACGTAGAATAGTACGTATATTTGTAATTACTTGTATGTACCTTATTTTGGCTAATAAAAAATAGGGGCAAAGACTTTCTGATTCGCCCTCGTACATTCAAGTTTTACAGGTGTCAATAGAGTATAAATATAATTATCAACGTGGAAACTGGACTCATAGCCGCTAAATATTAAACATTACAATCCTTAATTATCTTAACTAATTCACCCTAATTAGGGTTTAACTCAAATGGGAAATTGGCACGTAAAAGGTGGGGAGGAACACAAAAAGAATTATTGGAAGCAAGGGAAAGTAAAATATTTACCGAGCCACTGCTACTATATGTCGATGTGATTATCTCACTCATTTAGTTGGCTGTGCAAGGGTAGCGACACGGCCAAAGAACTTGTTTCAATCCACTGTAGCCGTACGAAGCATGTTCGGTCAGGTTAAGGCCTAGCTGTTCGCGTCTGATTCTTGAGGGAATCTGATCTAAATCATGGTCTATCAGGGCTGCAGCTGTCGTAGTGGTCAGGAGGCCCACTGTTCGTGGTGAAGGAGAAACGCTTACTTATTGAAGACGCAAAACTAAGAGTTTTATTGAATCATCTGGTGGTAATGGAGACTAACCGAATATTCATTCTTACTGGCGACGAAACACGACTGATATTATGGAAGACGAAATTCTAACTGATTGAAGACGACCAACTAACTGATTGAAGATGAAAGACTTACTGATTAGCAGGAACCCATCTGGTCGGGTTGGAGGTGAGAGACTAACTGATCTTATTGACGACGAAATTCTGATTGATCAGGTTGAAGACCAAAACCGTACTGATGCCAACCCAACTCTACAAATACTATTACAAATATCCTTCCTCTATTTCTATTGGTCATCTGCCTTCACGTGACCTGCAGACGCACCGCACCTAAACTTCCATGCCTACGGGTGGTTGAAATACCATTCTTTGCACATACCTCGATGGCTGGTTGTTGTGTGGCAACAAATACCTCCTTGAGTGAGGCGACAAATAGGCGTCCTCTTCTGTGTACATACGACTTTCATTTCTATTGAAGTTTAAACTTGAAAAATAGCCTATTATTTGCTACCACGCTTATCGAACCAAGTTCTCGTGCAGTCTGTTGCTATCAGGTATTTTATCACAAAATGCTATACGTTGCTTGCTTTCTCACTTTGAAAAGGTTGTTGTGTCGCTCTATTTTCGTGCAGGTGGCAAAGTATTGATATTAGAAAAGATGATAGGATGGGTTAAAGTAAAATAAATAAAGAACGGCCAACTCCCCAAATTTCAGGTTACAATACACAAAAAACTCGAATCCGAAGTCTGAGTCCAAAATTAGATAAAAGAAGAAGAATAAAAATAAAAAAAAAGCAATTATTAATACATTGATATATAAATATTACCTTAATTACGTGCACAAAATTAATCAGTTGCTAATTAACAACTCATCTGACAATACGTGAAAGTCACATCTAATTTATGACCACGATGCCCACGCTCTAATTGCTCTTTTCGCCTATTGTCCATGTTGACGTGCGTGGACACGTATTTCCTAGATGAAGGTTCATACCGGGTGTAGTGAATATAATCACATATCTATGGGATAGTTTAATATGTAAAAATGAGGGTAGTTCCAAAAACCTCTCTGTACAGTGACTTCCATCCACTGAGCCACTGCGGTTAGTCCTCCGCTTAGTAGCTTACGTCCTCATTAATCGCTTGGATTGTCTATCACATGCCACGGGATGCCCTGTAATTAACAAAAGATTGGCGGCAAAAACATAATATGATGTGATATTAAAATGATTGGGTCTCACGACTGTCTTTAGGTGAAACGCTTTCTTTCAATTTGGCGGCAAATTTGAATTGCAAGTATCTGGTATTTAAAAATTAATGAATTATATAAATAGAGAATTTTGGTTTAATTTGCGACACAACAGCAGCAATCATACAACAGTGCGACACAACAGCAGCGATGAGAGCGTACCGCAGTCGAGCTTCAGCAAGTAACTCCAAGAAGTCTAACTTTCGGAGGGAGCGCCAGACGTCAGCAGGATTCGAGGAGGCGATTGCGGAGAAGGCCATACGTTGAAATTAAAAATATAATTTAATACAAATCATATTATATTGTTGTCATATTGTTTTTCACGTTCGACGTTTGGTGAAATCTGGCAAAGTTTGGCGACAAATTTGGCATAAAAATGTGGCGGAAAACATTGCAAATTAAGGTACGATTATTATGGGTTCAAAGCCAGTACGATTTTAAGGAAATAAGAGTATTTAATCACCATATCTTTATACTTTGTCGATATTTATGGCACAACTTGCAATTTATGTTTCGTACATCAAGGATCACGTTACTTCCTTTGATATTTTATTTTTCGTAACACACGTGAAATTTCTCATCTTTGTTAATGAACCTGATTTCACACAATGCATTCAGAAAAGTGAGTAAGTTTATTGACAATAAAGTTCATAAAAAATTGGACAATAAATTTCATATAAGACTTAAAATGAAGTTCCTAAAACATTTGAAATAAAGTTCATAAACATTTGAAAACAAAGCTCATAAGAATTTTGAAGATAAAGTTCATAAATTTTTTGACAGTGACCATTCTTTTAAAATATAATTAATTATAATAATAACTGATTATACATAATTATGCAATTAGTAAAACAAATGCAAAATCTCGTATTATTGGTCTTATTTAATAAGATCATTTCAAGCGAAAAGATGGGAAACATTTCTTTGAATTAGACTGGGCCCTAAATGCATTCCTTTAACTTAATAAAACAAGAAATGTGCTGAATAGAAAAGAAGTTGTAGAAGGAAAGTAAATTTACTTAAGAAGAAATTTAAATTCTCTTACAAATTATTCAGGAATTTCATCCCAGTCAACAATTTGTTTTCCCGCTTCCAAGACATCGTTAAAAATTAAATAATATGTGAAACATTCTAAAAAATGCAGTTTGCTTTTTTTATGCTATCTAATTATGTTGGAGAATCAAAATGACAAATGTAAACTTTCCAAAATGTTCATAAATAAAAATTAAACATGAGGAAAAAGTGCCCTTTTTGCATTAGCATTATATAAAATTGCTCTAAATTGATTCTAAAAATATTTCCACAGCCCAATTTGTATATGAATTTTCGTATACATCTGATGGATTTAGTTCGGTATATACCGACAAATATCCGACCATATATATAAAGTAGCTTAATTATTAAATTAGTTATATATTTATATAAGCACAGTGGAGATACATAACAAAAGAATTAAAGACTGTCTTCTGGAAGTTGAAAGTACATCAGATCGAGCAGCGAGGCTCGTTGTTCAACTAACCCAGCGATACCAACTTCAAATAGTACAGGTATATGCACCAACATCAAGCCATACCGACGAAGAGGTTGAAGAATTTTATGAAGAAATCAAAGAGTTACACACCAAAGGGAAACAACATATCAAGCTCATCATGGGGGATTTCAATGCAAGAATTGGACAACAGGAACAAGGAGAGACATCGGTTGGTAAATACGGATATGGGGAAAGGAATGAACGTGGCGATCAACTCATCGAATTTGCAGAAGCTGAAAATCTTAGCATCATGAATTCATTTTTTAAGAAGAAACCGCAAAGAAAATGGACATGGAAACACCCAAATGGGGGAACTAGTGAAATTGACTATATCCTGGCAAACAAGAAATACCGAGGCATTCAAGTTGGAATTAAAAAATCGCTTTTCTGCACTGGAAGGACTTATTGATGAAAGTGATATCTCAGAAGCAAATGAAAACATTGTTAAGACAATAGTTGAAACTGCTGGGGAAATTGGTGGTGTAACCTGTAAAAAGCACAATAGCAAATTATCTGAGAAGACGAAACAGCTCATGAAAAGGCGAAGAGATATGAAGGTGGACAATCGAAATACCAGTTCCAGGATTGAGTACATAGAACTTTGTAAAACTCTGCGCAAAAGCATGAAAGAAGACATAAGAAAATTCAACTGTGAGTTAGTAAGGAAGGCCATTGAAAATAACAAGAGCCTTAGGGTTGTTAAAGGAAGTTTATCTGTTGGGAAGAAACACATCATTGCATTAAAAGGAGAGGATGGCACCGTAACAAGAAATAGGGAAGAAATACTTAGAAGAGTTGAAGAATTCTACAAAAAACTATATGAAAGTAACAGTGGATTAAACGAAGACTCTGAGATAGTCGAAGGAACAGCTCCTAAAATCTTAAAAGAAGAAGTAGCATTTGCAATAAAAAGTATGAAGAAAGGAAGAGCCCCTGGTGATGATGGTATTACATTAGATATCCTAAAAGAAGCTGGAGAATATGTAGAAGACATACTTGCAAAATTCTTTACCAAATGTCTTAACAGCGGTAACATACCAAACCAATGGGATTCTGCAACAGTAATTCTTTTGCATAAAAAAGGTGATAAAGAGGATTTGAAAAATTACCGACCAATTAGCTTGTTACCTGCTATTTATAAAATCTTCACAAAAGTGCTAACACATCGCCTGCAGAAAAAATTAGATGCAGCTCAACCAAGAGAACAAGCTGGATTTCGAAGTGGATTCAGTACAGTGGACCATATTCAAGTATTAAGAGAATTAATTGAAAGAACACATGAATATGAACTTCCATTGTGTGTTGCATTTATTGACTATGAGAAGGCCTTTGACTCTATTAAAACATCAGCAGTCATCAACTCTTTAAGATCAACAGACATTGAGGATGTGTACATTGACATGGTGAAACGTGTGTATAAAAATGCAAGTGCAAAATTTCGGTTACATAAAGATACCAAAACTATCAAAATTGGTAAAGGTGTGAGGCAGGGAGATACCATTTCTCCAAAACTTTTTACTTCAGCTTTACAGATGATTTTTCAGCTGATAAATTGGAATAACAAGGGAATAAAAATAAATGGTGAATATTTAAATCATTTGCGGTTTGCTGATGACATTGTTATTTTTTCAACGAACCCATCAGAACTCCAAGACATGGTACAGGAGCTCTCAACTAGAAGTAAAGAAGTTGGACTCAAGATGAACCTACAAAAAACTAAGATCATGTTCAATAATTTCGTAGAGGAAACAAAAATACAAGTTGACAACATTGAGCTAGAAATTGCTGATTCATATATTTACCTTGGCCAGCTGATTTCAATGGATGGCAACATTATGAAAGAACTCAACAGACGTATTAAACTTGGCTGGAGTGCATTTGGAAGAAACAGTTTTATCCTGAAGGGGAAATTGCCTTTGTGTCTAAAAAGAAAAGTCTTCAACCAGTGTGTATTGCCAGTCCTCTCTTATGGATCAGGGATATGGAGTCTAACAGTTGGCGCAATACGGAAGTCACAGACAACCCAAAGGGGCATGGAGAGGTGCATGCTGGGAATAACTAGGAGAAATCAAAAAAGAAACACTTGGGTGAGAGAGAAAACTATACTGTTAAAAATAATAGTTCAGGGTTGAACCAAAATGTGGTGATTTTCCAGCTTCATCCATTGTTAAGAACTACGTTTCACCACATTTTTGCTCCAGCTATGTTACCAATACTTGGCCGGAGGTTGAACCAAAATATGGATACACTTTCAATAACGAATAAGGCAACACTGAACCAAATTCATGGTTCCAGCTTGAACCAAATATATTGTTCTAGGTTAAACCAAATATGGCCAAAATTTCCCGGACACTGTATAACAATATAAAAACCTGCCTTTCAGAGGCTACCTATCAGGTGTGTATCGAAGAGTGCCGGAGCCCCCCATTATTTATCTCGGCTGCTATTGAAGCCACATCTACCCCATTTCATATACAGAGAGTACACATAATTTTTATTAATTACAGAAAGGTGACAATCAAGCGAAATTGCAAAGGTTTTGTATTATGCCTAATATAAGCGTGTTAGCTATTAGTGAGATAAAACATCAACAAGTCATAGACATAGAAATTATCACATATATCATTGTAATTCATCAAAAATAAAGGATATACGTAGCATAAACAGATAAATTTGAATGATTGGAGAGATCTTGGCACGTAAAAAACTTGGGAATATGAAGAATTACAACGAATAGCGCTGTTTGCCATAAGTGACTTGTATTGCAGCAAGTGATTGGCTAGGAGGTTGAACGAAAATCTGGTTCGGTGTTTAACCATCTTTTACAAATTACCATACTTTCACCAATAAGTGGTACTTTTGAATTTTCAAGTGAACCAAATTTTGGTGAAATTCCTATATTTTCACCATATTTTGGCAAAAATTAATGCGGAAATTTTTAACAGTGTAGAGTAGAGGACATCATTGTTAAAGTAAAAGGACTGAAATGGCGATGGGCTGGGCATATTGCAAGAAGAACTGATCAACGATGGACAACAGAAATTCTGAACTGGATTCCAAGAGACCACCGAAGACCTAGAAAACGTCCTCAAACTAGATGGGTGGATGAAATAAGAAAACAGGTTGGGGTGACATGGAAGCGAATTGCTTAGGATAGATTTGTATAGAAAGTATTTGGAGAGAACTTCATTCAGCAGTTGATAGATAATGGTTGAATATGATGATGATGATATTTATATATTTTATTGGCGCACAATAGTAAGACAGTTTTATATTTTTCCGCTGACTAAAGCGTTTGCGGTAGGTAAATATTTAAGACGATTAAATTTGTATGGTGGCTTATACAGTGAAGGTAAGGTGGAAGATATATATATATATACATATATATATATATATCTCAACAGTTACAATGAGGCCACGGGTACTTCTAGGTGGGGTTGAGAAGAATTAACGAGTATTTCTAGGAGGGCTAGGAAAACTATTACCTCCTTCTCAAAGCTGTCAAGAATTTTAGTGAATGTACAAGATTCCAAAATGCTACAAAAATAATTGATACTGCTTGACAATTAGTAATGAGCTAAAAAGTACCTTATTTTAAAATGCGACTGTAAATTTTTTAAACTAAATGATTAGCAGAATCGGGCAAATAAAATTTCTGAATGGCTAGGGGGGTTCGAGACCCCCCTGTCCCCATATTGGCGCCCATAAATCATGGTCCTTTGAAGAAAAGTTTCACGCTCGTAATAGGACATCACTGATAAATTTCCATAATTCTTTTTCACCTAAACGCACTGTTTGTTGGTAGTTAGGAATAAAAAGTTTTATGGGCAATGAATAAAATTTCATCTAGAAGAGAATATAAACATCTAGAAGAGAATATAAACATCTAGAAGGAAGTACGATAGCATGTGCATGCATAACAGTACATTTGATTTCAATGATACATTTTCCAACTTTTTTTGCCTCTTGAAACCATCCACAGTTCAATACTGAACTCTGTCGAGTCTTCGACCGTAGCTTACAGTAATCTAAAATCAAGAAAATGTGACTTCGAAAAAAATTCGCCAACTTTTTTTGCAAAAAGATTCTAGAAAGGTTTCTGAATTTCTAGCAGAGTTTTCGAAAAAAAGTGCCAAGCTCAAAGCAGGATACAAAAACCAATTTGCCAGATTTTTTAAGAAGCAAAAGCCTTACAAAAAAACGGTTTTATTTTTCGAACATACTTTAAACCTGTATTTCAGTTGGTATTTTGTACGCATACCCAGTGTTTTACAGCCTGTAAATTCTCATTATCGTACATTCTGAGAAAATGACAAATTGCTGGTGAATACTGGATAACAAATCTGCGTACTTTTTCCAGTTTTTGGTATATTCTTTGCTACAGCTTACCACGAAGAAGTGAGAAATTATTACAGCAATTTTTCTTATTAATAATTTTTTAGGGATGGCGAAAATATGCATGTAAGAAAGAAAAGACATAAGTAAGAAAGAAAAGACATAAAAATGTACGTAAAAATGAAAAAGACATACAATGAAAGTGTTCAATTTTATGGAGTGTTTGGGAACATCGCTAAATACAGTCTTTAAACGAAAACAGACATTAACAAGGAAGACATTAAACAACAATATAAATCAACGTTTATTGGCGTAGTGATACCAGCGCCGATGTTATGGCGTGATTATATATGAATATTTATTATTAATATTAATAATATTTATTTTCTTTCGAACGTTTCACCATCTAATCACGCCATAACATCGGCGCTGGTATCACTACGCCAATAAACGTTGATTAATATTATTATTTAATTTAATCTGCGTAGTGTTCGATTTATTTAAATAAATAAAAAGATATTAAGATACTCTACTGCACATAGAAATTGACATGTTAATTTGCAGATAAAATAATGATTTTGACTGATAAATGGAAATGTGCCCTCTGGTCTTAGAGTGTCCAGATATTTTGAATGGTCTGGTGTAGATACTATTATAAGACAATTGTTAATTCCAATATTAGCATCACAGAAAGAGGCAGAATATACCCTCTGTGACGTCATTTGGAAAAGTAATACAAGAATCTGTCACATTCATGACTGCTATGGTCTGCAAAAAGCACCGTTAAAGGGAAACAGAAGTTAAACGAAATGTGTGTGTGTGTGTCGTTTCACAGAAGCAGGCTGACTTCATTGGGCGGATAGTTAAAATTTGAAAAAAAAAAAATTAGTTACGTTCTCATGTTGGGAATAGTACTTGCTAACCTGGGTTGAAGGCAAATGACTGTTTTATCGACGTTGTCTCTTAAAGTGTCTGCTCTCGAACAATTTGCTACATTTCACAGAAACAGACTGCATTTATTGGACGAAAAATTAAAATATGGAATACAAAAAGTGATCCTACTATCTACCCCGCAATGTAAGAGCAGATCTGTTTTATTGAGGCGGTTTCTTAAAATGAGAGCTCTTGAACGTGTTATCCCTTTTTATATGTGTGTCGTTTAATTCCATTGAACCAAACTGCATTTTTGGACGGAAATTCAGATGTGAAAAGACCAAATGTAAATTGCACTTCCATATCGGGAATCGTACTTGCAATCCTGTGTCGGAAACAAAAGACGGTTTTATCGAGGCTATTTCTTAAAATGCCTGTTCTCGAACCTTTTCCCCCTTTCTGTATGCGTGCTGATTTAATTCACCGAACAACACTTCATTTAATAGGTGGAAAATAAAAATTTGAAAAATAAAAATCACAATTTCTATGTCCGGAGTTGCAATTGCCACCCTGCGTTGAGAGTGAAAGACTACTTTAACGGCCCTGCTTCTTGAAATGTCTGTTCTTGAAAAAACGAACATTCAATTCCTTCGGAAAATACGCTTTAAATACGTTCATAAGGGATTGAATGTTCGTCTTCCGTAGCTCAGTTGGCAGAGTTCCTGCTCAGATTGTAAAACGTTGTGGGATGGCCCCACCGGACGCAGAAAACATTTCTTTTCTTTGCGAACGTTTCACCATCTAACCACGCCATAACATCGGCGTTACTATTACAACGCCGAAAAGACGTTGATAAAAATTGTTTCTAAATTTAATCTGCGTAGTGTTCGACTTGTATAAATATATCTGCTGCAACGAGCTTTTCGATGAATTTAATACCGGTCTTTTCGTAAGTGGGTTTAAATTTAAAAAGCAGTCCATGTACTGCCTCATTCGGCGAAATATCCGGTTTCGGAAAATACGCTTTAAATACGTTCGTAGGGGATTGAGTGTTCGTCGTCTGTAGCTCAGTTGGTAAGAGCATCTGCCCGGATTGGTCGTGGGATTGTGCCCCACCAAACGTAGGAAACATTTCTTTTCTTTACGAACGTTTCACCATCTAACCATGCCATAACATCGGCGTTAATATTACTACGCCTAAAAAACGTTGATAAAAATTGTTCCTTAATTATTACAACTGCCAAGCATTTGATTATTTAGTCATTAACCTCAAAAATTGAATACAATGTTTAAGTTTTTTTTTTCTAAATTCAGTAAATAACGGTATCAACGCGGGTTAGAAGCGTGTAGCGATTAAGCACCGTCATTATAGTTTTTATTAATTTTCTACATGTGAAAGTAATTAATTTTAGAATAATATTTTGTTCACTTTTGTTTCCTGAGAATTCTGAAGTGGGTTAATAACGATTCCCCCCCCGAAAACCAAAAGAATGAAAAATGTAACTACTTGAAATTATTGCATGGTATTCAGCAAAATTCATGCACGAATTTCCATTTTCTTTGACATCAGAATAATTGAAGGCCATTACTTTGTAAAGAATAATAATGAGGGAAAAATTACTTTCCAAAAATCCATTACCTCAGTGGAAAAATCTCCGAGCGCCGATATGTCAATATTTTGATGAAGTTTTAAAGCCTTTTTTGGCATATTAAGCAATGCTGGTAAATGAAATAAAAACACGCTTTTCTACAGAAAACAAAAGCATTTTGTAATAACCAGTTAAATAAAACACGAAATTAAAAGTTTTCTCTCGGTTTGTTTTCGGGCATTAATCAAATCAAATTAATTTTATTTCATACAAATCGAAATATATCGAAAAACATTCTATCGAATTCAAAATGAAAATAATTATAAATTATTATTATAAAACTTCGTTAATTTTCCAAACTTAGAAATTATGAATTATGCCTCGAAAAGGTATGGACATTCTCATCCTAATAAATAATACATTAATGAACACAATAGGCATAGTTTTAGTCATTTAATTTAGTTTTAAACGTTTCTTGCTGCCTTTCAGTTACATTCGAAAGAAGCGTTCATGAAACATTCAAAAGCATTTACTGAGCGCTTTCCCCGAAACTGACTGATATCCATCGTAAAATGTTTAAAGCTATGTTAAATTGCTCAACTGTACATATTCCTTTTAGTAATGTATTATTTATTATGGGTGTCGAACAATGAGTCTATCTCTATTTTCATATTTATTCTGTATAATGAATTTGATTATTGTCTTTTTGTTTATATGCTAGGGGAGAGGGAGCAGAGCAGGGTATCAAATGTTTGAACTCATAAAATTTTTAAACTGGAAAAGAAAATTTAGCAATGCCGTATTATTTGGCTTCCATAGACATTTAGTTATGAGAGGTACTGCCTCACCCACCATACTCATCCGATATTGCGCCATCGAATTTCCATTTATTCCGATCGCTACAACATTTTCTAAGTGGCAAAAAATTTGAAAATATGGATGATAGCAAAAACCTTTTTTTAATAAAAATATACTTTTTTGATAGTTAATTTTAGTTTTCTCAGAAAATTGACACCCGGATTTGCTCCATTGGTGGGATAAAACCAGGTACCTATTTAAAACCTGTAAAAGTTAATTTTGAAAATTTTATTTGCAAATTGAAAAACTATACTTGTTATCAAAGTAATGCATTTACCACTTTACAACATTTCCTTCAATATATGACCATTTAAATTAGGAAATGAAAAAGTCAATTTGTTTTATGTTCTTTTTAACTTTTTTAATGGTCGGACCGAAATTTCCACTCTTTTCTTTTAAGCATATTATTAACTTGCCTTTTAATTCTTCACTCATTAACAGCATTGGCATAATTGTACATGAATGTGTTAATGAAAATTCTGATGGAATTGTCGAAATAGTTTGCTTTTCCCCCTTTAAAGACAATCTTTCATTTGCTATGAAATAATGAAATCCACTCTAATCAGAATTCAATATTTAATCAGGATCAAGATTGAATGTCGAATTTCTCATTCTTAATATAAATTCTACAGCAGTATTTTTAATTTTCTTTATACTATCGATATGTTATGTGATCGTGTATTTTGTGGTTTTTTCGAGAAACGTTTCCAGTTGTCTTTTTAAAATTTTAAATGAAAGGATAACTGCTTTTGAAATTTATTAAATTTAATTCTTAAGCTTCATTGAAACCCTAGCATTTTAAATCCACGTCATGAACTGGCATATGACGATTTCTGGCATTCTTAAATTTTTGAAATATTGAAGCCCTAATTATTTCTTATTTTTGATTATTTATCCCTAATAAAGGTTGTTTTTTTTTATTTAAATGTATCTCTAGGATATTTAACTTTATGATAACGAGCTTTGGTTTGAAGAAATTTGTGTTTTTTACAAGAATCGTAAAAATCAACAATTTGTTTCATACCTTTTAAAATAAATTCGTTTACCAAAATATCATCGTTACTATAATCAGATTCATACGCATAATTACCATAATCGGTTCGATTTTCATTAAAGTCACGAAAATCCAAAGTAACATCTTCAATCACATTATTAATAAAAAATAGCTCTTCAATTTTTTTAAACAGATATTTACTTTCGTCTAATTCTGCAGCTGCAATTATTGAACGTTTTATGTTGTATTTTTCTATTGATAAATTTAAGATAGATTGAATGATGTTCACGAAATTCTTTTTTAAAACAGAAAATCAAAAGTAAAATATAGACGGTTTTTATATTTTGATACTTTGCCAAAAAACAAACTAATAATTTCAGTCTGGCATTAAATAAACTTCTGATTAAACCAAGTTAAAAGCATACCAACTGACAACACTCAAAGTCTCGCCAATATCTCGATTACCGTCATAATTGCGTTAATTCTTATAAGGACTTTGCCAAACATCTGAAACTGGTGCCAATTTTGAAAACTTTATTCATTAAAGAAATATTAATATATGGATTTCGCAGAAAAAACACTTCGGATTCGTAATTAGGGGTATAAAATCTATAAATTGCGATATGTCTCAATTCTCAGTTAGGACTCCCACTTGATAGTTTCCTTTTCAGACTAATGTAATGCTACTTCCAATAGTTTATATACAAATAACATATGGTTAACATTAGTGGTAACCATTTATTTCATTACTGATACGGGGATACATGTTACCGTTTGTCCTCATCAATCAATACCAGCATTGCGTGCAACACGTTGCCAGCGATGTGGAAGTGTTCGTTAAGAGTCTGAATGATCATTGCCCGGATGAACATTTGGAAGCGTTGTTCCACCATCTTGTAGTCGCCAGCGATTCAAGTCCGGGGAGTATGACTTGATTCTAAGATGATGAACCACTGTGGGAGACATCTGCTTCAGAACTGTTTCAG
Source organism: Dysdera silvatica (assembly GCA_006491805.2). NCBI lineage: Eukaryota > Metazoa > Arthropoda > Arachnida > Araneae > Dysderidae > Dysdera > Dysdera silvatica. The sequence continues at coordinate 28,024,581 of QLNU02003225.1, read as the reverse complement.
GGATTCTTCAAGGTAGAATGGTCCATTCGAACTATCAACACAACAGCGACTTAGCCTGAGTCAAACATCAAGTTATAGTCACAGACTTAAGTCCGGGGGAGTAAGGACTTGATTCCTAAGATGATGGAACTCGTGGCATTCGCTCAGAACTGTCCAGGATTCTTCAGTAGAATGGTCCATTCGAACTATCAACACACAACAGGCGCTGGGCGTGTCCAACTTCACATCGCCGAGTAACGGATTGGGTACAATGCTGGTGACTAGGGACAGTAAAGCCAACATGTATCTATTTCGTATCAAATGTGTCATAGTTGCCATCATTAAAATTCCAACCTCGTAAATGAACAGTGTTATTCTGGGATCGTGGAAGTAAATTCTGTCCTGACTCCCCATCCCACCAAACAGTTTGTATTCGCCCTACTTTTTGCGGTAAATATTTGTAATTAATATCCGCTACCAACGCCAACCGCCAAACGGCCCGGAGACCAGAACCGCAAGGAGAGGAGAAAACACCGGATTTGGATAATTTTATTGGGTATAAGATCAAGTTCTTTATGTGAAAAAATGCATTTTCTCTATCATAGCCCCTCATTTTTTTTATCAGCTTTCTACACTTTATGAAATTTTTGTACGGTCGCTATTTGTTTTTAAAACTATTGGTTTTGAAAACAGTGATGGCTGGAGTAAATGAAATAAGAAATATTGCTTTCAATTTTTGCTCACAAATAGCGGGCCAACCCGCACATGAATAATATAATGTCTTTTTTTGAAACTTAATCAATTAATTTTCTCGAAGAACGTGCCACGAATACCTTAAGCGTCTTTAAAAACAAAAATTGATTACATTGCCTGAAATTAACGAGATAGTATATAACTTCCCTATTTAAGGGAATCGCATATTTTTCGCGAGAAATTTGCATTTACTCATCCCCTCATTTTCAGTTCTATTAATGTTTCACTATGGAGTTTCATTCTCTTACTCATTTGTCTAAAGTAATCGTTGTGTTCTCCAAAGATAACAAATAACCGCTTCTGAATCTACCATTTTATACCGTTATTGTCATTTAGTATGTTTCTGCTAAATTATTAACTGGCCAAAATTCGTTTTCCGGGAATTAATTTTAGAAAAATCGCTCGCATCAACGTTTTAAACGAATAGAAAAACATTCTTTGGATGCGCGTAATCGAAAGTGGTTTCCCTCCGATATTTCTGGATGAATATAATATTTGTAATTCCGCCTTTGGCAACACCTTGTTTTCACCATTCCCATTTCTTGTATTAAGAAAATCATCGCTTCTGTAAGCGCGTTGCATAAAATTTCATTAGGGCCTTCGCATTGTGCGCAATTTGCATTTCACTGTTTTGAAAAGATCCGTTGTTTTGATGCGCCGAAATAATGAATTATTTCTTTCGAACAAATCCGCGATTTGTTTTGCAGCGTTTTCGTGGAATATATATATTTTTTTAAATATTCTTACCACGCTCTGTCACGGAAAAATGAGAAAGCATTACAAAAGACTTGACATTTTTATTGAGTTGGGAGTGCAATAATTTTGGCTGATAAGTATAGTTGTTCCCTTCAGTACTGTGTGTTTAAATATTTTTGCCTGCATGGTGTAGATGTAATATAACAATTATTAGCATAATAGTAACAAACAGTTATTTCGACACTGGCGTAAGGTTTAAAAACACGACGTTTCGGGAGCCAACTGCTCCCTTTGTCAAGTGAAGGCAGAATAATAGTAAGAATGAAACGTATCGAGGTGCGTACTGTCAACTATGTCATTAGAAAAATATATAGGGTGGATTCAGCGAGGAGTGGAGGGATGATCGCCCCTTCCTCACTAGGGGCGAAGTCCGGACTGTATGGTGGGTGGTCCAGACTCTCCCAGTGAAATGACTTGTCGGCGGTTCTGATTGCATACAGTCCGGACCTCGCCCCCTAGTGATTTCCACGTTTTCGGTCCGCTGAAGAAGTTTCTGGCAGGACAGCAATTCACATGCAACGATAAAGCGAAGACAGCAGTCCGACGGTGGTTCCACAGTCATCAGCCGGACAAATTCTACCACAGGGGCATTTCAAATTTAGTGCTGCGATGGGACAAATGTCTGAATCGGTGTGGGGACTATGTGGAAAAATAGTGTAAGGTACGTAGAATAGTACTTATATTTGTAATTACCTGTATGTACCTTATTTTGACTAATAAAAAATAGGGGCAAAGACTTTCTGATTCGCCCTCGTCTATTGGATAAGCTCATTTCGGATAATCGGGGTCTACTGTAGGTGCAAATACGAAGACAAGAGATGATATAGTCAAACCCCGCTATAGCGAATCTGGCTTATAACGAATCTCCGTGTATAATGAATGGTCCCGTACATTCCCCTATACCTATAATGTTATGGGATATAGCGAACCAAACGTTCAGTCCTTTGAGATTGGCTACAGCAAGATTCGGCAATAGTGAAAAATGAGGTTGAAGTGAAAGATAATGGAAAGGTCATTAACCAAGATTTGTTTTATCAATTTCTCACATGGGAAATGAGAATGAATTATAATCATTGTTTTTACAACTTTTAGTCCCCAAAGACGTTGAAGTTAACCAAGTTTCTTGTGCTAAAAACTAAAAGCACAAATGGACAAATGGAGAACACAGCAACATGGAGTAATCATACTGTATGCCATGCCCATATCCAGAGGGAGGATCTTGAGGACCGGTACCCCCCGGAAGTAAATTTTTAATATCGATTGGCTACAACTTTGCATGCTGTGATTGTATCGATACATGCTGTAAAAATTTTTGAACTCCCGAAATTAAGTCCAGGCTACGGCCTTGCTATATGCAGAAAAATTTTTGCTTAAATTTCCATTTTTTTTATATCAGAGTAATTGAAAATCATTATTCTGTACAGAACAGTAAAGCAATGGAGGGATTATTTGCTAAAAATCCATTAGTTTACAACACAAGCTTAAAACCAATTCCGACAAGTCATAACATGATGCAAATTGAATCAAACTACTTCAATAAAAATCAAAATATTTAGAAAATGTATTTGTATCGGAATTCAAATTGAATTTTATTGCACTTTATGAAATTAGAAAGCCAAATCTCATTAATTATTTTAAAATATCAATTACAAATTATGTCGCAAAAATAGAGAAGTGTATTTATTTAGCATATTTCTCCTCTGTCATTATTCAAGATACTCTTCCCTTAGTCTACTTTTTCATACGTTATGGATTAAATTACTATGCCCATATTTTATTTGTCTATTTGACTATTTACTTCAGTTTTATAAAACTTAAAGCATTTGAATTGTTCTGCCCTTTGTAATTGAATATATTCTTTCCGTTGCATTGAGATAAATGTTTATTGGAAAATTGAAAATAAAACGAACACTAATCCCTTTAAATGCAAGAATAATATGATTATATAAAATATTATATTATCAATCATACAAAGGTAAAAAGTGATATCATTTTACAGTATTAAAGGATACATAAATTTCTTTAAATTGGACTCTTGAAGCCGAAAATTAATTCTATTAACACAGCAAAATGCACACCTAATGCGATAAAATAGAAGATATTGTAAACGCAACGTAAATTTATTTAGTTATCAGAAAATTTAAGTTCTCCCCTAACGTTCCATTATTTTTATCGCCGTTAACCATTTATTTACATAATCCCAGTAATTTTTGAAAAATTTAACTCCACAAAATTGTCCGAAACTGCAACTTTCTTGTTTCATTTTGCATAATTTCTGAAGAATAATTAGTCACAAAAGTGAAGTTCTTCTCAAACATTTTAAATATCGTACCGAAGGGGTACTTCATATTCTCCTTCTGGGACTTTCTTTGATTCGGAGGTTGACAGATTCCTTCTGTGCCCAGTATCGTCTACGTCTTTTGATCATTGATTTATCCTCATCTCTTTATGCTTCTAATGATGATTCTGCTCCAGTGATAATTCCATCGAGTACAAATTAGAGCATTTGTAATTGTACTTTTCAACTCACACTATGTAGCCACAATACGTTAACTTTATTTTTAGCATTATATGGATGTTAGTTCATTTTTTGTGGAAGTTTTACGGGAATTCTTGGTTGGCAATCTTGTCAGTTCAATGCATTTTCATTATCTTTTGAAGTGTTTATGTTTCTAACTTTTTGGTTTATTTCTTAATGTCCTTTTTTTCTGTTCAGGTCTGGCATCCATATAGAAAAGATGCAGCTAGTTAGAATTGAGATTCTAAATTGAAGACTTTATTTTATTTCTCATACATTTTATTTAATTTCATTAAATTTTATTTCGACCGATCTAATTCATTGTCTAATTTCTTCTATTTGGTTATTATTGTTTCAAAAGATTTCACCTGAATATTAATAGCAGATTGAATTTACTTTTTCAACGATTTCTTTTTTACAATGAGCACTGGTGTTTAGGTTTTTACGCTAATACATGTAGTTTTCGTTTTGTTAGCGTTAACAATATTTATGGCAAGACCCATGTCTTCTCTTTCTGCGTCAATTTCACTGATAAACACTTCTAAATGTATATTTAAGATTGTTATTACAACCACATCATCAGCATATTTTAAATTGTTTGTAAAATAGTTTTCAAGTTGCTAATTAAGTAATAATGCAGTGTATAGGTATTGTGAACAATTAGCATAGAGGTAGGCCGAATAAAAAGCCGACATGGCGTCGACATGCCCGGTCACCCAAACAGAAATTTATTCTGTAAATAGTATAATAATCAGAAAGACAGTTAAGATAAAAATAAAAAGTAATGAAAAATGAAAAAAGGACAACGAAGGAACAGAGCAAATTAACTTTCAACATAGAAAAAAGATAAAGTTTTAATTTAGTTTTAAACAAATTAATATTTGAAATCCTCGTAAGTTCAATAGGTAGATCATTCTAAGTACGAAAGCCAATGTAATTAATAAGAAAAAATCGAAAATTATTCCTGATGACAGGAATCCAAAAATTAATATCTCGGTGAGAAGGAATCTTTTATAATGTCATATTAAATAAAGTTTTTTATTTTATCTGAGTAAACATTAGAAACTAAAATTGTAAAAAGAACAAGTCGCTATTTAATTCCTCCTTTTATTGCTCTTTATATGTTTTTTTCCGATTTTAATTTCTTATTTTTCCAATATGCTCCTTTGCTGACGTGGATATCTGTGTTGTTCAGCCCTGTCTTTTCAATCATTTCAGTCACCTTCTTAAATTTTATCCAATTAAAAATTTTTTCACAATTCACATATAAGCAGAGATATTCATTTGAATTTTCTTTTTTAGCTAATGGAGACGATGTGAAAATTTTTTCTCTTGTGTTCAATCCAGTTCTAAGTTCGAATTGTCAATTATTAATCCTTTCATAAAATTTTCTATAATTTGTTGTGAATAATTTTTAACAATATTTTACTTGTTAAGAAGGCTGAGCATTCTATGTTCTGTGTATTCGATGGTTTTATCTTGGAATGATTATTGACCTGTTTAGTTCTTTAAAGATTATTCTAGTTTTATGAATATTGTTAAGAATTTTATGAATTATTGGATTTTTCCATTATCATTATTTATATTTTTTTGATATGGAAGTTTTATTCGTTACCTTTGCTTCCCCCCTTATTCATGAATGTTATTGCATGTATGACTTCCCCCTTCCATTATATCTGGGCCTTCTGTCTCTTGTCGTGTTTCGTCTCTTCTCTGTTCACTGGAGAGCTTTCAAATTAAGCCCTGCGGTGGCGCAGTGTGGTAACGCGTTCTCCTAGTGCGCCGCTAATCCGGGTTCGACTCCCAGCAGTGCAAAGAACGCTTACTCAGAGATCTCATAAAGATCGCACTGCTCACTGTAGTCCGGGGTTTGGTTCCCTAGGCCTTAAGAGGTTCGGATTCCTCGGAAAACAGTAGGTCCCGGCGCAGCATGACCACTGTAGTCTTTGAGCCGTAAAACCACAAAAGCAAGCTTTCAAATTACGTTCATCACACTGAACACGTTCTAATTTGTAGAATTTCTGAACATATCCTTCTCAAATTACTTTACTCCCACTAAGGTCAGTTATGACTTTGTCATTTTTGCTTCCAACGCCATCGACTTTCGTTGAGTATTTTCTGGACATTTCTCTTATTGTTGTTGTATTTCTTTTTTTTTCTTGCTGTGTATTTCTTTTGCATTTTGACACAACGTAGCTTCCTTATTTCCTCACTCTTGGTTACATATCTTTTTTTTTTGTCTTGGTTACATCCTTCTGTATTTGATTACGCTTTAGCTTATATTTCTAGTTTTTGAACTTCTTCACTTCATCGACTATGCTTAAAAACGTTTTCTTCAATCAAAACGCTTAAAAACGTTTTTTTTTCAATTTGTTGTTTCTCCTGCGTAGTGTTACGTCATCAGATTAATTTAATAATAATTGCTTTTCATATTTTTAGTTTCTGACCGCATAGTTGCATTTTCATTTAAGGCATTAATTATATCTAAAATATTTTACATTATCGACTATTAATATTTCATCAATAATTAGTTTTACGGTAAAAAATGCATTTCTAGTGATTTTTACTGAAATTTGATTAAATCGAAAATAATCGATTCTCAAAATATATCATAATTTTGTATTGCACTTAATTGATATTATCAATATTAAATACGATAACTAGAACTAACTTGTTAATTAACATTGTCATCTTATATCCACTGCATTACGTGACCGGTTTCGACCTATAAATAAGCTATCGTGATCGGATTCTTATTTATAGATCGGAATCGATTGATGGCTAGTTGGTCATTTTCTTAGACCACCGTAATGTCCCGACCAAACCAAACTTCGGCAAAACAAAAAATTAGAGTGGAATCATCAAAGGAATCAAGAAACCAAAATCTCGTTTTCTTTTTCGATCTATGTAACATCACGTCCAAACCATCAGATCTGACCGGAACGCCCTCTTCCGGAATCTCGGAGAACTATCTCCTGATAGGTCCACATGATGACTGGTCATCAAAGCACCACCACACATCCTTGATCTCTTTTTCGTCCCAGGAATACAGATTTGTGAGAATGGCAGGCGATACATACTACTTAGATTTGGGTTATCGTCTTCGCAGGCAAAGACTGGACAAAGTCTTTGCACAAACGAAGCAGCGAACCTCTGATAAGATCCATCGAAGATTGAGCTACGAGAGTCATCTCAACGTGGCCACCATCAATTTCGAGAGAACATTTTCGAATGGTATTAAACATTTCCTGTTAAAAGAATATGAAAATTGAAGAATTTGATTTGTTTGTTTGGTTTTACGGCTCAAAGACTACAGTGGTCATGCTGCGCCGGGACCTACAGTTTTCCGAGGAATCCGAACCTCTTAAGGCCTGGGGAACCAAACCCCGGACTACAGTGAGCAGTGCGATCTTTTATGAGATCTCTGAGTAAGCGTTCTTTTTGCACTGCTGGGAGTCGAACCCGGATTAGCCGCGCAATAGGAGAACGCGTTACCACACTGCGCCACCGCAGGGCCTGAAGAATTTGTGAAATGCCGTAAAAGGCTTCTCTGCAAAATCCCAGGGAGACGCTAAGATCCTTCAGCTGTTCCATAAGCAATTTGTAGAACATCGCCGATAATTCTATGAAAATCTGTAAATTATGTAATTTTCCCCCATGGCAACAACTTAGAGAGGAAAAAAACTAAAACAACATTTTTAGTGCGTATCATAAATTTTAATAGTTAAAAATAACTAAAAACTCGATGCATTTCGAGCAGGGCAACGTGCTGATCTTCTTCAGAAGTAATACACTGTAAACAAACGATTATGTGTTGCCATTCTTTGAAAGTGTTATTTCTTGATGAAATCATCTGATGTCGATGGATAAGCATGAGCGCTGCTATCGAGTGTGGTTTCTGCCATCAGAATGGCGATGCTGAAGAACGGCGTGGATTTCTGATTTTTGACAATATTTAATGAATTAAGTTTGATGCGGTAGGTCAATAGAAAGTCTAGTTCAAGATTACATCTGAGCTGACAGAGGATGGCTGAGAGAGATTAACGGAAATTAAAGCTGTAGTTATTCACTTAGAGAGAGAGAGAGAGTTAATCATAATAAATAAACTACATAATTACTAAATAACAGAAAGTTAAACAATAACAAATACAGAGGCATTACTTGTTTTTATACTGATATATTTATAGCTTATTTTCATGTGTATGTCCAAGTAATGATAAATAACAGCTCTTAAGTCTTTTTTTTTAAATATCTATCGATTATCCTGATTACTTATCGTAATCTATTCTGGGGTTCCGTGGCTACGCATGTGGTAAGAAAAGGGTTCCGTGAGATTAAATGTTTGAGGAACACGGTTATAGAGAATGTGATTGAAGAATCACATGAATATTCAAAATATTAAAATCACATTTAATAAATTCAGAGAGGAAACAAAGATTTGGGATAACAGCCTTGAATTAAGGATTACATAGCCTCGTCATCGCGACAAACTGAGACCAATTCAAGTCAATATTTATTAAGAACCCTCAAGAAATTATATTATATTTGATTACAGTTTGATCGAATGAATCAATTTTATCCAGAAATTGTGTCATTAAAGAGCTACCATTGTACTTGAAGGGAAAGGTGGTCAAATAGCTAACGAATCTTCCGTAGCGAATCAGAAATAATGAAATTTGGTAAAAAAGACAACACACAAACTGAAAACTGGCCAGAAGGATATTGAAAGGTGCAGGTTGGAATGATCAAGAGATTGACTATATATATATAAATGGAAAATAATTTATGATGAAAATGTAGAAAATTCAGTAAGTAAATTGGTGAAAAGTGAAAGTAAATAAATTAAAATTATTAATAAGTAAGTGAAGATATATGGAATTCCAATACCCACACAACCACACCTATATATTATATAAAATAATATAGACCTATACACTAGAATATGTATATACAGGATTTTAAGAACTAATACCATTATATATAAGCGCATATACAATATAGGCGTAAATGTATGAACAGCATATTATAATATATATATTTATTTATTTATTTATGTACAGAGTGTATACAAAATGTTGGAAAAAAAGGTTCACTACACGATTCCTTGTGAAAAAAGGAATAAAAAATGTCCAGTACAATTTTTGCGTAAAATCAATATTTAATAAGTTATTTCAAATCATAGTTGAACCAATAATAAGATGTGCGCCCATTATCACAAAGAGGGGTAAGAAGCGGAGATTTCACTGGTTTTTAAAAACTTGCTAAGGTCACGTGTTACTTGAATTTCGGGATATGGAAACTCCACTAAAGAGTTAGTTTAGTTACGTTATAATTAACAGCAAACTCCAGATTTGGTGATTTCTCGTGCCAAATCAATCATACCACTGACGGGAAGTATACGGATCGGAATGGGCTGTTTGCCACTAGATTCAACCTTTTTTGTGGGAAAAATATTATAATTAATAGTAACTTTTTCTTATTTTGTAAGTAGCCGCGTCCCAGCGACATTTCTTCGCGTGCCAGTCTGACAGGCTTGCGATGTATTTGCTATCAACAGTATAGTAAAGTGAACTCCAGACCCGCGCCTCGGCCGCTTGAAATGCATAATTCGCCAATCCCAGCGACGAGCACATATTCCAATATTTTAAACAGAGAACTAATATATGAATATCTATGCGGAATGTTTCATGGATATCCACAGAATATCTATGAGGCAACGTTTTCCACAATAGGGTCCAACAGCAGGGCCAGCGCAAATCACATATCATATAACTTCGAAACTAGTTCATAATTTACAATCCTTGGGTATTCAGTTTCGAAGGAAATGAAATGAAATAAAGCAGATACTTGTTGATTCGGCTTTAATATTAGTATTTTAGCTCCATTTTTATAACTGTGAAAGATTTGCACAAGGCAGATGTTGTGGGTTTGGGAAATCTTATCTGAATAGAATCAATTTCCTATTAAAATCAAGTGTTTACTTAAAAAAAAAGTATGTCATTTTGGTCTACGAAGTTCATTGGACGTACCGAGTTGTTAATGACCTCCCCCTTCCCTATTTAGAGTAAGTTCATTCATGCTGCTTCTGAGTTTGCCATAGGCTATTTCCTTCCATTTGGAAACTGATGATTTTTATTTCATTTTTTAAAGAAAATTTCATACGATTAATTTTTGCCTTATTAATTGTAAAATAATATACTTTTTCTTCTCTAATTACTTCCTGTAAGTTTAGTGGAAAATAGCGTTGATGAAACTTTGGGTCCTTTTCCTCTCGGGCTTTCCTTACTGCAGAGGTAATCAGTACGCCACTGCTGTCATATGATATGCGAATACAAAAACAACAGGATTAAATGCCGGGGAGGGCATTGACTTCAAAATGGCTACATCCCTTTCTTATTGCCCTACTTCTGTTTACTTTCCATAAAGAAATTAACCCTGCATCCCCACCATTATAGCGGCTATGAGAGTGTTCAAGTATTACGTAAGCAATATTTTGGCCATTTTCTATACCTCCCCCCTCTGGTAAGCGAAAATTAAAAATAAGCACAAAAGCCACCCACTCCCGCAAAGTTGCTTACGTAATACTTGAACTCTGCCTATGCCAAAGGATACATTTTTTATGAAGTTACCAGATTCAGAAAAAAGACTAGTATTCCGTTGGCTCCTCTCTTAATATTTGGCGATGAAGAAACCTTCACTAGGTAGCCATACTTCGGAATTCCAATGACGTATTTGGACACGCAACGAAATTTTCAGGTTTGAAGTTAACCAATCAGATCTGTTGTGCTTAGCCATGCCTCTCTAAGAATTTCTTTGGTTTACTTTTCTAATCATGTGCGTGTCTGGCGCGTGATTCGTTCATCTTTGGCCTTAATTATCTTATTAAATATTGATTTTAAGCAAAAATTACACTGGACATTTTTTATTCCTCTTTTTCACAAGGAATCGTGTAGTGAACTTTTTCCGCCATTTTGTATACACCCTGTATATGGAAATATTCAGAATGGTCGGAAATTTTCAGACATTGAAACCTTTCAGCATTCAAGAAAGGGTATACCGCTGATTATAACCAGTCACAAAAGTTACCTGCAAGCTGATTACAACAATGTGTGGTGCATCCTCTGTTCTTAAAGCTGAACGAAATTAACGACATATGTGCTGCAACTGTCAGTGGCCAATAAACTAGGAAGTTGAAAGCAAAATGTGTACAAATACTCGTAATGATTATGTCATAATTAATTATTAATATTTATGATAGTTTAATATATGAAATTTAAAACAATTGGAATGGTATTTTTGCGAGTACCTTTGTGGGACCAGACCCTGGTCTTATAAAAAGGAATTTACCGGATCGCAGTCACACACATATAGTTTGAGAAGCACTAGACTAAATTATTCGAGCACCTAAAATAACAGGAAATAGTAGTATTTATTACCCGAAATCAGCATATTGCTGGGCAAATTTTAGCCATAATGACTTCAACAGCTCCTCTACGTA
>QLNU02003225.1:27986227-28010585 GCA_006491805.2 Dysdera silvatica | reverse complement strand
ATAATAAATGTGGGTGCCAAAAATTATTGTATAATAAATTCCCCCACGAAAAACTCACAAAAATCTCGCCCCGGAGGCTTTTCTGTGTTGACCATTATTTGGCAATTGTGTTATCCCTGTGAAGGGTAATAATATCTTACAGTAAATTTATAATTTGGAAAATAAGACATACTTTGTTTTAAGAGTGATTTTCTTGTTACTTTAAAGGAACTTTTTCATCTTTCTAAAGATATTTTTGTAATATTGAATTTAACAAAACGCCCATAATATACTTATGTCACTTTATTATCTTATTTAATTCATTAATTATGACTGTATTATATTATTTAAAATATCATTTTACGAACACATTTTAATTAGAAGCAATTAAAAACCGACGTAAAGAAGCAGCAGAATATTTTGTTATTTTAATAGTAAAATTTCAATATTATTCAAAATTTTTAAGGAAATGTAACATTTCATGAAATTTAAAAAAAAAATGAAAACGTTAAACGTTTTAAAGACTTCAACATCAAAAGGTTAACAAAAGGAGGATTAAATTAACACGTTGAAAAAGTACTTTTTATTCACTAAAAAAGTGGATTTTTTCTAGAACAATATTTTCTTAAAGAATAAATTAATCGTAAAATATAAAAAAGGTCGATTTTAAATTCATTTTAATTAAGTAAATAAATCACTTAAGTAGATTCTAAAAAAATTTTTTTGACACAATTTGTCTTATTTTTTATATCGTCAGATAATATATTATTGATTAAACTTCCTAAAGTGGTTTCCAAATGGTGAAAACTACTATCCTTAATAAGAAAAAAATAAATAAATGAGCAATTACAAATATCTCCGCAAACAAAGGAGGTCTACACTCCGCCTTGGGCCGTGCTTTACGATGTGAAAAGCAGGGTGTGTTTTTCGTGGTCTTATATTTGAAGGCGTTTCAAAATATTTTTGATTAAGGGGAGAGAGGAGGAAAGAGTAGAAGAGAAAGAAGAAGATTACAAAAAATATATAAATTCATACTAAATTTGATCAGTGAATCAAGTGTCTATAATGGAATATACTACACTACTTAATTTGAATAATACACTTATTTTTACAAACATACATTTGATTATTATTAATGTAAGACAGCAAACACCAGGAAAAGGGGATTTGTATATAAAGGATTAAAAACTAGTAAAATGGAAAATGTCATTCAAGTAATTTACTTATCATTTCTAAATGGATTAATATTATATATATGGCCTGCAAAAGGGTTGCTGGTATCTAACTGGAAGGAGACCCACACGCTGAACGTATGTGACGATGTGTGGAACCGGCCAGGCCAGTAACCTAGTGTCCTACCCCGCCTTCAAGTGGTGCAGGCTGAGCTTTCTATTTATGTGGCAAATTAATATTTGCTGCACGGATAGAAAGGCGGAAGGGGAGGGCTAATTCACCAACCCGTCTAGCCAGCGTGGTGAAATTATGGCTAATTCCTCCATTATGCTAATACACCAAAAACCATGGCCCCTAGTCTCCAGGTGCTGGAGTGCTCCTGATCAAGGCAGCGGTCAGTGTGGCATGAAAGCAGGGGGTGCTAAGAATCACTGGAATGGCCCAGGCTGCCGTTTGTTATTGACCTTGGCTACGTTTAATGGACGATCCCTTGCTTCTGAAGCAAAACTTCAGGAATTGGAAGAAGAACTTGACAAGATCAAATGGGACATTGTAGGACTCAGTGAAGTACGTTGTCCAGGATGATGTATTGTGGTTATGGATAGATAGACTTAGAATGAGAAGGTGCAGAACTTACTATCTGATGTTGATGCGTATTGTATAGTGAAGAGAGATCCGACTGGAGGTATAGAGAGGCGCATGAATGATCTGCTGCTTAAACTATACAGGGAATCGAAAATTGATGGGTCCTTGTACTTGTGACTTCGTTGCAGTTTAGGGAGAATACCCCTCTTTTATGGTCTTCCTGAGATTCATGAAGATGGTGTAGCTCTTTGCCTTATTGTGAGTTTCTGCAGCTCTCCGATTTACGCATTATCTAAACACCTAGCTGGATTTCTGCATCCTTTGGTTGGACTAACAGCGGCTTCTGTATCCACTACTGAAGATTTTATTTCTTCTGTTAGTTCTTTACAAATCGGTACGGAAGACGTTATGATATCATTTGACGTAGTTTCACCATTCACTTGTATAATACCTTCCCTTTCGATTTCAACAGCTCTAGAAAAACTGAAGAACGACGACTCTCTCGCTGCACGTACCAAATTGACAGCTGAAGATATTTGCATTCTTTTGGAATTCTGTTTGGACCTGACGTATTTTAGCTTCAATGGGACCTTCTACAAACAGGGACAGGAGACCGCAATGGGTTCCCCCGTTTCTAATGTTGTATCTAACCTTTGTATGGAGTCTTTGGAGATGGACATTTCGGACTGCGACGAGTTTAGTGTTAAGGTCTGGAGAAGGTATGTCGATGATACTTTTGTCGTTCTTTCGAAGACAGAGGTGGACAGCTTTCACCGTTTCCTTAATGACTTAAACCCCCATATTCAATTTACCTTAGAGGTAGAACATGAGGGATGTTTGCCATTTTTGGACGTGAGGGTCACCAGAGGAGACAATGGAAGCTTGTCAACCTCTGTGTATCGAAAGCCAACTCATACGGACCGGTACTTGGATTTCCTCTCACCTCATCCAACTTACCACAAAGCTTCTGTTGTGAGGTCTGTCACACGTCGGGCCCTCAAACACAACAACAATGTTGAGTTGAAAGATGCTGAGGTATGGAAGGTAAGGAGAGCGCTTGTAGATAATGGCTACCCGAGCAAGTTTATCGCTCGAAGATCTAATAATGGACATAGAGAACTTGTTGAGGAGAGACAGACTAGAGGGACGGTTGTTTTGCCATATGTGGAGAGGACTTCTGAGGAGATTGCGCGTATTCTTAGGAAATCTGACATCAGGACTTACTATAAACCTGCATCGACTTTGCGTGACCTGTTGGTGAGAGTGAAAGATCGAGTTCCAATGGATGAATTGACTGGAACAATTTACCAGATACCCTGCAAAGACTGCGAAAAAGTATACACTGGCGAGACGGGAAGAACTGTTTGTACTCGTAAAAAAGAACATCGTGCTGTGGAGAAAGGTGAGATGACTAATCTTCTGGCAGAACATGCCTGGGAGAAAGGTCATGTTCCTGATTGGAAAAGTACAAAAGTTCTTCATAAAAATGTAACTTCTCGCTATTGTAGACTTTTTCTGGAGTCTTGGGAGACTTTTCGAATGCGAAGTAAGGCGATGAACATCGCAAAATCGATGCCTGAACCTTACCACGCTTTTGCAAGGGATAGGGAAAACCAGATTTAGCCGGCGGGTGGGAGACTACCGAGTGTGGACCAGTTCTTAGAAAATCCAGATTTAAACAGGGGGGTGGGGGGGAACCCGACTGCGTATAGCTTTGGGAAAAACTAAAGTTGGGATATAAATACCGAACACTTCCACTTCCTCGACACTTTTGCTTGATGGCGGGAACAGTAGTTCTCGAAACGTTGCGAATATTTTTGCAGATGGTAAATATCTTTTACCTTCTTCATTTGTATTTCGTATATTCCGACCAGTGTCAAATTTTACTAGTTATGGTAAGCCCTGGTCAATCTTTGTACGTTGTTGTCAGAAGTCCCCTTGTTATAGAAACACAAGTTACGTTTCTAAAAATGTATTTCCCCATTTTTCAATTATTTTAATAATGTTTCGAAAAGAACAAGTGTATTGGTTTCAATATAATCAATATCATTGAGAATTCTAATCGTTTAGAGACTTCATCTGAGATAACGATCTTGAATACAAAAGAATTAGGGCTCCTTTTATCGGTCAGCACAGAAAGGTTCATGCTCAACTAAATTTAGGAATGAATAATACATGCAATTAAATTAGTTCATAACTATGTCGTGTTTCTTCATTTAGAATAAAAGCGCACACGACGAAATATTCTACGCTTATCTTTGTTAGATTTTCCATCTAACACTTCGTTAGAGCTCCAATCGTTCTGGTTTTGTTCTTAGATAATCGATACTGTGATGAATGCAATCGATGATAACTTGATTGGATTGTTTAACCTATTCATTTCTAAATGCTCAGCAATTGATAATCGAAATACGATGAACATTCGATATGAACAGAACGTAATCGATGATGTACACCTGCTGGTAATCAAATGAAATGATAAAGACGAAATTTGACAATGTGAATTTGAGTGCTGTACTTTTCAAGTACTTATCAATTATTTTATTGAACAGTATTGAATTCAGCGCTACATAATAACTGTGAAGTATAAGCTTGCGTTATAAAGTTTCAATAAAATGCAAGCGTAATTATTGCACTTGAAGCGACACAGAAGGGACAAATTTCAACATTATTTTTACTATAAGCATCTGCTCGAAAATTTTAAATATGCGTTAAGTCCGTCATAAATACACCGCCTCTTTTATCGTAGATATTATTATTTCTAATTTTGAATACACTGCAATTCATGTAAATTGCGACACAGAGAAAGAAAGCTGAAGTTATTGCAGTTTTGTTTACGAGACGACATGAGTTACAGACCCTTAAGTTATATGAAAGACACAAAGTCAGTACTTTATGAACCCGGTACGTAGAGTCGTAACTGACTGTACATAATGTGGTACCAACCATAAAAGTATTTCGGTATATCCGCTTTCGATGTCTTATGGTGGCGCAGTACTAATGTGTTACCGATGCTTACTAATGCTTACTGATGCGCCCACATAGTCGTACGCAGAAAGTTCATAAGGGGTATTAAAGAGCTACAACTCCATATATTCATATGTATATATACAAAAATTTCATCGCAATCGGGGAGTTACAGCCCCAACAACCCTTTGCGTACGCCACGGTACGTTCACTAAGCGTACCGTTACTCCGGATTCGACATCCAACAGCGCCAAGAAGAATATGTAGCATAATAACTAGCTAAGAGTTCACTATCATACGCGTACGCAGAAAGTTCACAAGGAGGGTTATAAACTCAATGGGGGTTGCAACCCCATGAACTCCCTCCTGCGTAAGCCAGTGTTCATCATACCTGTAGTTCAAGGATTAGCCCCTAGGTCTTAAGAAGTTCAGATTTCCAGGGAAAATGTAGGTTTACCGCCCTACAGTGAAGGTAATGATGACTTATTCACCTCCCGTACTTTAATCCGGGTTCAATACTCAATTGTATTCTGACATGTGTATCTTTTATCTGCCTTTGTCCGGGGTTTGGCTCTTGGCTACAGAGGTCCAGATTCTACGGAAAATTGCAGATCCAGTAGGAGCATGACCTCCGTTATTCTTGCACTTTAAAATACACTGACAAATGCAAATGTTATGTATTTTATGATTTTGGCCTTTGAACAATTTGTGAAAAATTTAATCAAAACCGGATTATCTTGTTGAATAAAATTGCTTGATTGAAACCCTGATGTGCGTTTTACCCCATTCATAGCGTTCTAGTTTCAAATTAAAACTGGTTCTGTAATTTGCATCATCATCACTGTTATCTCTCCTCCGCGGAATGATTTCCTCTTTAAGTGAGTGCAAATATTTTTATCGTTTAGTAGCATGCATTTTAGTGCTTAGTAACATGTAAGTGTTTTAGTACTTAGTAGCATGTAAATATTTTAGTGCGTAGTAGCATGTAATATTTCAGTGCTTAGTAGTATGCAAATATTTTAGTATTTAATGACATACAAGTATTAAATATGTAGTAGCATGCAAATTTGTTAGAGTTTAGTAGAATACAAGTATTTTAGTTCTCAGTAGCATGCAAGTTTTTTAGTGCTTAGTAGCATGCAATATTTTAGTGTTTAGTATAATGCAAGTATTTTAGTTCGTAATCGCATGCAAGTTTTTTAGTACTTAATAGCATGCAAGAATTTTAAGCATTGCAACAATGCAGTTGAAAACTGTAAAAGTTAGTATCCTGCCAGTACTGAGCGATATTGGGGTGAAATATTGTTATTAGATTCCTTGTAGAGATCCACCTCGTTTAGCGCAGAATGATTTTCACTAACCTTTTGTCGCAAATATCTAACCAACCAACATTCTTAGATTCATTCCACCACGATGAACTGTTTGCTATATGAGTGTTGTATGGCCATGTTTATTAAGAACTGTTCTATTGCTATCTCTTAATGGTGGAGCTGGGTAGGACGACATCATATCTGAGTATTCGAGCTGTTTTGAAAAGCACTGGCAGTAATAAAAAATATTATGGCTTAATGGATCATTATGTTTTTTTTAATTTTGTTATGTTTTTTAATTGTTATTAATTTAATACGATCGGAAAGAACGAAGGAGCTTGACTTTCTTCAAGTTCATATGAATTGTCAGGTATTGCATTTCCATTGTGTGATATGTATATATCAACCATTATCTATCCACTGCTGGATGAAGGTCTCTCCAAATGCTTTCCACACAAGTCTATCCTGGGCCATTCGTTTCCACGTCACCCCAACCTCTTTTCTTATTTCATCCACCCATCTAGTTTGAGGACGTTTTCTAGGTCTTCGGTGGTCTCTTGGAATCCAGTTCAGAATTTCTGTTGTCCATCGTTGATCAGTTCTTCTTGCAATATGCCCAGCCCATCGCCATTTCAGTCCTTTTACTTTAACAATGATGTCCTCTACTCTAGTTTGCTCTCTCACCCAAGTGTTTCTTTTTCGATCTCTCCTAGTTATTCCAAGCATGCACCTCTCCATGCTCCTTTGCGTTGTCTGTAACTTCGTATTGAAAAAATAATAGTGTCATCAGCAAACCGCAGATGATTTAAATATTCACCATTTATTTTTATTCCCTTGTTATTCCAATTTATCAGCTGAGAAATCATCTGTAAAGCAGAAGTAAAAAGTTTTGGAGAAATGGTATCTCCCTGCCTCACACCCTTGCCAATTTTGATAGTTTTGGTATCTACGTGTAACCGAAATTTTGCTCTTGCATTTTTATACACACGTTTCAATATGTCAATGTACACATGATCGACGTCTGTTGATCTTAAAGAGTTGATGACTTCTGACGTTTCAATGAAGTCTTCTCATAGTCAATAAATGCCACACACAATTGAAGTTCATATTAATGTGTTCTTTCAATTAGTTCTCTTAATACTTGAATATGGTCTACTGTACTGAATCCACTTCGAAATCCAGCTTGTTCTCTTGGTTGAGCTGCATCTAATTTTTTCTGCAGGCGATGTGTTAGTACTTTTGTGAAGATTTTGTATATAGCAGGTAATAAGCTAATTGATCGGTAAGTTTTCAAATCCTCTTTATCCCTTTTTTACGCAAAAGAATTACTTTTGCAGAATCCTATTGGTTTGGCATGTTACCACTCTTAAGACATTTGGGAAAGAATTTTGTGAGTATGTCTTCCACATGTTCTTCAGCTTCGTTTAAGATATCTAATATAATGCCATCACCGTCAGGTTTGTTTGTTTGTTTGTTTGTTTTTTGGTTTTACGGCTCAAAGACTACAGTGGTCATGCTGCGCCGGGACCTACTGTTTTCCGAGGAATCCGAACCTCTTAAGGCCTAGGGAACCAAACCCCGGACTACAGTGAGCAGTGCGATCTTTATGAGATCTCTGAGTAAGCGTTCTTTTTGCACTGCTGGGAGTCGAACCCGGATTAGCCGCGCAATAGGAGAACGCGTTACCACACTGCGCCACCGCAGGGCCTCATCGTCATTGGCTCTTCCTTTATTTATACATTGTACTGCAAATGCTACTTCCTCTTTTAAGATTTTGGGAGACATTCCTTAGACTATCTCAGAGTCTTGGTTTAATCCATTGTTTCCTTCATATAATTTTCTGTAGAATTCTACAAGTATTCCTTCCCTATTTCTTGTTACGGTGCCATCCTCTCCTTTTAATGCAATGATGTGTTTCTTCCCAACAGATAAACTTCCTTTAACAACCCTAAGGCTCTTGTTATTTTCAATGGCTTTCCTTACTAGCTCACAGTTGAATTTTCTTATGTCTTCTTTCATGCTTTTGCGCAGAGTTTTACAAAGTTCTATGTACTCGATTCTGGAACTGGTATTTTGATTGTCCACCTTCATATCTCTTCGCCTTTTCATGAGCTGTTTCGTCTTCTCAGATAATTTGCTATTGTGCTTTTTACAGGTTACACCACCAATTTCCCCAGCAGTTTCAACTATTGTCTTAACAATGTTTTCATTTGCTTCTGAGATATCACTTTCCTCAATAAGTCCTTCCAGTGCAGAAAAGCGATTTCTTAATTCCACTTTAATGCCTCGGTGTTTTCTTTTAATTTCTTTAAACCCACCCTCTTACTTACTTGTTTCCTAATGAGCTTCTGTCTTTCTAATTTAGTATTTAAACGCACTTTACATCTCACCATTTGATAATCACTTCCAGTATTAAATCTGTTCAGTACGCTGCAATCTTCAATAATTGATTTCTTGTTTGCCAAGATGTAGCCAATTTCGATTGTTCCTCCATTAGTGTGTTTCCATGTCCATTTTCTTTGTAGTTTCTTAAATATGATTCATGATGCTAAGATTTCCAGCTTCTGCAAATTTGATGAGCTCATCTCCACGTTCATTCCTTTTTCCATATCTGTATTTACCAACCGATGTCTCTCCTTGGTCCCGTTGTCCAATTCTTGCATTAAAATCCCCCATGATGAGCTTGATGTGTTGTTTCAACTTGGTATGTAGCTGTTTGATTTCTTCATAGAATTCCTCAATTTCCTCATCGGTATGGCTTGACGTTGGTGCATATGCCTGTACTATTTGAAGTTTGTATCGCTGGGTTAGTTGAACAACAAGCCTCGCTGCTCGATCTGATGTGCTTTCGACTTCAAGAAGGTAGTCTTTAATTCTTTTGTTGATTAAGAAGCCAACACCACTTGTTCTTCCAGTTTCCGTTCCTCTATAATAAAACAAATGTCCACTTTTAAGTTCCACCAACTCTTCACCTTTTCTTCTAACTTCACTGAGTCCTACAATGTCCCATTTGATCTTGTCAAGTTCTTCTTCCAATTCTTGAAGTTTTGCTTCAGAAGCAAGGGATCGTCCATTATACGTTGCCAAGGTCAATAACAAACGGCAGCCTGGGCCATTCCAGTGATTCTTAGCACCCCCTGCTTTCATGCCACGCTGACCGCTGCCTTGATCAGGAGCACTCCAGCACCTGGAGACTAGGGGCCATGGTTTTTGGTGTATTAGCATATTGGAGGAATTAGCCATCATTTCACCACGCTGGCTAGACGGGTTGGTGAATTAGCCCTCCCCTTCCGCCTTTCCATCCGTGCAGCAAATATTAATTTGCCTCATAAATAGAAAGCCCAGCCTGCACCACTTGAAGGCGGGGTAGGACACTAGGTTACTGGCCTGGCCGGTTCCACACATCGTCACATACGTTCAGCGTGTGGGTCTCCTTCCAGTTAGATACCAGCAACCCTTTTGCAGGCCATATATATATATATATATAGTGTATCGGAAGTGTTTGTTAACGAAGATTTCTGTTATGTTTTTTACTCTGTAACAGAACGCGTTGTCAGGATAGGCAACTTCAATTTCAATTTCTTTCTCCCTCTTTGTCAACTTACAGGAAATTTTTATAATAAGAAATGGAGAGTACTTATACGCCGCCACTTCCATGTTATGCTATAGCCTTCTGTTTGATGCTAAAACCTTTAAGTTGGCAATTTTGAAACTCTCTAGCCTATGGGCAATACTTTTTGTAATTGTTATTCATGGCAAAGTCATGCCAATTGTAAAAAGCCAATAAGCTTATTCACCACGTCTTAAAAAGTGTATTTTTGTAACCAGCCGTGGCTTCTGTATTTTTTCTCTATGCAAGGTGGTTGAATTTATTTATGTTAAAGATGTAACGATTCTATAAGGGAATCAAAGTTAAATAAACGAGTTTTATGCGTAAGTATCTTTTTCTACTGTCCACTAAAAATTTGAATTTATAAGTTTCGAGTACGACCTCAAACACCTTTTTCTATTTACTAAAATCAAGAAATTAAATAGGTTTGTTTTCAGCCTTTATCTGATCAAAGGGTTCCTTAACGTCAAAAAATATTTGCCTGTAATTGAAGGGCAAGGATTGGCCGTGCACGCTGATGTTTCTGGATGATATTATGACACATTTGAAGGATTTGAACTTGCGTTTATAAGATAAGAGGAAAACAATACTCCCAATTTTTCATTGGTGGCAAGGATTTATGCTACTGCTAAATATATTTTGCCGCGATATTACTACAAAGATGATTACAACCAATGGCTGTGTACATGCAAATTTAATCAGTTGGAAATATATATATCTAAATAAGATGTCCATGTTGCAGTTCCATAAATACAACGAATCGTAATGCCATGTTTTATTCTGCCTTTGTTCTTATTTCTTATGTCCTTGCGCCATATAAATACAACCAACCAATTACTCTAGTTTCTTGCAATTTCTGTGAAAAGTGGTGGCGTAATTCTTGAGCTGGAGCAGATTATGGCGTAAGGACATGCGAAGCTAACTTTCTTGCAGCAGACAGAATCATTGAAATGATGGAATCAGAACAGTTGCAGAAGCAAGTTTCCAAAGCACTACTGTGTATGTGCCACATTGTAACCTTCAGACTGTTGAAAAGGAGCCAAAACTCTAAAGACGTTAGACTCCAACCAGGATTAGGTTGTCTAAAAGTTAAAACCCTGCGACAGGTCCGGTATATTTCCGTAACTGCTCGACATCACAAAACCATAACCTCAACAAAACTCTCTGGAGACATGGAAGCAGTCACAGGATTGACTACTTTCAGGCAAACCATTTATAGAAGACTCAGAGTAAGTAATCTGTATGTAAGCTATCCAGCCATTTCTCCCCGTTCAACCTTGATGCGCACGTGTTAACAACGGTTTCAAAGGTCGTTGAAACCGAATCAGTGGACAAAACGTGACCACCTCTCTTATTAATATCCATGTACTAGCATTATCTGATATTTTTTCTATGATGGGAAAAAAAAGTAACATTGCATTTTGGCATCTGTTTTTCTAAAGAACATGGATAATTTCTGAAGAAATTTATCTTTTCCTGTTGTTGCACTTGTATTTTCATCTAACGTAAGCACAACTGGCTTTGTTATATTTCGGCTATTAGCTTGTAAACTATCCGCAAGTACTGACAGCATGCTCATCTTTTAGTCACCATTGTGCAAAAAGCTTTCTAGATCGTCTTCAGAGTTGGAATTTCTGAAAGCTTATTTTATTTATGTATTATCGCTGATACTTGACAAAGGAGAGAGACGCTTGTCTGAAACATGCAGATTAGCTCTCCAAGAATTAAGACCACATCCTATAGGATTTCTTCTAACCTTTAACATGTCAGTTCTCTTAGTGTCCATTTTGATTAATTTATCTTTACTGTGCTTTTCCTCTTCAATATCTTTTTTACAAAGAGCCACCGAAAAGTATATCTTATCTCAAGAATATTTCTGTCTTAAAGAAGCACTTTTTACTGATCTTCCTTTGATCTTACTACTGATCTTTCTTTGATCTTACTACTGATCCTATCATTGAGAAGTAGGCAATTCCAACATTAAATATTTTCTAGGAAAAATGTCCTTCCACTATCTCAGTCTGGCTGTAGTTGAACTTTAATTGTACTTCCGTCACATTCAGATATTAAATAATCCTGGTTTCCCATTTTATATCACTGCACATTTTCATCAATACAATATCGAAGCTTTTACTCCTTTTTTGTCTTAAGCTTCTATAGATCCTAAAAGATTTTTCACTGTTAACCCGTATTTTTTATATGCTATTAAAATCTTCTCTTCCTTTTTTTTTTCTTACTTTCAGAAGTAAACAATCCTTTGTCTTTATTAAAGCAATTTCTTACCATCGAAGTCTTCCTTGACTTCTCTGTTGCATTAATTTACGAAGAAGAAACATCAGTTCTGCGTTAAATTATCCATATGTTTAATATTAACAGCAGTATTAAACGACGTTATTAAAACGGTAACGTCGAAAGTAACTATCTGTTATCTCGATTAATTCTTGTTCAATTTACTGCCTTTCTGCAGTAAAGATATTATAAGATTACAATTAATATTGATCAATTTTGATAAGATTATTAGTAATTCTTTATCAATATATTTATCGCATCTTATATTAGGAAAACAACATTCACGTGTGATAAATAATCATGCTTTCAAGGCGTTATTTTGCAACAATTAATCGCATCTTAATATCATATTCATCTTAAAATAAAGATAAATATCGCAAAGGGGAAGATTTGTTACGATCGAAACTACGATTCTATTTATTCTTCGATGGAAGTTTATTCGCCACTGGTGTTGCCAAATGTGTAATGAAAAACTTTTACAACTATTTCGAAAGAAACTTTAAAAACAACTTTAAAAATAAGACTAGCAGACGATTGTTCTTTAAAAAAGACAAGCGATGAAGAAAATATCGATTTTTAAGATTTTTTTATTATTTATCGATTTTTCTGTTCTTGATCAACAGTTCTGTCTACGCAGTACAAGCCTTTCCTTTTTCCAACTCCCAGTTTTTCCAATATTTATCCGGAAAAAAGGAAAATGTAAATTAAAAAAGTTAATAAACGGCCTTGTAAACAATTCGAATTAAGCGAAAGTCCGATAAAACTTCCATGGAAAAAGGAAACAGAAAAAAAAGAAAGCTTCAGGGAAGAAAGAAAAAAAAAGAGGAAAATAAAGTTAATACCACAAATTTAATTCCTGACCTCAAATATTAAAATTACCGATATTTTGCGTCGTCAATTTCCCTCGTCATTTTCTTCCTTCGTAATAAAAGTGCTGATGTAGAAGTTTTTCTGATCCCTGAAAAAATAAAGTCTCTATTTAGCAAAAATGAAAAATAATTTTTTTTTGCACAAGGCTGCTATTTTTTTCTTCCTATTTTTGCATCATTTTAAAAAGCTAAAGCAATGACCAGGCTTCTGACGTTTAAACCGCTGACAGTTCGTCTTCCTTCTTTATCAAATAAAGTTTCAATTTCTTAATAAGATTCATTTCCTAATTTTATGTCAAATTCTAAAAATCAAACTTTTTACCGTCTTAAATCCCTTCGAATGAAAAAGCAAATTAAACATAACTATTTTATATCTAAGATTGATTGGTGACGTAACATTACTCAGTATAAATGGATTTAAGAAGAACAACATTTAAACGTAGGAGAAAATGTGTTAAAATTTTTTCTCCTACGCTTACAACGCTGTTCTTCTTAAATCCGTTCATTATATATATCTACCTTATATTATATATATTATACCTATATCATATACCTGTAGAGTGTTACTTCCCAATAAAGGAAATCATAGGACGAATATTTTGTTCCTTATTCTGAGGTACGTATGTTGATGCATAAATGCAGTAAGGGCCACCCACGGGACCGGACATTTTGTCCATTTAATATAGGTGTCCCTTTTTCAGAGGTACGTATGTTGATCCACACATAGAGTACGGGACACCGATAGGACCGGACATTTTGTCCTTTAAATAGAAGTATCTCTTTTTTTTTTGGAGGTACGTGTGTTGATGCACACAAACAGTAAGGGACACACACGGGACCGGACATTTTGTCCTTTAAATAGAGGTGTCCCCTTTTTCGAAGGTACGTATGTTGATCCATTATATACAGTACGGGACACCCATAGGACCGGGCATTTTATCCTTTAAATAGAGATGCCCCCTTTTTTAGAAGTACGTGTGTTGATACATATATACAGTAAGGGACACCCATTGGACCAGACTTTCGTCCCTTAAATAGAGGTGCCCTTTCTTCGAAGGTACGTGCGTTAATGCTCACATAAGGGACACCCACGGGACCGGACATTTCGACCCTTAAATAGAGGTGTCCCTTCTTCGGAAGTAAGTTTGTTGATACATATATACAGTAAAGGGCACCCATGGGACCAAATTTTTGTCCCTTAAATAGAGGTGTCTCTTCTCCGAAGGTATCCCCTACGCAAGATAACACTGTATTTTATATTTGTTTATAGTTTTCTTGTATTTTAAGATGCAAACACAGTTCACAGAGATATATTCAACGAAGACATAGAATTTCCCGAGGAAACCAAAACCTTGTTGCGTAAGAAACGAATCACATATACTCATCCTCTGTCGATAACGTCGTTTTTATTAACGACCATTTCCATTTAACGACGGTATTTTGTGGCAAATGTTTCTTAGAATTGCGTGCACTCCGATTAACGACTCTATTTCACCGTATCTTAATAGTCGTTAAAAGGAGATATTGCTGTATTATGAACACTGTCTAAATAAAGAATAGTAAGTGCGTTCCATTGTGAAGCACTGATGTGTGTGTGTGTGTGATGAAATATCATTTCAGTTAGCTTCGTTCGATTATTTTTATCATTGGCATACACAATCAAACTCGGTTATTACAACCTCGATTTTAGCGACAACTCCGTTATTACAACCTCGATTATAGCGAGGACTCTTATTACAACCTCGACTGGATGGAGAACGCGGTTATTACAACCTTGATTGTAGCGACAACTCGGTAATTACAATCTCTATTGTAGCGATACCTCTGTTACTACAACCTCGATTAGATGTACAACTCGGTTATTACAACCTCGATTGTATCAACAATTCGGTTATTACAACATCGATTGTAGCGACAGTTCGGTTATTACAACCTCGATTGGAGCAATAACTCGGTTATTACGTCATAATTCTGAAGCCTTCTAGTAAGACCCACAGGAATAATATTATTTTGCCTTGACTATAACACCATAAAATTTACAGAAAACTCAGATATCTCCCACAGCAAGTTATTATTGTTTATTTCAATATGGGGTCATTTTATGTTTTCTGTATATATTCCTTATCTTTTTTCTTTTCTGTTTACAGCCCTACCCCCTTTATTGTAAAGGTATTTTTTATCCCTTCACCACATTTTGTCAATTAATCTCTCCATATGACCACCAATTTTGCTTTGACCAACCATCTTAAACACTTTCAAAGCATTTTTTTTTTATCCCATTTCTGTTTACCCTCCGCACTTACTACGCTTCTAGATTTGAATGCAAATGAGGTAAACATACTTTTGATGGCAAAACGCCTGAGGCTAATATACTCGTATTTTATTCTTTTCTGGGTTTGTATATGCATATTTATAGCACAATCATTCCTGAGTTTTAAAATGAATGTGAAACGGAAAGGTTTTTCTTTGGAAGACAAATTCGCGACAATAATTGGTTTAGTTTGTTGTCTTTTCTCCCCACCTCGGGTCTGCCCGACCTCCTCGACCCTTTCGTGTCTCTCCGCTGTTGCGTCGCTCTCCTAGCGGCGCTGCACACCTTCCTGGCGGGGTTGGATGGGTTCCTATAGGGACCCTGGCTTTCGCGCTCGGCGCGTTTCCCATCCGTCCAGTCTAGCCCGTTCTCCGCGGGGGGGCCTGGTGCTAACTGACTTCGGTGCATGTTTAATGGCCTGCATGTACATCTGGTGCTGCATTGGATCTACTATCACCTTATTCTATCCCATATGACTATGCTGGTTGGTTGCGCAGATTGTGCGACTCGTCGGGGAATACAGAGCCACTTTCGGCGGCCATCCTTTCAAACTCTTTGTCTTGCCCAAATCTCTCTCTCTCTCTGTTTTAAATTGCATTCCCCCCCTAAAATACAAAATTTGCTAAAGCAAAAATACATGTATGCACTTCTAATACCATTAGCAAAATTTAATACCATGCACAGATATTTTAAAATTATATGTCGATATATCGTCAAAAGTTTTCCGCTCTCTTGATTACCATTATAATCGAATTTAACTGCAGTTTTATTTATATTAATGTAAATTGTGTGTGCTTATTTTGCTTATACCTTTAAAATAATGGTTACATTTTTTTTGTGCTTTCAGCTCTCTCGAGAGAAAAAAAGACTGTAAAATCCCAATTTGTTTAAAGCCCATGAACAAATTGCTGACAGAACAACAAGCGAAAAGCATTCCTTACTAATGAGGTACTGTTGTTTTTAAAACAAAACATTTTGTATTAAAAAAATTTGTTTATTTTTCTGTTTCCTGGAATAGAATTTGGCAACCTGCTTCATAATGAATATCAATAACAATAACGTTATGAAAATTATCTTTTTGCCCTTCTTGGAAATTGCCTTTATTTTGTCATTCTCAGTACGCGTCCAAGTACAGCTTTAAAGCAAATCTATTCCGCACATAATTAACGTGAGTTGTTTCTTTTTGCATTATCCTAATTATTTGCTTTTAATCGTTTGTTGATGTTTTTACTGCGCAGGAACACGTTGTGTCGGGACATGCATTTTTCTGAGGGGTCCGACCCTCTGCTGCCAAGGGAATCGACTACCAAATGGCAGCACCATTATGGTAGAAAAACGGGAAGCATGCTACAGTTGTGAAAGCCCCATCGTCATTTCAACCCTTTATCTGGGGATATAACTATTCAGTTTGTTGGTGCCCGTTCGTTATGAGAAGCTAGGCTAGATACGATAGTTGTAAAAGTTGAACTTGACAATTAATGGTATTACATATGAGTGTGTTGCCACCACGTCATCATAAGGTGGTAGATCTACAGTTTTCTGAAGAGGACCAACAGTTTTCTGCAACATCGCCACCGTGATTTGTTGGGCTTACAAATGTGGTATTTGGTTGGAAAAGGGTCTCTTAAAAGCCAATGTTTTTCAAAGAAGTGTAGCTAATCTGATTGTTTTAAAAGACGACATAATGCAGCATGTGGGGAATATTTCTCCAGAAACGTTGTATTTTGTAATCTAGCATGCTTTTAAAGAAAATGCACTTTCTGGACCAAAATAAGGGCAATCATATCGATGGGCAACTGCAATGTCAGTGATAATGTGAATGAACGTTGAATGGCGTGTGAATGAACGTTGAATGGCGTGTGAGTGAACATTGAATGACGCGTGAGTAAACATTGAATGGCGTGTGAATGAACGTTGAATGGCGTGTGAGTGAACGTTGAATGGCGTGTGAATAAACATTGAATGATGTGTGAATGAGCATTGAGTGACGTGTGAATGAATATTGAATGATGTGTGAATGAACATTGAATGATGTATGAATGAATATTGAATGGCGTGTGAATGAATATTGAATGACGTGTGAATGAGCATTGAGTGACTTGTGAATGAATATTGAATGATGTGTGAATGAACAGTAGAAATAAATAAAATTCAATTTTTATGGTGTAGTTATTTAGAATCGTTAAAACGATAACATC
Organism: Dysdera silvatica; assembly: GCA_006491805.2. Classification (NCBI taxonomy): domain Eukaryota; kingdom Metazoa; phylum Arthropoda; class Arachnida; order Araneae; family Dysderidae; genus Dysdera; species Dysdera silvatica. The sequence continues at coordinate 27,993,294 of QLNU02003225.1, read as the reverse complement.
GCTGATAGCTATTTCGATAGCGTTAAACAGCTATCGTCGTCAGAGCGAATGGCGGCTTCTGTTTATGTCCGTGCTGTTGGTCGGTGTTGCCATCACGTCGGTTGGAAACTTGATTGGGCGGAGGAGTAAAGCGTATTTGTGGAGACGTCTTCAGCCGTGAGACACAAAAGATTTTTCCAAGTGGGTGAGATAGAGTTACTAAGGAGTTGATCATTAACTGCAACGTTGATGTTTGATAGAATGTGAGATGCCTCAAAGAAACTGAAATCAAGTGTTGGATTGACTTTTTTAATACTATGTGCATTGCAGAAAAAAAACTGATGTCCGAATTCCCATGAGTGCTTGCCAAAGACGATTTATGAAAATCATGCTTTCTGGCGTAAACCTCATGTTCTTTTAATCTAAGGCGCAGTGCTCTTCGTGTTTGACCAATATAAATTTGGCCACACTGGCACGGAATTGAATACATGCCCCAACAGTCAGAATCCGGGATGATATCCTTAATATGAGAAAAGCCTATTTTGTTGATTGGAGTGAAAGTAACGCTAAAGTTGAATTTATGCAAGACGGCAGCGATCTTGGTCGAGATTTTCAGAACATGAGGAATGTAGACAATGCCCTTAGGTGCTGAAGAATCACTGGAGAGGGAAGAGGCAGGTTTAGGTTTAGTGAGTTTCCTAAAAATATTATCAGTTCATTAATTTCAAACTCTGTATAGTGGAATTCCTTCAATCTCTGAGTAAGTGAATCGAGTGAGCCTTGGATAGGTACGTTTGTAAATAAACGTACCCATCCAAAGCTCACTTGATTCACTTACTCGGAGATTGAAGGAGTTCCATTATACAGATCATGAAATTAACGAACTGATTCTCCTTACCAAACTATGTATCAACCAAACTTGTTTCTTGTTTGAAAATAACTTATACAAACAAACCAGTGGTCTTGCAATGGGAAATCCACTTTCCCCAATCTTGTGTGATATATTCATGCACTATATAGAAGATAAAATACTGTCGCTCATCCCATTCAAATTCTGGATAAGATATGTGGATGATACTTTCACTCTAATTTCTAGCAATATGAATCCTTCACAGATCATCAACCTCCTAAACACCATTGATCTTAACATCCAATTTACTTTCGAAGAAGGAAAGGACTGTACACTGCCTTTCCTCGACGTTTTAGTTCATAGAACACCTACTAGCGTCCAAATCAGTGTCTACCGAAAACTTAATTCCGTTAGCCTTCTTCCTCACGCTCTATCGGCTCATCCACAAAGCCAGAAAATGAGCTCGTTTTATTGGTTGGTGTTTCATGTCATCAAATTCTCTTCTACAAGTGACGCATTGACTAAGAAAATCAGCTACATTCGACAAATTGCCTCATACCGTGGCTACAATCCAACAATTATTGATCATATTTTTAAAGAACTCACTAAACCTAAACCGGCCTCTTCTCTCTCCAGTGATTCTTCAGCTCCTACGAACATTGTCTGCATTCCTTATGTTCCGAAAATTTCTACTAGGATCGCTGCTGTCCTGCACAAATTCAACTTTCGCGTTACCTTCACTCCGATCAACAAAATAGGCTTTTCTCATCTTAAGGATAACATCCCGGATTCTGACAGCTGGGGCATATATTCCATTCCGTGCCAGTGTGGCCAAATTTATATCGGTCAAACACGAATAGCACTGCGCCTCAGACTAAATGAACACGAAGCTTATGTCAGAAAGCAAGAATTCCATAAATCGGCTCTGGCAAAACATTCATGGGAATTCGGACATCAGTTTCTATTCTCCAATGCACGTATTAATAAAAAAGTCAACTCAACACTTGATCTCAGTTTCTTTGAGGCATTTCACATTCTAGCAAACATCAATGTTGCAGTTAATGATCAACTCCTTAGTAACTCTATATCATCCACTTGGAAAAACCTTTTGGGTCTCACGGCTGAAGACGTCTCCACAAATACGCTTTACTCCCCCGCCCAATCAAGTTTCCAACCGACGTGATGGCAACACCGACCAACAGCACGGACATAAACAGAAGCCGCCATTCGCTCTGACGACGGTAGCTGGTTAACGCTATCGAAATAGCTATCAGCAGTGTTATCGTGTTAATGATTTTATCGAACTGCACCATAAAAATTGTTTTGCATTTATTTCTATTCTAACATTTTACTTTACATAAAATGATGCCGTTACCGAATTTCAACATTGGTTATTGCGGTATATAGGAGATGCCGTTTATGGGGCTTACGATGAATATATCATACGAATATTCCGACAAAATTTATCTGTTGTTTTTATCTATTGACATTTAACAATCACGCCGCCCGGTGGTCCGTTAGACAAGATTAGCAGCACTACCGTAAGCCCCTGAATCGTTCGGGTATTTTATTTCAAGTCCATTTTACTTTCCACAAAAAGGAAAAACAAAGAAAATGCACAAATGCTACTAAGAAATCCTGGGAAGAGGTTGAAACCAAAATTTTAATCCAACTTTATTCTTCGATAAAAAACAGACAATTAAAGATAATTGAGAAAAAAAGGGTGATTTACATTAATACATTTAGCCAGAAATGAATTTGAACATATAGTTTTATTTTATTTTATATAAATCGAACACTACGCAGATTAAATCAAACAACAATATCAATCAACGTTTATTGGCGTAGTGATACCAGCGCCGATGTTATGGCGTGATTAGATGGTGAAACGTTTTCTTTTCTTTCGAACGTTTCACCATCTAATCGCGCCATAACGTCGGCGCTGGAATCACTACGCAAATAAACGTTGATTAATATGATTAATATTGTTGTTTAATTTATAGTTCTATGTTATAGACAGTCAAAATCAAGCTGGATAAATTTTCATAGTTTTTTTTATTTTTTTGTTTTTTGGAGGATATATGTTTAAGATGATTAAAGTTCATGATAGATTTCAAGATTCTATTTGTTATATATCATGCTCTTTATGTCTTTTTTTTTTGTATGACCTTAAACTCATGCCCATAATATCATTCACGAAGTGTTTCTTCAATGCAAACAAAGGAGGTTTTCTTTTACATTTGTTTTGAGCTATGATCGTAAGCTTCTTAGAAAATACGTTTTCAAATCCGGAATTAGAGTTTGTACCGCGTTCAGGAGAAAAATTGTTCATCCACAGAAGTAGCCAGGTTCTGTTTTTAGAAGTTCTTTGACAAAAATTACCTTGCGAGATAGGCGAGCGAATATTGCAAGAAATATTCTAATTTTTACAGGATATTCTTGAATTTTTAGATGCAAAAATTATCATTAATGAAGATTTTAATTATAGGAATTAGAGAATTTAGTAAATTATAAGAAATAATCACCTCCGATGACTGAAAATCTTCAAGGATTGTATCAACATGGTTTTGCTCTCTCCATTCTAAACTCTAAAGGGTATATATATATATATAAAGTATAAATAGAATTAACAAAAAAAAACCCGAACTGATAAGAATTAGCGAATAAAATTGTGGAAACATTCAAACATACATACCTTTTTAAGCATTAAATACGCTTGCTTGACTTTGCATTCTCTAGCTGTTATTCATGGAAATTAATTTCAATTATTCATATGTAATATAGGCAGATAAATAACTGTACCGAATGAAGTAATCTATAACTATATAAGTAGATATCCATAACTACATAGGTAGTATTTATAACTACATCGACAGCTAGATCAGTGGTTCTCAATCATTTATCCTATGAAGCCTTTTCTTGCAACATGTCTTTAACCACGAAACTTCTCCATAAATAGTATTTCAGGAGAACTTAAAGAGCTATTATATTCCAACAGTTATATATATATCATCATCATCATCATCATATTCAACCATTATCTATCCACTGCTGGATGAAGGTCTCTCCAAATGCTTTCCACACAAGTCTATCCTGAGCAATTCGCTTCCACGTCACCCCAACCTGTTTTCTTATTTCATCCACCCATCTAGTTTGAGGACGTTTTCTAGGTCTTCGGTGGTCTCTTGGAATCCAGTTCAGAATTTCTGTTGTCCATCGTTGATCAGTTCTTCTTGCAATATGCCCAGCCCATCGCCATTTCAGCCCTTTTACTTTAACAATGATGTCCTCTACTCTAGTTTGCTCTCTCACCCAAGTGTTTCTTTTTCGATCTCTCCTAGTTATTCCAAGCATGCACCTCTCCATGCTCCTTTGCGTTGTCTGTAACTTTCGTATTGCTCCAACTGTTAGACTCCATGTCTCTGATCCATAAGAGAGGACTGGCAATACACACTGGTTGAAGACCTTTCTTTTTAGACACAAAGGCAATTTCCCCTTCAGGATAAAACTGTTTCTTCCAAATGCACTCCAGCCAAGTTTAATACGTCTGTTGAGTTCTTTCATAATGTTGCCATCCATTGAAATCAGCTGGCCAAGGTAAATATATGAATCAGCAATTTCTAGCTCAATGTTGTCAACTTGTATTTTTGTTTCCTCTACGAAATTATTGAACATGATCTTAGTTTTTTGTAGGTTCATCTTGAGTCCAACTTCTTTACTTCTAGTTGAGAGCTCCTGTACCATGTCTTGGAGTTCTAATGGGTTCGTTGAAAAAATAACAATGTCATCAGCAAACCGCAAATGATTTAAATATTCACCATTTATTTTTATTCCCTTGTTATTCCAATTTATCTGCTGAAAAATCATCTGTAAAGCTGAAGTAAAAAGTTTTGGAGAAATGGTATCTCCCTGCCTCACACCTTTACCAATTTTGATAGTTTTGGTATCTTTATGTAACCGAAATTTTGCACTTGCATTTTTATACACACGTTTCACCATGTCAATGTACACATCCTCAATGTCTGTTGATCTTAAAGAGTTGATGACTGCTGATGTTTTAATAGAGTCAAAGGCCTTCTCATAGTCAATAAATGCCACACACAATGGAAGTTCATATTCATGTGTTCTTTCAATTAATTCTCTTAATACTTGAATATGGTCCACTGTACTGAATCCACTTCGAAATCCAGCTTGTTCTCTTGGTTGAGCTGCATCTAATTTTTTCTGCAGGCGATGTGTTAGCACTTTTGTGAAGATTTTATAAATAGCAGGTAACAAGCTAATTGGTCGGTAATTTTTCAAATCCTCTTTATCACCTTTTTTATGCAAAAGAATTACTGTTGCAGAATCCCATTGGTTTGGTATGTTACCGCTGTTAAGACATTTGGTAAAGAATTTTGCAAGTATGTCTTCTACATATTCTCCAGCTTCTTTTAGGATATCTAATGTAATACCATCATCACCAGGGGCTCTTCCTTTCTTCATACTTTTTATTGCAAATGAAACTTCTTCTTTTAAGATTTTAGGAGCTGTTCCTTCGACTATTTCAATGTCTTCGTTTAATCCACTGTTACTTTCGTATAGATTTTTGTAGAATTCTTCAACTCTTCTAAGTATTTCTTCCCTATTTCTTGTTACGGTGCCATCCTCTCCTTTTAATGCAATGATGTGTTTCTTCCCAATAGACAAACTCCCTTTAACAACCCTAAGGCTCTTGTTGCTTTCAATGGCCTTCCTTACTAACTCACAATTGAATTTTCTTATATCTTCTTTCATGCTTTTGCGCAGAGTTTTACAAAGTTCTATGTACTCAATCCTGGAACTGGTATTTTGATTGTCCACCTTCATATCTCTTCGCCTTTTCATGAGCTGTTTCGTCTTCTCAGATAATTTGCTATTGTGCTTTTTACAGGTTACACCACCAATTTCCCCAGCAGTTTCAACTATTGTCTTAACAATGTTTTCATTTGCTTCTGAGATGTCAACTTCTTCAATAAGTCCTTCCAGTGCAGAAAAGCGATTTTTTAATTCCAACTTGAATGCCTCGGTATTTTCTTTTAATTTCTTTAAATCCACCCTCTTACTTACTTGTTTCCTAATGAGCTTCTGTCGTTCTAATTTAGTATTTAAGTGCACTTTACATCTCACCATTCGATGATCACTTCCAGTATTAAATCTGTTCAGTACGCTGCAATCTTCAATAATTGATTTCTTGTTTGCCAGGATATAGTCAATTTCACTAGTTCCCCCATTTGGGTGTTTCCATGTCCATTTTCTTTGCGGTTTCTTCTTAAAAAATGAATTCATGATGCTAAGATTTTCAGCTTCTGCAAATTCGATGAGTTGATCGCCACGTTCATTCCTTTCCCCATATCCGTATTTACCAACCGATGTCTCTCCTTGTTCCTGTTGTCCAATTCTTGCATTGAAATCCCCCATGATGAGCTTGATATGTTGTTTCCCTTTGGTGTGTAACTCTTTGATTTCTTCATAAAATTCTTCAACCTCTTCGTCGGTATGGCTTGATGTTGGTGCATATACCTGTACTATTTGAAGTTGGTATCGCTGGGTTAGTTGAACAACGAGCCTCGCTGCTCGATCTGATGTACTTTCAACTTCCAGAAGACAGTCTTTAATTCTTTTGTTGATTAAGAAGCCAACACCACTTGTTCTTCCAGTTTCCGTTCCTCTATAATAAAACAAATGTCCGCTTTTCAGTTCCACCAACTCTTCACCTTTTCTTCTAACTTCACTGAGTCCTACAATGTCCCATTTGATCTTGTCTAGTTCCTCTTCCAATTCCTGAAGTTTTGCTTCAGAAGCAAGGGATCGTCCATTAAACGTAGCCAAGGTCAATAACAAACGGCAGCCTGGGCCATTCCAGTGATTCTTAGCACCCCCTGCTTTCATGCCACACTGACCGCTGCCTTGATCAGGAGCACTCCAGCACCTGGAGACTAGGGGCCATGGTTTCTGGTGTGTCAACATAATGGAGGAATTAGCCATAATTTCACCACGCTGGCTAAACGGGTTGGTGAATTAGCCCTCCCCTTCCGCCTTTCTATCCGTGTAGCAAATATTAATTTGCCACATAAATAGAAAGCTCAGCCTGCACCACTTGAAGGCGGGGTAGGACACTAGGTTACTGGCCTGGCCGGTTCCACACATCGTCACATACGTTCAGCGTGTGGGTCTCCTTCCAGTTAGATACCAGCAACCCTTTTGCAGGCCATATAAT
>QLNU02003225.1:27911487-27986127 GCA_006491805.2 Dysdera silvatica | reverse complement strand
CTTGGTTAGATTTGCTTATCATACCTCTGTTCTTCATTTTTTTTGTTCTTTCGTACTTTGTTTACATTGCATTTCATAACAAACAGTTATTTTGACACTGGCGTAAGGTTTAAAAACACGACGTTTCGGGAGCCAACTGCTCCCTTTGTCAAGTGAAGGCAGAATGAAGAGTTCGTGAAAGTCCTAAGCTTATATACCCGCATGTTGGGAATCCCCATCTGACGCCATTTGGTGCGGAGCAGTTCCAGCTGGGGAAACCCCAATCGGGGAAACCCTCGCCGGGAAAGCCCCCGCACCCGACGATGTCAGATGAACACCCCCAACTCGAGGTTTTGCAAAAATCCTGTAAGGTTCTGGTAGAGGTTTTGCGATGTTTATTGCACGACTCCTCAAACCGTAGGTTTCCCATGATTCCAGAAAAAGTCTACTCCCCAGATTCGTCACATTTTGATGTAATATTTTCATCGAATGCCAATCTGGTTCGTGACCCTCTCTGTTTAATTTCACGGTTTTCGGCTTCAAGGGTAGATTTTACCGACAGAAGAGGTGTACGGCGATGGGGTCACCTGCTTCGAGTGTGGTGGCAAATTTGTGTATGGAGGCATTTGAAAACAGTGCTTTAGATGAGTGTACTTACTGTGTCAAGGTGTGGAAGCAATACGTCGATGATACGTTTGTTATCCTACCAAGGTCTTCAGTTGCTGATTTTCATCTCTATTTGAACAGCTTGAACCCTCATATTCAATTTACGTTAGAGGAAGAAGATAGCGGTTCATTACCCTTCTTAGATGTTCGGATAAATAGAGATGTGGATGGGCGACTGTTGACTACGGTGTTTAGGAAACCAACACATACTGATAGGTATCTTGACTTTCGTTCTCATCACCCGGCATCACACAAAGCATCTGTCATTAGAGCCTTGCACCGACGAGCCTTTACACATTGTTGTAATGATGACCTTCGCAATGTTGAATTACGACGCAACAAAAGCGTGTTGAAAAAGAACGGTTACCCGACTAAATTTATCGCTCGTAACCAATGTGGTGTTAGTGGTGGAAACAGGAATGTAGAGGATGAGACTAGGAAGACATCAGTGGTTTTGCCATATGTGGCGGGTGTCTCAGAAAAGCTGTCTCGAATTCTCAGTTGTGTGAATGTTAAGACCTACTACAAACCTGTCTACACCCTGCGTGATCTATTACTTAAAGTTAAGGATCGCGTCCCTGAGGAGGAAAAATCTGGTGCTATTTACCAAATACCGTGTGGAGACTGTGACAAGGTGTATGTTGGACAGACGGGAAGATCGATACGTCTACGAGGGAAGGAGCATATGCGTGCGGTAGCTAGGGGAGACGATTCAAACCAGTTGGCTGAACATGTCTTCAGGGAGGGTCACGAACCAGATTGGCATTCGATGAAAGTATTACATCAGAATGTGACGAATCTGGGGAGTAGACTTTTTCTGGAATCATGGGAAACCTACGGTTTGAGGAGTCGTGCAATAAACATCGCAAAACCTCTACCAGAACCTTACAGGATTTTTGCAAAACCTCGAGTTGGGGGTGTTCATCTGACATGGTCGGGTGCGGGGGCTTTCCCGGCGAGGGTTTCCCCAGCTGGAAATGCTCCGCACCAAATGGCGTCAGATGGGGATTCCCAACATGCGGGTATATAAGCTTAGGACTTTCATGAACTCTTCATTCTGCCTTCACTTGACAAAGGAAGCAGTTGGCTCCCGAAACGTCGTGTTTTAAACCTTACGCCAGTGTCGAAATAACTGTTTGTTATTTGCTCAAAAAGCTATAAAGTAAAGTACAAAATTTAGGTTAATGACATTAAGGAATTTCCTAGTATTTTCTTCCTGCTCATGTGACAATTTAGATCACATGTACTTTGGATGAAGTATATAAACTGGCATATATGATGTTGAGTTATTGCCTGATAAAGTTTACTTTTTACCCTTTTTTGATTCATTTCCATGAGATTATCATTATCACTTAGGATTAATTTCACATGCATCTGTAATAGAAAAGTTACCTTTCGAATCTCAAACAAGGCAACAGCAATAGATTTTAAAAGCTGCAACAAGTCTTTTTACGTCTTTATTAATCATCTGATTATTTATGACCTGAAAAGTTCCTTTATCATCCATATCATTTTCATGATCTGCGAGTAACATGGATGTTTCTTTAGGAATAATTCCAAGCAATCTACGTGGTTTTTCCACCTTATATTGCCTGGTATTTGTGGCTTCACAGTATTTATGTATTCCTTTAGCCAAGCACCCTGTCTGTAATGATTTCTAAAATATTTCTAAACAGTTACCACATGCTTTACAAAAAAAAAATAATAATAAAATAAATAAATAAATGTGGTTCATTCACTGTAATATAGCTTATACGATTAGTCACAAATCACTGAGGCTTTTTCTACAGCCAGTCTGTTAATGTTTATGCTTTTTATTCTGTAGCCAGTTTGTCAATGTTTTTGCTTTTTATTCTGTAGCCAAAGGTTTAATGGGGTAGAGAAGACAAAGTAGGCCTAACGAGTTAAATAAGATAGCCGTCAAAAGTTGATATTCGTAATAAATCTTTGATTTACTCTATTTTTTAATTTTAAAATATTTTAATTATTGAAACAATTAATATAAAGCTTTACGATATATTAAATTATTGTAATAAACATATATTTTGTAATCTTTCATTTACTAAATGATACAATATTGTTTTAGATACTTTTATTAGTTTCTGAAAGTTTCTCTCACTTTCTGCTGGTTAAAATCGGTTATAACCAGTTTCTGCCACTGGCATGGCAAAACCCAGTTCCTGATGGCAGAAAGCCAATCCTGATATTATATATACTGTTAATAACATAAAAAGATATCATATACTATACATATAACAGTATTAAGATACCAATTTCGGATGCTGTTTCTTTGTTCGTGGAGCCACGACCTCTTGGTTTAACAACAAATCCACCAATACCTATCAAAAATATTTTCCATCAGTTAAACAAAAATGGAAGTTACATATATATAAAATATACAATTTTAAAAACAATGTCAAAAAGTTTCCGCAATGTTTTATTTGTATCGTACACAAGGGCATGGCCAGGATTTAATTTCAAGGGGGGGTTCAAAAATTTTTACCGCATGCATCGATAAAATCACAGTACGCAAGGCTGTAGCCAAGTCCCATTAAAAATTTAGTTTTGAGAGGGGGACCGGTCCCTAAGATCTCAATTCTGGTTACAGGCATGGTTGTAAAGCACAAGAACAGCAAAGGTCATGCCGTGCTGTAACATATAGCTTTTTGAAGAAGCCGAACCTTTTAAGACCTAGGGAACAAACCACAAGACCACATTGAGTAGTAGTATGATTATACTACATGCTAGTAAGCATACTACAGTGAAACCTCTCTTAACGGACACCCCTCGGATACGGTCAGATAAAAAAATCCAACAGAAACTGATTTACAATAATGTATTTCAAACCCTTGCTTAGCGGTCACCCTCAGCTATGGACGTGGACACTGTTATCATGATTCGTTTCATTAGACCAGAACCCCTATACAGACAAAGTACGAACAAAATTGAACTTCGATCTTCACGGAGTTTCTCACAACAGGAAAATTAAGAATAAACAGGATATGAGGAGCTAAGGTTGTTATCGTTGTTGATTGTTCAAAAGTATTTGGCAAGCTGTTCACTGCTGTGTCGTTTTCTAAAAGAAGAGAGCTGTTGTAATAACAGGAAATAGAAAGTGAAAGATTAAGAGCTAAGGAGAGTTTCCCCACCCCATTAACAAAGGGTGACAAATTGACCTGGATTCGTCCCGACTCAAATGACTAAAACTTAATAAAGATTTTGATAATAAATAAATCATATAGAGATACACCACACGAAATTAATAAATAATTATCAACACAAAACTGTGGTTTATATTTATTATTATTGTTTAATCTACTAGCACACGGGTCCTGTAAGAATAACGATGCCAAAGCGGTGAATTTAATCTCGCAATTAAAAATACATTTTGAAAGAAGCACTGGTAAGTAAAACCCACCAAACAGCTATTAATAAATTTTTTTCCAAGACAAATAAATTTTAATATTTAACGTTTTGTTGTAAATTTACTTGTTATAGTCAACGAATGCTTATGTTCGTTATTTTAAACTTGTCTTATGTGCTCAAAAGTACAAGTTTCGAAATGAAATATTTAAAGAATTGAAGTATAATATTTCAACTACTTTAGAATGACCCCCCCCACTTCCTCATCCTCTTTTATGGCCAAATTTTTCGGTCCGGCGAGTGACCACTAATGAGGGGTTTCACTGTATTTGTAACGATAAAAAATAGTAAAGCGTTTTCCCACTGTTAAGAATTAAACCTGATGTAACTGTATGGTAAACAAATACATTACTACTTCACCAACGTAGAGCCTTTTTTTTTTTTTTTTAAATGATGCACGAACAAGTAATATCACATGCTAGGCCAAAACCTAACCCACCCCTGTCATCTATAAAATCAAACCCCAAAATACAAATCAGTAAGGGGACGAAAATAAAAAGTACTCGGTAATAAAAACCTAGTCTAGTGTACAACCTTGTCTATATATAATGATACCTTCTCCTGGTCCCCTGAGTAATGTTGTATACAAATTTCATGGTATACATATACATATGTGGATATAGATATACAGGAGTGATTTAAGTCTAAACCAGATTCCCTGAACATAACAGAAAATTCCCTGAAAAGTTACGTAATATTTTTGATAAAAACAATGATTTCTAAAAGAATATAAAAAAAATTACATGAAAAAATGAAGTTCTTGCAATTTTTAAAAAGAAATCTCAGAAGAAAAAAGTTGAAATTCCCGGAATTTACGGAATTTCTGGAACAAAATCATCCCTGATACACATACACACACACACACACACACACACATTGTCAAATCTGTCTATAATGAAATTTTCCTCCGGTTCCAATAGGTATAGGGTGCATCCACGGGCACCCATACGAAACTACCTAGGGGGCTGAGAAAAATTATTACCTCCTTCTCAAAGCTGTCAAAAATTTTAGTGAATGTACAAGATAGCAAAACGCTACAAAAATAATTGATACTGCTTGACAATTAGTAATGAGCTAAAAAGTACCTTATTTTAAAATGTGACTGTAAAACTTTTGAAAGTAAATGCGTAGCAGGTTCGGGCAAATAAAATTTTTAAACGGCTAGGTGGGGGGGCATGAGCCCTCTCTTTCCCCCCCCCTATATGGGTTCCCATGGGCTTATCATGTTCAACCTCGTCAAAAACGATATCTTTCCCTTGAGTATCGTTATTGACAGATTTCACTGTGTATCATATGTGCATAAATATATCCTAGCTAATGATAGAAAACTTGATACATTCAAGGATATAACTCAATATGCTCAGATATATAACTTTGTACACTCAGATTTATGAGTCAGACATAAATGAATATGCTCAAATATATAAACATACTCATTACATAATATAAACTCAAAATAGGTAGTGCAAAAAAAAAAAAGTATCCACATCAAGCTACAATAAATATGTTGAATCAATAGTAACTAAGTCTCCATTCACAAAACATAAACGTCATTTCAAAATAATTTAAAAAAAAAAAAAACTCCACTGACCTAATTTCTGTATTTTTCTTGGCCTTTTCTGTTTTTTCTCGTCGTCCCCAAACATCTCTTTTTGAAGATCTCTCTCCATGCCTTTCACAGCTCTCATCTCATCTTCAATTTCGAGCTTCGATTCTGATTCTGACTTCATGTCGCTCCCAATCTCTGCAGGCACTACCAAAACGATAAACAGGAGAATGAACATTATTTCACAAAAAAATATTAAAATATATGCTTATTATTATCAAAAAATAAAGTTTCTTACACTGCAGCATTTGAATTCCAGTGTCCAAGCTGTCTATATTAGTAAAGGGTGACGAGTAACGCAAGGGATTAGGTAGAAACCCCAATGTCAGTGATGGCTGTCGGGGTCTCCGAGGCCGGGGATTTTTCTTTGGGGTTTCTATCGTCACTGACTTGATATGCTGCAAGCCTATCTCTGAAAGGCAGACACCATCTAGATAGAATGGCACTGGCTGTTTCACCTTCACAGGGGGATCTGAAAGGGAGCAACATATGAAAAATCATTAACTAATAAAAATAACCCAGTGCTTGCAAGAGCTTTAGTTGTGAATTTTTATGATGCAGGGGCAGCACAGGTCATGCTGCGACAAACTCTTAAAAGCAATTCATGTTCGTATAAATCCATTTAAAGCGTTTACATCTTGTGTACTTTATGACATGAGGACAAGCAAGGTCATGATGTATCAAACGAAGCCTTTATTCATTACGATGTAATGCTGCTTGATGACTATGATGAAAGGATAGCAAGGGTCATACTGCACTGGGAAATACAGTTTTCTTAAGAATCCGAACCTCTAAAGACCCAGAGAACCTACCCCCCACCCCTGACTACGATGGGCAGTTAGTTGCGGTAAGTGCTCTTTTTCTTTTAAGACACAGGTGGGAGTGGAACCTGGGATAGTAACACGCTAGGCAAACATGTTACTACTGCAAGGCCTTCAGAACTGTTGAGTCTAGCCTTTTTTTTCTTGAGAAATGTCCACGACCCTCAGTGGATAAATTACAGCATGCTGTACTTCCGAGAAAGCATCACATACATGTAGCACTTCATATCATGGGTTTTGTGAGCCGTTACCACTGAGATTTACAAAATTAGACAAATTTCACGTCTTTTTCTCATTGCCATATTACCATTTTAGTTATAGTAATGGGAACAGGAAAATAATGCATTTAATTGTTTTAGTACTATGCAGACAATTTGTATCTGCAATGCCAATCGATGGTAGCAGATTTATCAAATAATTGTTCTAATTATTGTTATTGGCAACACTGCATGTTTACTATAGTTTTAGAATTCCAAAATAGCTAGAACAGTCTTTCCTCTCTTACGTTTATGTTTATTGTACAAGAACAGCAGGGGTCATGCAGTTGCTGAGACCTACAGTTTTTCGAGGGACCTGAACATTTTAAAGACTTGGAGAGGGGGGGGACTAACCCCCAAACTACGACGAGTAGTTAGCAAACACTTTTTTTTATCCTTTAGGAGTCAAATTTGGGTCAAAGGCACACTGGGTAAATGGTATACCACTGCAAAGTCCTTCTGGTATCCATGGGCGTATTCTGAAAACTAACTACAATACTGTATCTTTAAATATACATGATATAAATACTATATAGCATACATTAAGTACATATGCAGTTAATAAAGAACACTTGTTTAAATCAGTGAATCAGCAATTAATATAAAATATTTTACACTTTTTTCTTGTGTATACATAAATCTCACCTGGTTCTTTCTTTGGTGGTGGAGTAGGTGGTGCTTTTTCAATCAACTCAGGCTCTGGAGTCGGTGGCAATGGGGGAGCTGCATTTAAACAGGTAAAATAACAATTCATAAATAACCAGAATGCAACAAAAGAAATAACAAAAAAATAACCAATGTAAACAAGCAGGTTATTAAATATCAGCAGCAATGTTACACGGCATGGTTTTTAATGTTGCGTCGAACATATCAATACGTTTCCAACAGACGTTGCTGTCTCTCGTCAAGAATAGACCAGAACAAACTGCAACTGAGCACAGAATATTGTCATGCCATGTAACTGTTCTTTTTCCAATGCAATGCCCCTTGTCAGTGAAAAATATTCCGTCCTATAACCGTGCTGTATATATAACCTACGAACTGTTATATGAATATAATAAAACTCTGCCACTCCAAACTAATCGGATTCAAGGTTAGTGTGGCTTAAGACTATCAAAACATTTACATTTTCACATGCTTTAATACATATGCTGTGATGGCATGAATCTTCTTTTCCCTCTCTAATGTATTTTTATATCTATCTGTATCTCTCTGTATTTTTATCTTATGTTGCTAAGTAGTACAGTGAGTGAAATGCATAAATTTCTTTCTTTCATAGCGTTCGTTAGATGCATTTGATAAGTGCAAACACTGTTGATTTTCAATGGAAAATACAGGTTTCTTTATTGGCACACAAAGTTCGCCAGAAAGTTAAAAAACTAACATGAAAACCTGGAATTCCTCAAACTATTGAGGTTCTAATTGCCAGCATGGTTTTACAGCAAATTTGATTGGAAGAAATAACGATAAGAATTATAAGATTAGGGAGATTCAAGTATTACGTAAGCAATATTTTGGCCATTTTATACCCCCCTCCCCTGGTAAGCAAAAATTAACATTGGTTAACATAGGAAAATAAGCACATCATCACCCCCAAGGTGCTTATGCAATACTTGTATTCTCCCCCATTGATATCCCTCACTTTTAGGAATCTCGTCCAATGAAAATGGAAGTTAAGTACTATTTAGGGTATTTGGCAAGGTATGGTTTTTCCTGTACTGAAACAACTTTGAAACTTACGTAACAAGTGTGGGGGTAATTCGTCGGGTGGTCGACAAAGCTTACAAAGGTAGCCAAAATCAGCACATTTTTCAGCCTCGTCTTCATTTTCAATTTCATCGCACTTCCCATGTGACCATCTAGAACAAAAAAAAAAAACATATACAGGGTGTGCACAGATTTGCAAACACAAATATACAGTAGCACCTCCATATAATGAAATCAATGGTTCCATGAAAACCTCCGTTATAAAGAAAATTCGCTATGTGGAAACAATGTATTATTCATGAGTCAGGGAAAGGCAATATGATACCACAATTAAAATCCCATTTTCCAGTTAACGACTGTTTCTCATAAATAACATTCAGCCATTTAAAAATAGATGTTTTTAGGAGTGAAATATACATGCGTATAAAAAAAAAAATAGTTGAACAATTCTTACCTTAAAATGAAAACGTATTTAATGCTTCTTTCATACACATTCATGCTTTTGTAGAAAAATTTCTAACATCCTGCTGCACAACAAATGGCGGTGTTGATTCATCATAAAAGTGTTAGCACCCCTGTGGGAAATTTGCAAGGTCTGGATTTCTGGTAATCAACCGAGAAAAAAAAAAAAAAAAAAATCACGCCATAAGTATTACTATTCAAACAATATGGTGTATTCAAGGACAATTAGGGCCTGTTCATAGCCTAGCAGCTTCGCACTGTATGGGGCAATCAGATACAGATATGTGTGCTTAGGAAAACTCTTTATTAGGGAGTTTAAAATCCCTTAGATGTGCCCCATTCTGTTTGTTTGCCATTTATCTTAAAACCGTATTGTATTCCCACAATATTAGGGAAGGTGATATCGCTGACGTGACCATTGTATTTTCTGTTTTGGTCGTTAAAAATTTCGTTATATAGAAATTTATATCTTTATATAGAAACACTTTCGTGTATAATGACCATGGGGATTTACCAAAACTTCGCTATATAGAGAATTTCGCTATACGGAAGTACGTTATATGGAGGTTCTACTGTATATACAGGGTTGTTGAAATTAAGCTTCCCCAATTCAGGGGACTGTGTAGGGTGTTGTATGGGTCATAGAGACATGAAATTTGGGAAGCAGACACTTCAGATCATGCGCTCGAGATTTATTAAAAAAAATATATTTAGTACAAATAATGGCCCATCCCACCTGGCGCTGCAGCGCGTCAAAGTGTTCTATAGTTGTTCTATATGTTCGCTATAGCTCTGCACAACCCGGTCCATTCGCAAAACTGTGTGTTCTATAGCTGAACGCAGTGAGTCCGCATGAAGTCCACGAACATGGAGACGAATACAGTCTTTCAGATGTGACAGGGTTGCAGGTTGTTCTCGGTAGACCTGATCCTTTTAAGAATCCCCATAACCAAAAGTCACACGGGGGTGAGATCGGGTGAGTTAGGTGGCCAACTTGTTGGAAAACAACGGCTGATCATCCGTGCAGCGGTGAAAGTTTGCCGTAACACCTATTGAATGCCACGATGAATATGGGGAGGTGCACCGTCCTGCATAAAAATAGTGTCCTGGACGCGGTGACGTTACTGAAGTTCTGGGATCATAAAAGTTGTCAACATGTCCCGATAGCGTTGTCCATTGACGGAACAGGTTTTAAACCCTGTTGGAGTCATCTCCTAAAAAAATAAGGCCCAATGATGAACGTTGAAGTGAAACCACCCCATACCGTAATTTTTACAGGATGCACGGGCACTTGATGGATTGCGCATGAGCTTTCTGTTGCCCAAATGCGGCAGTTGTGCGTATTCACTTGACCATTCAGGTAAAAGTGGACCTCATCCGTCCACAGAATGTTCCATGGCCAAGCGGCATCGACTACTATTCGTTTGTTTGACTTTTTTATGGCGCAAGAGCATCTGGGCTATACTGTGCCAATGACAGCTATTCATGCAAGGAATTGCAATGCAAATGTTTGCCGAACTTCAGCGTCCCGGTCATACAGCTGGTGAAGACTATGGATTTTGTAAGGATAATAACCCACAATTCATCGCCAAACGGTGGAATAGGGCATATCAACAGCACGAGAAATAGCTGGTACACTCACAACACCATGCGGGTCTTGGCTAGTTGCTTCCATGACCGTCGTAGCCACATCTTCCATGCTTGCAGAGTTTACAGGTTTTCATCCTCTACCTAGTAGAATTCCAAGCTGTCGGGTTGTTTCGAATTTTTTCATCATGTCACGTACAGCACGGATGATCATTGATCCTCGGCATAGGTTCTTCTGCCGGCGGAATGCTTTTATTGCAGCAGATGAGTTCTCTTCATTCTGGTAGAAAAGTTTCACTAACAGAGCTTTTTCTTTCGAAGTCGGCATTCTGCATCAGCGAACTGGAAACTTTCTTGTGCAGAGTCTGTTTTCCTCTTTTATCAGATTCGCCATTTGCATAGGTTGCACAGAGGCTAGGTTTCTGCAAATCACGTTTCACTGGTGTTACAGCGTCGTCTATCGATGATTTTTTGTACTAAATATTTTTTTTCAATAAATCAATTTTTTTTTTTCATACAATCGAACGCATGATCTGAAGTGTCTGCTGTCCAAATTTCATGTCTCTATGACCCATACAACATCTTACACAGCCCTCTGAGTTGGGGAAGTTTAATTTCGACAACCCTGTATATGAAAACTGAAATAATAACCATACCCTTAAAAATCTATATATGTACACGCATGCACACACACATATATATATATATATGGCCTTCAAAAAGTTGCTGTGGAAGGAAACCCACACGCTGAATGCATGTGACGATGTGTGGAATCCGCCAGGCCAGTAACCTAGTATCCAACCTGCCTTCAAATGGTGTGGGTTGGGCTTTCTATCTATGAGGCAAATTAATATTTGTTGCACGGATTGAACGGCAGAAGGGGAGGGTTAATTCACTAACCCATCTGGCCAGCATGGTGAAATGATGGCTAATTACTCCACTATACTTATACACAAAAAACCACGGCATGCGACTGTCTGTTCTTTCCAACTTCGGTTGTTGCCTCACCAACTGATATGATAAAATAAGTGTCAATTTTCTTAACAGAGTTAATCAACTGATCATGAAAATATGGTCCAAGTCCGTGTGCAATTTCATATGAAACCTCAGTTTGTCCTAGCGTAAATGGCTTAGAAATTTTGCTGTCTAGAAACATTTTACAAAACACATTTTTCTAATTTTTACAAGAACTGAATGGGTAACCAGCTTCAACAATTTTCATTGTCCATAAACATTCTGCATTAGATACTCTATCAGCATCATTCACATTCCAGTGTTTCAAAGTTTCAGCACTAGATACAAAATTTGAAGACTTCTGTCCACATGATGAAACTGACACTGTGAATTTTGTTTGATCTTTGGACAAAGCAGTTGTCACCAAAATCTTGTGTTTTGACGTATTTGTATGTTATAATACTTGTTGTATTCCTGAATTTCTAACACTAAAGGTCTTTTTTGCATATGAATCAGCATGCTTTGACTACAATTCAATTAAATGTTTATTTCCATTCTTTTCACTCAGCCAGTTCTCTGGAAACCGTGTATAACGAGGCATGTTTATACTTATACATCAATTTTACTTCATACATCAAATTCGCACCTTAATCTGTAAATATTAAAAAAGTACTACAGTTAGTATCTAAGATAATCTTAAAAGTCAACAGTCCAATCTGAAAGAAAATTGGTCATTGATAGAAGAGAAATCAGCCATTGCACTAACGAGCAATGTTACGTTCCTCGCAACAATGACAGGAGGAGTGTATGTATTGATTTATTTAGTACCCTTGGAAGTTGAAAAAGTTTTACAATTACATCTTCAAGTAGCCAATAAAATGGCCACTTAAACATTTGCGAGCGAAGCTAGCTGAAAACGGAAACTGTATACTCCATATTGAGGATCAAAACTTGGAATAAAGATAACCCATGATACAGTTAACTTTTACACCGATAATTAAAAAAAAAAATGAAAATATAGGACAATACCCAAAAATATAAGAAATATAGGACAACATAGGACATGTTCCAAAAATATAGAAAATATAGGACGAGTGGGACCCCTGCCCAAAGTAGTTTCCAGACAACCTGTCTAAGATCATGTTTACAAAGATGTATTTGTGAGATGAGTAAGAGTTTGGCAAGCTTAAGGGTGGGTACAGACATGTAACAGAACATCATTGCATGACATCCCATGTTGTGTAATGTTACGGGATAGAACATCACCACATGACATCCCATGTTACATGATGATGTTATGGGGTAGAACATCGCCACGTATCACCAGTGTGTCCCATCGTATCTCATCTACACTAACAAAATGCTGTTGTTTGCAAACCAGTCCAAATATATGAACATACGGTGCAACATGGGAGCGTAATATTTCATTGATACGACGGCGAAAGACCAACAATTGATGGGACGCAGAAATGTTACGATGCTCTGTTGCAGAGTGCAGTCCAGACCAGATAAGCGATGGTGTTCTGTTACTGGGTTTTGTTGCATATCTGGACGTGACCTTAGAAAGTGTGGCTTTAAGAGCCACTGAAAGCAAAGACCCAAATATACACAAGGACGTAAACATACCTCTGACACTGGGAACACTGAATAATTAGGACATTTTCTTCATAGTTCTTCAGACATACAGGACAGGTTACAAAAGAGGCACAAGGACCACAATGGGTATAGTTCATTTGCCAGTTACAGTTGTAACCCGGTGATCTTGAACCGCATATGGTGCAAATGACGCACCACTTGCATTTCCAGTTTCCAGGCGGAACTTCTTTCAACGGTGGATTCAAACAGTAAATATGAAAACTTATGTCACATTCATCACAAAGTAGAAGCCGCCCTTCATCATGAGGTTTGCCGCAACCTTCACAAACAGTACAATCAAGACAACGCCATCCTTTTTTTAATACCACGGGAGTCACCTGAAAGGATAGAAATGCATTTCACATGTACGTGACGACATATTCAACATGTACATAACAATATATTCAACATGTACATAACAATATATTCAATGTACATATGTTATTATATATGATGAAATAAGGTATGTTTTATTTGACATGACAGCATATTCGTCTCTTTTTCTCCTAAACAAAAACAGCTCTAGTTTGAGCTTCTTTCTACGTGGGTGTCGAAAATTATTGAGTAAAAATAAATTCCCCCACGAAAACTCACAAAAACTCGCCCCGGAGGCTTTGTGTGTTGACCATTATTTGGCAATTGTGTTATCCCTGCGGAGGGTAATAATATCTTACATCTTTACATACGGAGAAAAAGAGCGTTATTACCTGTCCTCATTCGTCTAGCGGTCCAAGACACTCCGGGCTAAACGGAGGGACCCTGGTTCGAATCCAGGATGAGAATGACATCTCTTTTTCTCTTAAGCAAAAACAGCTCTAGTTTGAGCTTATTTCTAAGTGGGTGGCGAAAATTATTAAGTTAAAAAAAAAAAATTCAACATGTGCATGACAACATGTATTGGTCCAGTACATGTGCGTACATAACAACATATTCAACATATACATGTGCATGACAGCATATACACAGTAAAATATGTTAAGCATGTACACAACACATTCAATATGTTACATGTTACATGGTTTCATTCTGCACATGTAACATATTGAATGTGTTACATTCTGCACATGTAACACATTCAATATGTTACATGTGCAGAATGAAACCATTAACATGTACAGAGCAAAACATATTGCACTTCATGCCTAAAGTAACATAGTGTGAAATTTTTTAATCGTTTTGTATCAATTTTGTTAGAAGATACTTTTAGTAGAAAAAATTTTAAAAACGTGCTTCAAATGTTGTTCTCCAAATAATGTAGTTCACAATTACTAAAGCCCGATATTTCAGGCAAAATGCTATAAATAGCTTATTTTGCAAATTTTTTTTAGCATTTTTGCCATAAGTGCCTATTTTGGTTTGTATTTGTGTTTTGAATTTGCTTGCTTTGCGTTTTTATATTTTTTTAGAATTTCTGTACAGACATACAGTAAAAACTCTCTTAACGGACACCTTTGGATATGAGTACTCCATTTTTATGGCCAGGTAAAAATCCTCCCCCACACACACGCAAAAACTCATTTACAGTCATATGCTTCAAATCCTTGATTAACAGTCACCCTCTCCTTACTGTACTGATTATCTTTAAACTACAAAAATGCCTAAAATGGTAAACAACAAGTAAAAAATTGGGAATTTCATAAGTGTTCGGCTCGGATGTTTTCTCTACTGATGGAAGCCTTTTATTTTGCAAATTAGGTGAAAAGTCAATAAACTTAGAGGAAAAAGTACTTTATAGTTCAGTACTTGGAAACATCTATCTAATATAAATCCGTGAAAGGTAAAAAGGGTGGAAAAACATTAACTCTGGTTTCAACTTACTTGAGTTATCTTCTCGGAAATCGCACTTTGCAACGGATCTATAAAAGATATTTGTGGATACCGACATTCTGCTCTGTAAGCTTGAGAATATAAATATGCACATTTTTCTACAAAAACATACCAAGTAAAGTATTTCCGATGAGAGAAAGAGAGAATCTACATTCAGGAAAACTTTCTTAGACGAATGCTACGAAGAAGTCTCTAATCATATCCGAAACAAAATTAGAAGGAAAAATATATGGATATCTATTGAAGAAATAACAGTTGCAACAGGAAGATACCTAGAAAATGTTATTGTTGGAACAATGCACCCACTTGAAGAGCAAAAATTACTTTTACTGACAGCCAAACAATTACGAAAGGCAAACAGTACCACCACAATTGCATAATTATTCATTAATATATTAATTTTGCTTTGGCCAGATGGTATTCCACATAAAGTTTTTTTTTTTTATTTCTAACAAATGCAGCCCCCTATATTAAAAAACCGGGCAATGCGCTGAAAGTTTTGTTCCCCCCATATGCTTCATATAACATGACTTGCTGATGCATTACATAGGATGGCAAACAAGTGTGAGGTCTCGATCCTGAAATAGATACTCTTGTTTCCAACATTAAAAAAAAAAATTTGTGAAAGCTCCTTCGAGAATTCAAGCTTCCAAAGGAATGGCACAGGACATCCCATTACCTCCGCAACCAATTCTCACAAGATGGGGAACTTAGATATCAGCAGTCTCATGCTATTGTTTACATTTTGACAATTTCTGAAATTGTCAACTGTTTTTTGTATGACGAAGCAGCTATAAAATGAAGCAAATTATTACTTTGCAGCTCCAAAGTGAAAAATGAAATGACATTCATTTAGGTACACTTTAGAAAACTTCCAAAATCCACTGAAAATGTCAAGAAAAAAAGAAATATCCCTTCGTTGGAGTCATTAGAAGTATGCAATATTTTATAATACCTTATGTCTGTCCTTGATGAAACTAGTAAGTCATTAAGAAGAAAAGTGAACGTGATTTCTGCAAATCAAGACTTTGAAGCCATTAAGAACATAGGAAAAGTTCTCAATGACGATACTACAATAGAACCGTCCCTGTCTCCTACCATGGCATGCTGCTTTAGATACGTGCCTATAACCTCAGTTGAAGTGGAGAGATCTTTTCCACGATATAAACTGCAACTGGCTGATAAGACGCCAAAATTTCACATTTGGGAATTTAAAAAAGCATGTCGTAGTAATGTGCAATAAGAGGAGATAGGTTGTTCGAATAAACCCATCTAAAATTATCTTGTATGTAAAAATTTTCCTTTTCAAATATTAAAAAAAAGTGGGTTTTTTCTTTTTTAGTTGTTTATCAATAACACCTATAGTTTGTTTGAGAAAAGTAGTCCGATGGTACCGTTAGAAATAACGGGAGCTGACATCACAAACAGATTAATGATCACAGCAGAGGGAAGGGTGTCATTTCAGAACTGATTTTGGCGCAGACAAACGTTCACTAAAAAACAGTTCTGAAATGACACCCTCCCCTCTGCTGTAATCGGCTATGCCGTTTGTGACGTCAGCTCCCCTTATTTTCTAACGGCACCATCGGACTACTTTTCGTAAACGAACTATACTCCTTTTATTCTGTTTCTAAAACAGTAGAGGGAATATGAGCATTAAATTTCTATAACCAGTCTTTAGACCTTAAATTTATTTAAATACCCTTTTCCATTGATTTGAGTGTCTTTTTCCATAATTTTAAGTGCATTTTTTTTTGTCTAAACTTCCGGTCTTTAATAGTTACGTTTACCATAGATTCCAATGTGATGGGCTAATGTTTTTTAATATAGTGAACTTTGTCTTTTTCGCATGGTGTTACTTTCGTTGTAATATACACTGAATAACAATTGAATCAGAGATGCTGGCATTATACAAATTTGGCACTGAGGGCTGGTCTGTAAATGGAAAGGAAATGAAAGGCAAATTATCAGGGTCCTATAAATGGGTCGCTTCATTTCGGAAGTTGTATATGCACTGGGAGCTTCACCAGCCATTTTTTCATGTTCTGTTTTTGGTGCCTTGGATATCTCGCTTTATACATCTAACATATATGCTTTGGTTGTACTTTGCAACTTACCTCCAGAAAAGGCACCAAGCATATAGTCTTGGGAAAAGGCCCCTGACGACGGTTCTAGGGCTGCATACTTAAGTTACATTATATATGTTTTTGAATGTATATTAATTTTTAATTGAATTGTTATTTTTTATATTTTTCCTCTTACTTTAATTCTATCAAACCTCTTTTATTTAACTCTTTCAAACGCTTTTTATTATTATTATTTTGCATTGTTCACTTTATATATACTTTTGCTATTTTTGAATCACATGTATATATATATGTGTGTGTGTGTGTGTAAATTGGAAAATAATAAGAGAAAAAGAGTACAAGACCATCGAAACCTGTATTTAGAACCTCCCAACTACACATGAGGTGCCCCATTAACTGAAAGGAACCCAAATTAAGATTTCAGTAGTCTCATACTTTTTTTTAATGTGATTTTCCAATTTATATATATAGTGGAACCTTGTGAATTGACCACCTGAATAAAGTGACCACTTTTTATAAGAAAAAACTGGTACAGACACAGTCATGCCTGTACCAAAGTTGGTAGTGTACAGTGACCATCTGTCTGTGGTGACCATTGCAGTCCCGTCCCGAAGGTGGTCACTTTAAACAGATTCTACTGTACATACAGACACCTATACAGTAAATTCTCCCATTAGCGCCTTTGAAAGGACAGAGAAAAAACGTCGCTAAACAGGAAAAAAAGATGTTATTTAGAATATCTGTAATTCCACGAAGCATTTGCCACAAATACAAAATACCGTCATTAAACAGAATGGGTTGTTAATTAGGTTGTTTAGAAAGTTTGCTGTGTATATGTACATATATATATAACATATAAGGAAAAGAGAGAGAGAGAGAGAGAGAGAGAGAGAGAGAGAACATATCCAAGACGTGCATCAATTGTAATCAAAAATTGCTGCAAGGAAATTTGGTCATCTACTGATTGGATACTGGTACCATTATGAAAAAGGAACACTTACCTTAATTCGTGCACAATACGAATGATAACACTGGCCACATTGCGCACAAGCAATCAATCGTCCTTCTTCGCCTTTACCAAAGCTTCCGCACATTACACACAAATCCTAAAAATCACAAACACACCGATGTAAGTGACATATGGAAACTTACTGGACAAGTGGTGGTAAACACAAAGGCGCAAATTAAATTTTTTTTTTATCATTTGCAAACATTGCTCCCCCATTACACATCAATGGCTTTCGTTTTTTAACCAATCGCAAACTAGCAGTTATACTACTAGTAACAGTGAATAACTGTCGATCCTTCAACAAAAACAAGGATGGATTGGGAGTAACTGTCAGTCTAAGATTAACAAGGTGATGTAACAATACACAGTATAAATGAAGAAAAGAGGTACAATATTTCAGACACAGTAATATTTTGATGACAATGTTTAATCAACATATTTGTGTCTCGATTGGCCGCCCCTCATCAGGAGGCATTTCTGACATCCTTTAAATTTTGATAAGAAATTGCCAACGCCCACCCGAAACATACGAAGATTAAACATCCGTCATTAAAATATTACGCCTAAAACGTTTTATTTATTCTCTTCATTTAGCTGCTAGTCATTCAGCAAAACAAGAAACAAAGGCATCATGGTAAATAATGGATATAATGATACACTCTGTTGCCAAAAAAAAAGGACCATTAATGCAATGCGCCCATAAAAATAAAGCACGAGCTGCGAAATTCCACATGCATATGCTGTTCGATGACATATGTGTGCGAATTATTACAATTGTTCATAACTTCCAATGACCAGCTACGACCTCAGACATATCTAACGTATCCAAAACGTGCTGAGAAGGCAGTTGTATCTATCACGGAATATCATCAAAATAGCCTATCAATCGCAGAACTTATGGCAAAATCAGAAGAGAACGTTAAGTTGTTGTTAAACTACATACCACTCTGTACAACTTATGTTGTAGCCAGAGAAAGCTTTACAACCTATGCAAATAAAACCTATGTTCCCATTGTTCCACAAAAAAGTCATCCTGCTATGAAATTTTAACCTATTTTAATCATTTCTTTAACTTTACAAAGTCCTTTAATGTTTGTAATTTCAGTGATCAAATAATTTCTTGTGGGTGCACTGTTTTTCATCTCTCCGTTTTCAACAAAATATATGCAAAGAATATTGATATACATGGCTCCATAATACAAAAGAATGGGTAACGTTAATAATAATCATTAGGGCTCAGAAATCATCACTGAATGAATTGATCATCATTCATTACCTGACAGAGAACAAATTCATCCGTAGCTGACACAAGGACCATTTTGTTCTCAGCCGAAGGATCGTCGTCTTCTGTTTTATATTCTTTAGGTTCACTAAAGGGATTCTGAAAAATAAAAATAAACCAAATTATGGTGAAACCTAAACAGACACTCGCAACCAGGGAACACAACTACTTAACATGCAGTTTTCTAATTCCCAGTCCTGATACTTGTCAGTCCCTAACTCTTTCGAATAGTGTACACCTAATAGCAGACAAGTAACTCCAAGTTTTGAAGTATCCACTGCTCACAAGGTTTTATTGCGCAAATTATCAGAGTTTCTGTTAACAAACCTGACACTGACGCACAAGTTCAATTTATTTAATTAGTTGAGGAAACATTTTTTTTATCAAAAATACAACATTTTTTTAAATTCAAATCAGTTTTTTCCCCACAGAAAGTCTAAAAGCAGAACAAGAAAAAAATTACTCATACACTTGAACTACAGCTTAAAGAAAAAATAGTTTTAAATCTTCCACACAATTTCTCTTCTTCAAATGGAGTTCCCCGTTTGTCAAACACATGTACAAGAAATGTTCAATTTATTGCTGTAGCTTAACGGTTAAAGCCATAGTGTTAACCCAGCGAACACTGATTCGAGTATAGCGGGAAGGTGTGGGTTATCTCTTTCGCCTTAGGTTCTTATGAACTAATGAAAAATTCTAGTTTAAATAAAAAAAAGTGGAGGGACAAAAGTTGATCTCCATAATTAATTCCTCCACAACCATCTTCCTATAAGTAAGAACTCCTTTGACATTGTACAGTATATGATATAGTACATCTTCCAGTGTTTATATCTTTACAGTACAGCTTACAGTTTATATATTTACATATATCATACATCTATACCTTTACAGAATATCATACAGTATATTTACAAAGATAAATTATCTTACAATCTATATCTTTACAATATACCTTACAGTCTGTATCTTTATAATATATCGGTATCTTTACAATATATCTTAAAGTCTATGTCTTTACAGTACATCTTAAAGTATCCACACCTTTATACAATATATCTTACAAAGTATCTATATACCTTTACAGTGCATTTTACAGTATCTATATCTTCACAATATACCTTACAACATATATTTAAAGCATATCTTAAAATCTAAATTTTACAGTATACTGTACAGTCTATATTTTTACAATACATCTTACAATGTCTATATCTTTACAGTATATTTTACAGTGTTTCTATCTTTACAGTATATTTTACAGTGTTTCTATCTTTACAGTATACCTTTACACTAAACCTTACAGTGTCTATCTCTTTAGAGTATATTATTTATTTATTTATTTAGAGTATATAGTCTATATCTTTCTAGTGTATCTTACAGGAAAATAAAGAGCTCCTGGCATGGGATAGGATTTCTTCTGTTTTGGGCTTTTTTTCCGTCGTCGAAATTCTGCGGCTTTGGCTCGTTTTTTCACCATCAATTTTCCTTGAGCCTAGAAAGTAAACACCCATGCAATGATTACATTGTGAAAGGAGGAGGAACAAAATAAATTATTAACAACTAAAGCAATGAAGAATATAAGGGTTTTTACTTTAAAAAAAACACACAAACGCATTGCAAAATGACATATATATATGATGCATGATCGAACAACATCAATAAATGAACGTATGCATGCCGCCACAAATGACTTGAAAACATAAATGCCTCATTTCTAATACATTAAAATAAAACAAAGAAATACTTGGTCATTTTGCAAATGGAAAAACAAAATTTCTTGCGATACTGGTAAACAAAATTTCATATCAAATGCATAAACAAAAATTACATTTTCAGATAAAATTGTAAAGAAGGTTTAGAAAATATTTTTTGTAAAATAAAGGTAAAATAGGAATTCCATTTTTTTTGTTTAATATTATTATCTCAACAAATAAAAATAAAGTAAACATAACTATGGTCATGGATATGTCAAATAATGAGAAATCCAAATATGGTCAAACTAAGAGACATATCAGAAAATGGGAAACATGTGCCTGGTATAAAGATTATCAGATAATAAAAAGCTCTGAGTGTTTCTCATATTAGTAATTAGAAGAGTAGTGATCATCTTGATCTCCATGACTCTTATAATTACTTCAAAGAGCCAGTCATTTTGATCTCCATGGCCCTTGAAGGTATTTAGAAGAGCCTTGGCAATCTTAACCTGCATAACTTTTAGTGATGCTTAGAAGAGCCTTGGTCACTTTGATCGGCATGGACATTAATGCAATGTTACCTAAAAGAGCCAAAGTTAAATCCTCGTGACTCTTCTGGGGGACAAAAGAGTCATGGCGGTTTTAATCTGCATATCACTTATTGAAGAGCCAGTCATCTTGACCTCCATAACTCCAGCTTAGAAGAGTTATCTTCATATCCATTGTTCTTGCTTATAATTAGAAGAGCTGCAATGGGCAATCAAAATGACAGAAACTTTAATTTTTAATAAAAGTAAAAAACATTGTTTTAATTGTCTTTTTAATTCCTTTCCCTGAGAAATATCTGCAAAACCGAAAGATAGTTAACTATATTCTTTACAGTTCCTTAAATGGATTTATTTTAATGGCCTCCTGGGATCAAACCAAAAACCAGAGTAACAAAAGTAGGTGTAATTACCTGTAAAATAATTGCTATGTCTCTTGTCAGAGAACAAACTATTTCACAAACACCGGAGCATGCGAACGAAAAGGGGGGCAAGCACATTCCCACATAAAGAAACGAACAAACCGTATCAAGTTTCCGATTCTGTTAGTTACCTTGGGTCTACCAATAGCATGTCGTTTTCTAATAGGAAGCTTGTATCCCATTGGATAACCTCTTATGGCAAACCTTGCGTGTGAATGATCTGGGCTCAATAATGCGGCAGACGAAGAGGGCTTATTAAGCTAGTTGAAAAAAATTTTATTTTTCGACAGGAATCTCTGATGAAGGTGAGGAAGAAATTACATCAAGAAACAGTAATTAGTAATTTAATTACAAATATAGTAATGGCTCTTACAAATCATGTCACTACTTACACATCACCCATTTCTTCATGTTTCGCAAAAAGGCTATAATGCTGAGCCATTAGCGAAAAAGTATGCAAATTCAGCAACAAAAAACAATTTTAAATATTCACAATCAGTAAACCTAAAGCACGAGGTATCTTGAAAAACCATTTCCAATTGCAAAGCACTTTTTTATAACTGTGTCATTGATTCTTTTATAATTATCTCAGTTCAATTACCCTTCCTAAATCGCATTTCTGGAGCTGACACGCTTTTTTAAGTTTCCTTAGCAGCCTTTAGATAAATGCGAAGAAAGCTCATTGAAAACTACATCTGACTCATTGTTCCACACTGTTCTCAGTAATTTGCATTACATAAGAATATAAAATTATTATTAAAAACCACAGAAAATGTTCAATATCTATTCACATCACCCCCTTTCCCCAGAAGTCTATCATTTGCAGCTACCACACATTGCACAATTTACCAGACCTACAATTATAACCTACAAATAATTAAGACCTACAATTATATTAAAATACTGTGTTAATTAAATCAAACTTTTTGCATACATATAATTATTTACATGATGTGATAGTGATTTACAATTTATTAGTTGAGTTCATCTGTTTACACAGCAAAGTGCGTTACCTACAAACACACCTCCACCACATCGGTTTGGCCCCTGATGAAATCTGCCCATCGTGTCGGAACCTCTATCATGGATAGCGATCACCTACAAGGCTGCCCCGAACTTGACAATCTATCTGCTGACATATCAACTCGCTACTGGGAGGCCCGGCATCGAATGGCTGAACAGCCACAGATGTGGGATAACATTAATAATGAATCTCTGAGTCAGCATTCTTTACACAGTTGGGAGTCGAACCCAAGTTAAGGGTGCACTAGGCAAATACGTTACCACACTGCATGGACACAGACTATATATTAAAGGGTCATAACATGTAAAATTAATACTACAATTTCATAATGAATTTCATAATTTCATAATTCAATAATGAATACAATTTCAAAACCAATCTACCATTTCAGAGGCAGAATCAGATTCGGCGCTTGAACCAGAATGTTCATTCCCAGATGTCAGTGATTCCCTGGAGCTACTCAAAACAGCATCAGGAGATTTTAAAACATCTGCAAATTAAAGACATTATTTAAATTATTATTGATAAGTTATAATCATAATAATCATTTATGACGATAGATACACAAGATAATTCTTTATGCACACTTTAATGGGAGATGTGGAAACATAACGTTCACCATACCCATGTTTGTACACACAACAATCCACATGCTACATGGACTAGTGCTATTATGAAACTACAATTTGCATCTGCAGACATAGACTTGACAACAACGTACAAAGACTGACCAGGACTTACCATAACTAGTCAAATTTTGACACTAGTTGGAATATACGAAATACAAATGAAGAAGGTAAAAGCATATACCATCTGCAAAAATATTCGCAACGTTTCGAGAACTACTGTTCCCTTCATCAAGCGAAAGTGTCAAGGAAGTGTAGGTGTTCGGTATTTATACCCCAACTTTGGTTTTTCCCAAAGCTCTCCTGCAGTCAGGTCCCCTTCCATCTGAATTTTACTAGACATATGTTTATTGACATAAAAAGTTTGTTTTAATATGCCCTATTTCCCACTAAAGTTTGTACAAAGAATTTCAAATCACCTGTATAAGAATAAATAGTAGAACGCATATGTATCTAAGTTGGTGACTCCATAAAAAAACAATCTGTAAAAACAATCTTACATATCATGTAGTATATTTTGTTTAGAGATACATTTTGTAATCAGTGCACTCTTCGTTATGACGATGTGCATGTGAATTACATATTTTATACAAATTCTATTCACACATATAAATAGAAACAAAAATTACAAGAAAATATGTGGTGAACATGTCATGGAAAATATATTTATGTAATATTAATATGCACATATATTTAGGTAGTAAACTCTCTAATGTCTTGCTGTATGACAAATTTTGATAATGATTCATTAGAAAAATAAATGAAATACACGGTTGGGAATATTTTCAGTGAATTGCAAACTACGATGTTCTAGAACATTCAATGAATAAAAAATCCTGTATTGTCTTTAAAAAAAATCAATATCTAAAAACAATTTCTAAATATTGATTGAATCAATATCTAAAATCAATATTGTCTTTAAAAAAATCAATATCAAGAAACAATTTCTAAATATTGATTGAATCAATATCTAAAATGAATATTGTCGTTAAAAAAATCAATATCTAGAAACAATTTTGCCGTGTAATGAATCCCGAGTCAAGAAATTACTTGGTTATGTATCGAATTATCTACATAGTGTATGATATTATGCAGATAATTAGATACATAAACAGAAAACCTGTACAATACATAAACATGATATATTGTATAATACCTAAATAAATATATTGTGTTTCTTTTTGTAAGTACAGTAAAACCTCTTTTAATAGTCACTTTGCTTTTATGGCAATAAATAAAAAATTCCCTGGCAAAAACTCTGTCACAATTTCCCTCTCTTTTACAATTACCCCTCCCTTATGCATAAATTCTTCTGTCTGGCAATTATCT
This sequence comes from Dysdera silvatica, assembly GCA_006491805.2. Classification (NCBI taxonomy): domain Eukaryota; kingdom Metazoa; phylum Arthropoda; class Arachnida; order Araneae; family Dysderidae; genus Dysdera; species Dysdera silvatica. The sequence goes on along the minus strand of QLNU02003225.1, from coordinate 27,961,185 downwards.
GCTAAGAAGTTACTTTTCCTGCTTTTCTAATAATATTTTTCACATCACTTCAACTATTTTGAAAAAGCATAAAACCATATATATATACCTTTATGACTCTCAGCTTTGGCTTCAAGCTAAAATACACAAAATAAATAAATAAATTCAGAGAAAATTTTTATGAAAAATGTTTAATACATTAAAAAAGTTTTTGAAAATAAATTTGTATATCATTTTGAAAAGAGGATCATAGATCCATCAATAAGCAATTGTATTCTAATCACAATAAAAAAAGCTCCCACTCTGGAGGTGAATTCCTTTACACAAACCGAAGTACAAAAAGGTACTGCCGACAGGAGCATAGCAATTCAAAAATTATAGGGGGGCATAAGTAGCTTTATGATGGATAATGTGATATGGCATTAAATAAAACCATGTGTCTTGATGTAAACTGGGGAGTGGGTCTTAGGCCCCCTAAGCCCTCTACTTAACTAAGGCACTAACAGCAGAAATGTCCTTAGCATCTAATTGGTCACCGTTTAAATTATAAATTAAAGTAGAAAAATCTATCATACATATAACATTCAGCTCCGATTAGCCAGAGTTTTAAGCACTGTTGCCAAATATAGGTATTAAAATAACAATGAAAATGAATTAAACATTTCCTTTTGGCATTAATATTGCTAGAAGCATAATACAAGAAAAAAAAATTATAAAACTTATACGAATTCTATAAATTTAGTGGCAACAGTTTGTGAAGATAGAATTCACAAAAGAAAGGATATTATAGTTTTTATTTCACTATTCCTCTGAACGACAAGTGAACCGAGAAAGAAAAAATTATAAAAACATTGTATGCACTGTTTATTAAAATTATATGTAACTTCTTGCTACTTTATTGACTATATTGTTAAGACTTTATACACAATTTACTCAAAAAAATTAAGTGGAGTGAAAAGCTGGGCAGCCCTAGATAGCTAGTGGGGGAGGGATGATGTCCCCTTGTTAATAAAAAATTACAATTTTAATCAAACACAATGTAGAATGTGATAATAAAATTAATAAACAAATTAAATAAGCTTACTTCAACAGGATTCGCACATATAGGACAAACATATTCCAAAGGATTAATGGCTTGGTCTGGTAAGTTATCGCATTCAACATGTATGTATCTATAAAATGAAAATACACTTTGAGCTTCTTGTTACGGTGTTTTCCCATACTTCCCATTAAGCGTACAAGCAAATGATGCACCCTTCACATTAAACGAGAAAAGAATTTGCATGTTCTGCGTTCCAAGACTGAATGATTGGTAATTTGTGGCGGGACTAACAGTTTATAATGACCTCCAAACCATGAAGCACATACAACGGGGCTTACAAGGCACCTAACCCAGTCGAGCAAGCCTGAAAGTAGCCTTTATAACCACCGGGGGGGGGGTATTCAAAACAATTATGTATACTTCTTTTCAAGCGTGCAAGCGAGAGATACTTAATTCAAATGCAAGTGAATATGATGCATACTTCTTAATCTATATGCCAATAACACATACTTTCCATTAAGCACGCAAATGCTTGGTTGGTTGTTTTTTAATGGCGCCAGGATAGCAATGGCCATTCAGTGCCAAACAAGGTGAGAAACATGCAAACACAACTGTTGCAGACATCCTATCAAGTACGTAAACCAACAATTACTTCTTGTTAAGCAAGCAGGAAGTGTGTATTTCTTATCTTCAGAATGCTAGACAGAGGGAGAATCAGATACATACTGTATACAATGCATGCAAGAAAATACCTACTTCCTACAAACGCAGCAGTGTCTCATTTCTTTTCTTTGACTCGACTGTCGATAAGCTTTTCCACAAAGTGGACAGGCAACTCCTTTGTTTCTCTGCTGATAGCAGCTATCACAAATTGTATAATTTAAATGCCATCGGGAACTGGGACCACTTCCTGGGGTTTTGGCCCCACAATCTCCACAAACCCTGCAACTCTGGAGACGTAAAAAAAAACAAAACTCAATTATGCCTCATTTAAAATAATTTGACGTAGCATTACGCAGATTAGATTTATAAGCAAAAAAAAAAAAAGTTATAAACATAAGTAATGTATTTAAGATAATTTGACATAGCATTACGCATTACATTACTTATAACATTTTTTTCACTTATATGTCTCATTTGCTAAAATTTTAAAGTTCAGCAAAAAGAGATAAATTCGTATCACTGAAAATGTAATGTCTGAAAAACAAAACTGCAGAAACTTAAACTGTTGTCAAGTCAAATGAATCAGATTCAAGGTTAGTTTAAATCAGCGAAGTATTCAAACTATCAGATTTTGGGTTGTTGGTTTATGTTTTACAGCACAAAAGGTCAGATAAGGTCATATGGTGCCGGAACCTACAATTTTCCAAGGAATCTCAGACCATGGTAAGCAAAAAAAAAAGGGCACATATTTTACAGTACCAGTGGAATTGTACCAGGGTTAACGGTACTGGATAAATACATTACTGTCATGCGTACTAACGGAGCAATGGTTTTGGCAAGGGCTATTATGTACGTAAAGTAGCACAGCCAGACATCTGCAACAGATGTCATGCTTACAAAAACGTTGTTGAATTGCTGCTGTTTCATTTCATGTGTTCTGTCTATTGCCAGAAGACATCGATAGATGAAGAGGCTTGGTTTTTTTTTTGTGGTTTTACAGCTCAAGGACTACAATGGTCATGCTGCACCGGAACCTACTATTTTCCGAGGAATCCGAACCTCTTAAGGCCTAGGGAACCAAACCCCTGGACTACAATGGGCAGTGCGATTTTTATGAGATATCGGAGTAAGCGTTCTTTGCACCGTTGGGAGTCGAACCCGAGTTAACGGCGCACTAGGCGAACACGTTACCACACTGTGCACATCACAGGGCAAGTTAAAGAGGCATGGGGTAGAAGGAAGAAATGGCCACACATATAAAATCATGCTTTTATCAGGATTCTCACTCACCATGAAGAAAAATAATTCCATGTCAAATCACAAGCAACTTTCAACTGAGTTTCGGTTGGGAGAAAAATGGCTTCACGTTCGTGGAATGTTTTGCTATTCAATATAGAAGTTAAGAAGGTTTTACCCTTTTTCCACGTTTGGCCAAAAAACGTCTTTTTCTCCTGACTTTTCCTTGACCTTCAGGGACAATGTCAAATTCCCTGACAACTCGAGGTTTTCCAGATGCACAGGGAACCCTATTTCGTTTGCACTATTTCAAAGATCCACTCCATAAAATTACAACGTAGTGCAAAATAAATATAACCTTGTCCTCATTCGTCTAGAGGTCCAAGACACTCCGGGCTAAACGGAGGGACCCTGGTTCGAATCCAGGATGGGGAAAGCGTCTCTTTTTCTCCAAAATTACACAAGCTCTAGTTTGAGCTGTAATTGAAACGTGGGTGGCAAAAATTATTGTATAATAACCATTCTATATAAATATATGATTTCTTTCATAAGTACACTAGAAAATCTCTTAATGGTCACTCGGCATTTGTAGTCGGATAAAAATCCTCTGGCACGAAACTTCCTTCACAATGGTATTTCCGTTTTTTGTAGACATCCCTCTTTTGCAGAGAAATGTTTCTGTCATGCATGTCCACTAATGAGGAGTGTTAGTCTGGTTTGCATTATTCAGACTTTCAAATGAGTATCCTGTCTTCTTCATGACTACAATTCTTCAATATTTCATAAAAAATAATGATTATATGTATTAATCATATTTTTAAGGAAAAAAATAGTTACATATATTTAATTAATATTTACTTACATGACATTTCCATCCGCTTTTAGGAACGGATGTCAAAACTGGCTTTAAGCAGAATGTGTGATAACCCTTATCACAAGTCTCACAAACCAACATTTTATGCTCATCACCTGCTTGCCTATATGAGATACACAAACAGTACGGGTTAAATTGCTATTGCAAATATTTGTATTTTTCAAATATTTTTAGCTTTGCGAGAAAGGTACAAATATTTGTAATTTAATAACGATAGAATTATGTAAAGGGAGGGGGGGAACAAAAATTTGACTGACTTGCAAGTTTGACATGTTTTGCAATCTATGCACTGCCAACCAGCTCGTTCGCTTACAGAAGGACTGTGTACTTCTCCGAGGCAACTCCCATGATAGTATTTCATGCACAACGTACATAAAGTCAGGTCGTTTAACCGCTCAGCCGTTTTACAAATGCAGCAGGCTAAATCTGAAAGTAGTATGAAGTCAATTGGTTAATAGGATAAAACATTAGCTAAATGTCAACTCCATTTAAATTGCATTACTAATAATATACATACTTTAATAGAAAATGCACCTAGGCAAGTAAATATCTAATTTATGAATAATAATTATTCTTACCGAGCTCTGTAACTGTGTGGATGTGTAGCACGCAAAAAAGCTTTATTGTGCTGATGTTCTGTAAGAAAAGGTAATTATAGTAATTAAAAATAATTAAAAAATAATTCATTAATTATGATAAAAATAAAAACTTGATGCATACCTGAAATGTGCCGGAATTCACTGCACATGGATAATGGTAAATTTCATTACATCCTTCGGCATTGCACTTGACTGTAGCACCATACTTCTTGCATTTGGTACAGATCTAAAAAATTCAATTTTGAAATCATAGAATACTTGCATACTGCAGAATAAAGTACATAATACATAACAGAAATGAATACTAGAAGATGCATAGTATATGAATGTAAATACTGAAAAGAAAAAAGGAAAATGATACAAAAATATCTAAATCAGCTGTTCTCAACTTATGGAATGCATACCACTGGTGATACCCAGTTTGAACGCAAGCGTTCTTTTAAATGGGAACATTTGCGGACATTATTTCATCAACTAACAATTGATGTTCCAAACGCCATTAACAGAAGTAGGAAAAACGAGTGAATATTCAATTAAATCCAGCCAACACTCATCCTGGTTCTATTCAATCATCTCTTTCACTCTTTGCGGTTTCCATTCCATTAATGCTTAGTAGTGCATCGTTCAATATTCATTCACAGATTTAAGTTCATGAACCTAACTTTTCCATTCATGCTATACTATATATCCCCTATTCATTCATAATATCTTGTATGTTCCCCTACACACACACACACACACACACACACACATACTTCCCAAAAAAAGACATCCACTATATTCGTTTTCATTCAAATCAAACTCCAGATCGTGGAAGAAGTTCAGTGAAACCCTCATTAGCGGTCAATCGCCGGACAGAAAAAATTGGCCATAAAAGAGGCGGGGGAGGGGGAGGAGTCATTCTGAAGTAGATGAAATATTACATTTAAATATTTCATTTTGAAACTTACGTATTTTTAACCACATTAGATAAGTTTAAAATAACGAACATAAGCATTTGTTGAATATAATAAGTAAATTTACAACAATGTTAAATATTAAAATTTATTTACCTAAGAAAAAAAGAAAAAAAAAGATCAACAGCCGTTTGGTGGTTTTTACTCAGCAGTCCTTCTCCTCCTTCAAAATGTATTTTTAATTGCGAGATTAAATTCACAATTTTTTTGTCGTTACGCTTACAGAAGCTGTGTGGTAGTCGAGTAAACGATAATAAATTTGAACTGCGGTAGTTTTGTGTTGATGGTTTATTAGTTTTCACGCAGTGTATCACTATACGATTTAATCGGCAAATCCTAGTCAATTACCGCTCTTCGTTAATGGAAGGGAAAACTCTCCTTAGCTCTTATCCTGTTTATCCTTAGTTTCTTGTTGTGAGAAATGCCGTGAAGGTCGAAATTTAATTGTTATCCATACAAATTTTGTCCATCAAAGTTTGTCTTTTGTCCATACAGGAGTTCTGTTCTAATGAAATGAATCATGAAAACAGTGTCTGTGTCTGTATCTAAGGGTGAACGCTAAGCCAGGATTTGAAATACATCATTGTAGATCAGTTTCTGCCGGGGAATTTTTATCTAACCACATCAGTGGGACGTCTGTTAAGAGGGGTTTCACTGTCTCTTTTGTATTAGATTTCACTGTCTCTTTTGTATTAGATTTCACTGTCTCTTTTGTATTAGATAAACAAGTCTTCTCTTATCCTTTCGTACATTAATTTTAGTATACAATGTTCGTTAATATAATCCACAGGCAATATTTTATATTGTGCGAATAATCTGTTCCAATTATGTATATTTCTTTTACCAATTCATTAGAACAATTAATAAAAGAAATATACACATAATTGGAACAGATTATTTGCACAATATGAAATATTACCTGTGGATTATATTAATATTGTATACTAAAATTAATGTATGAAAGGATAAGAGAACTTAAGCACATGGAATCAGTAATACGATATAGTAATAATCAAAAAAAATTTAAGGAATGCACAAAAGTTGAAACTGTGAAAGATAAAAAATGAATTATATAGAAATAGCATAAAGGCGTAAATCATTGGAACAACTTGCCAGATAATTATAAGAACATTAAAAGTAGTGGTTTGTCCAAGAAAAAAAATTAAGACATTACTGCTGGGGAGCGTAATGCATTAATAGAAAAAATAGCAGATAAATAAATGGTCCTTGGCTAGGTAAACCTCTGGTTTTTTCAAGGAAATAGTCACACTGGTTTACACATGTAACAGTACTTTAGTTTAATTTAGCATGATGATGATTAATGATTAAAAGAGCATATTGATAATACATAGTTTACAGAAAAATTATATGTTATTATTGATATATATTAGGCATATTGTATTGTAATCTTTGTGCATTTTTGAGCAATTTTTGTAAACTGTTGTGTAATATTTGTGTACATCAATTGTGACAAATAAAATTTATTATTACAGTGAAACCTGTCTAAGGTGGAAACTCACGGGACCGGAAAAAATTCTGTAGTATGCAGGTTTCCGCCTTATGGAGGTTACATGCAAAACAAATACATACATAGTTAAATTCAGTGGTAAGAGATGACTGGATATGCTAATTGTTTTTATTTGTCTTATCTTGCGAACTTTAAGACTATATTTTCCTTTTGATAAAAATATTTATTTTATCACTGCATTTTATTTTTATTAATTTTAATTTTTGCACTATTTTGTGGTTTTAGTAGTTACGATCAATATGGTGCAAAATTTCATGCTAACTATACATGCTTATACCATACAAAAAGTCTATTATGTAAGCTTAAATTGTAACGATAAAGTACCTCCCTTGTAAAGATGATGATTCCCTTGTATAAAGATACTCTTCCTTGCGGTGGGTTTATCCATGAATTGATAAAGTCGATATGAGTGACTTTTCGTTCTGGTTAATAATGAACGTTTTTATTTAAGAAGTGGGTGGCACTAGGTTATGCAAGGAGTGGGATCAATTGTGGTGGTAGCACCCACTGCGACGAAATTGTATATAGTATACAGTTAGAGCTCTGTAAGGAGTTGTAGCTCTGTAACCCCTCCCCCCCCCATTGTAAGCCTGTAACCCTCCCCTTATGAACTTTCTGGGTATGCCTATGGTGGGTTGGTGGTGTGCAAAATGGTGGTCGGACAAGCGTAGGCAGAAAGTTCATAAGGGGGGGTTATAGGCTTAATGGGAGGGGTTACAGTGCTACAACTCATATATTCCTATGTTAAATATACAAAATTTCATTGCAATGGGGGTTACAACCCCCAAAATCGTCCCCTGGCTACGCCTATGCGGACAAGGGCATTCTATATCTGTAAAATGTCTTTTGTTCGTTATCCCCCACTTTGCTATTTGCATTGTATTACAACCCTCTTTCCTTTTTCTGCTAAGAAAATTTTCTTCCTACTAACGATTTTCCGCTTTATGAAGGCTTTTCTCTTTGACGGGACTGAATAGTACTTTCCGATACCGCGTTAGACAGTTTCCGTAGCTAATGTTAACTACCATTGACTTCTGAAGGGACCGTAAAAAAATTCCGTGTTAAGCAAGTTTCCGCCTTAGACAGTTTTCACTGTATTATTAAGTCATAGACAAAAAAATTTACCTGATACTTTCCCTGCAAAGCTGCTTTATCCACATGTAGTAAATCTGTATCGGTTTTCTCGACTTCGGCAGACCAAAGGGCACAGTTAAAATGTGCATAGATTTCCCCTGAAACAAAATATGGGACAATTTGTTAGGGCCATATTAACTAGTGATATACGTGACAGTATTAAAGACAATATTCACTAGTGGTATTTTAGCATTAAAGGGGAAACATTCACGAATGTGATCTTAACATCAGAGAAGACATTCACTCAAACATAGCACTAAAAGCAGTATCCATCACTGAATTTAACGGTAGAGGAAATATCCATTAACCTTTAGCTTACGGGACTGGAAAAAAGAAATTTGTCGTTCCATAAGGGTAAATATCAGAGGAATATTGCTTCTTCCCTTTCCCCTCTAAACAAATCAACCCAAGTTGCACCTGAAAGCGTCGCTACATGGGGTCAAGAAGGATTTGCAGCTGCGTTCAAGTACAAATAGACAAGGCCAAATAACTTTAATGGTCAGGTATTGTACATTAGTGACATATATAAGAAACTTACTCATAATCTAATAGCAGATTGTTAACTTTCGTACAAAGCAGTGAAAAAGGAGGGAGGGAAGGAAAAGGTCCCATTTGTACAATACGTCTTTGTTTGTTCCTCCCTTTTCGTTACCACCTGCGATCAAGCCATTTGTACTACTAAACTGACCATTGATTTGGGAAGAACAAGAAAGTGGGGAATCGCTGGGATAGGGCTTATCATGGCCCCCTTTTTTTGGAAGGTAAATCTGCTGGGATACACGTTGTCCCACCCATAAGCTAAAAGTTAATTATCTTACTACTAGAAAATTCATTCACTTATAATCTTACTACTGTAAACAATATCCACAACAAGAAACACCATCCATTAATGATCTTAATATTATAAGCAAAAAAACGTCTACTAATGATCTTACTACTAGCAGCAACATCCACTAATAGTCTTGCTACTAGAAGCAACATCCACTAAAGGTCTTACTACTAGAAGCAATATCCATTAATGATCTTATTAATAGAAGCAACATCCACTAATGATCTTACTACTAGAAGCAAAAAACATCTACTAATGATTTTACTACTAGAAACAACATCCACTAATGATCACTAAAATGCCATTATCTATTAATGAGCTTAGAAATAAAAAAAAAATTTAAAGCCCTCATGTTACAGATGACATCTACTACTGCCTTACTGCTAAACTTATTATCAAAAAAGTGCTGTTTAACAATCTGTATTCACTTTCATATAAGAAACTTAATCGCTGAAATGGGAAATCTATGCCTCTGCTTCTCCACAGTGGTTAAACAAGATCAATCGTAAATTGAAAACTTACCAGAAAGTTGGAATAACTGCTTTGTTTCTGGTGGAGTTAGAAAACCAATATTAGATGCCTCTTTGGTAGACCTGTCTAATAAATTTGAAGGTCTATGTCGAAGTTTTGTAGGTTCCCTACAGCAAAAAAAAGAAAGAAAAAAGAAAAGAAACACTATAATCACACAGTTAAACTATATATGTATAAATGCAGTCAAATTATTATAAACCAGCAGTTGCAAATAACTTTCTTAAATATTAAAATGATCTATTATTATCAAACCTTGTCATGATTATTAGCATTAAAGTAAAGGGTTATGCATTAGATTTAGTGAAATTTACTTCTACCTTTATTTACATCCTTATATATCTTTATATAATATATCCTTATATATATATATCCTATTATATCCTTATATCTTCCCTTTTATCATTCTAAACATATTTTTCAGCTCTTATCATAATTAAGTTTCAATGATTACCTTAATTATTAATATAATTATTCTATCACATGTATTATATACTTTTATTCTGATATACATCTATTACATACTTATTCTATCATATATCTATTATACAATTATTCTATTATATATAATTAAAATGATTATTACAAAATTCAATTTTTTTTGTTTTTTCCACTGCCTTTTTTTCTTATCTTTCACATCATCATTACGTTTTGATGACTTCAGTAATGAGATTCTAATGACTCTAGTGGCTGATTTTAATTCCGTTTCGTTGGAGATGCCCCATGGTCTTTTATGGAAAATGGAGAGAATTTTAAGATTAAGAAGTTTAAAGAACGTCAGATTTTTAATTCTTGCTGCAAAACGGAGAAACTGATCCCAAAATCTCAAGTATCAAACCTTTTGACCAAACAGCAAAAGGCGCATCCTGTTGCCTACAGGACGTGGAACTTGACTCAAAATCTGTTCTCAGCGATGATTGATGACCAAATAAGGATACCACCAAAGAAGAGAAGGAAAAGACCCACATTGAGTACCGATTGTGCAACGGAAAGAAACTGAATAGCTTGGAAACCAAACCAGAAAAATAAATTATTTGGCACCAAAAATTGTGTTTGAAATCTGTTAACCCTATCTCAGTCCATTTGGAATTTAACAATAGGAACTGTCTGCTTTATGATACAAGGATAGCAAAGATCGCACTGCATCAAGACCAAGGGTGGATTTATGGGGGGTGATGGCCCCCCTTGAATGAACTTAAATCTGCCTCTGGTTGAGACCTACGGTTTGCCGAAGAATCTGAGGCTCTTACAGTCTAGAATCAACCTCTGCACAACAGAAAATAGTTTATCGGTAAACGCTCTAATTTGGCACTATTGAAAGTGGAACTAACAACATACTAGATGAACACATTACCACTGCAGGACCAGCAATAACAATAATGAATGAGGTCAGTAAATCTGCTTTGACACAAGCCATACATTTAATACTAATTTAACAACTGTCATTGAAATCCGTTCATCAAGACCGAAAGTGCTATTCACTGTCAATGAAACTGATATTCATCACCACAATGGAATGTTTATTCATGATCAACGAAATTACCATGCATTATCACTAGAATTACAATGTATTGTCAATGATGTTGCCATGCATTTTCAATAAAATCACTATCCATGGACAATGAGATTATTGTTCACTGTCAATGAAATTACTATTCTTTGACAGCAGAATTCAGATACCCAAATTCGAGAAATTGTCAATGAAAATAAAAATCATGACGGACAGCGTACTGTAGTTTTTAAATAAGAACATTCTCCAATTAAATGCTTTCATACTATATTATTTCCATTCGTATACCGGAATATACACTCTATAACAAAACAAAATCCACTCACCAAGAAAGAGTTGTCCGATTGTAATGAAATTTCGTATGCAAAGACATTTTGACCGAACATGCAAATGATTAAAATTTGGTGTCCAATGAATGAATAGCGGGAACTCCAGCGCATCGGAACTGCGCATTCAGCAGGTGTATATAAGGAGCGATTCTCAATATGTGGTCAAAATTTCTGTTGCATTTTGACTGCGGATATCTTACGTCGACTGTAACAATGCCTCGCCGAAAGATTCGTGCTCATTACGAGCATATGTCAGAGTTTGAAAGAGGTCGTGCTATCGGATTGAAAGAGGCTGGTTGGACGAATCGAAGAATCGCTGGACATGTGGGTCGAAGCGATGCGGCGATTGGACGGTGCTGGCAAGAGTGGGTCAACAACGGCAGATGTCAGCGTCGGGACGGCAGCGGTCGACCTAGGGCCACAACAGAACGGGAAGACAGAGCGATTGTCAGAGCAGCTGTCACAGTACCGGATTCGTCGTTATCAACTATCTAACGTATGGCTCGCACACATGTGTCCAACATGACCCTCTGCAGACGACTGAGAGAGCGGAATTTACGCTCGCGCCGACCGTTACGCCGCTTACCTCTCACGCCTTTACACCGTCAAGTCCGATTACAGTGGTGCCGGGCTCGATCAACTTGGAACTGCGCTGACTGGGGACGTATAGTCTTTAGTGACGAGTCCCGTTTCCAACTGTGTCCTGACGACAACCGCAGACGTGTCTGGAGACGTCCAGGGCAGCGTGGGGATCCTGCCCTTACTATCGCACGCCACACATGCCCACAACAGGGCGTTATGGTCAGGGGGTGCCATCTCCTTTGATAGCCGGACCCCTTTGGTGGTCATTTCTGGCACACTTACAGCACAGCGGTACGTAGACGACATTCTACGACCGGTTGTGTTACCGTTCCTTTTGCGACACCCTGGACTTACGTTTCAACAAGACAATGCCCGGCCGCACACGGCACGTGTTGCTATGAATTGTCTTCAAGCTTGCCCAACACTTCCTTGGCAAGCTAGGTCTCCTGATCTCTCTCCCATAGAGCACATTTGGGACGCTATGGGAAGGCGATTGCAACCATCCCGGAATGTTGACGATTTAGCCCGACAGTTGGAGACAATTTGGCAAGAAATTCCGCAGGACACCATCCGGGATCTTTATCAGTCTATGCCACGCCGGGTGACAGCTTGCATCCAGGCCAGAGGTGGACCAACGCCTTATTGACTTCCTCCCTTTGTAACGGTCAAACTCTGCAATAAATCATTCAATTGTTCTGAAATTTTAATCGTTTCTTTTTCTATGTATGTTCTTCACATCCACCAATTTTTATCGCAATCGGACAACTCCTTCTTGGTGCGTCGATTTTTTTGTTATAGAGTATATGTCAAGAAGTCTATTATAGGATGTTATTATCCTTTAATAGCATTTTTTTTTTTATCCTTTAACAGCAACTTTTTCCTGCAACCAGAACACAGAAATAACGTTCGTTTCTTTTCTTTTGCATTTAAGGTTTGTGAGATAAAATTAGCCTTCTCAAGATTAACACAATTGCAAAATGGTCAACACATAAGGCCGCTGGGCATGTTTTTATAATTTTTTCATGGAGAATTGATTTGTTTAATAACTTTTTACAGTAGATAAATGAAACACAATGCTGTCGCAGTTAAAAATTAAATAATTTAAAGTAGCTTTTACACCCTAGAACTTTTTTTTTTAAATAAAAATAGACACCGCCCTAGTCAAGAGTCTTTTGTTAACAGAACATACGAAAGAAAAGAGCATGCTCAAATCACATTTTTAAGATGGGGGGGGGAGGGTAAAAAAATGAGACCAACTTACTGTGCAGTTTTTGAAAATTTTTGCTTTAGTTTCTTGGCCAGCATGAGCTCTCTCTCATCTTCACTTGGGTGTGTAAATTTTTCACAAGACAACGAGTCTTGTGGACACTTAGGAAGAGGAGGTGGTGGCGCAGTGCCGGTTGTAGGTTTAAAAAGTTTTAACTTTCCTTGTCCTAATGTGCTTCCATCACCAAGATTACATAATGAACATTTTGTCTTCTGGCTATGTACAAAAAAAAAATTTAATATTCATAAATATTTTTATAAATATGACACTTTCTCCAAACAAAACTATAGAGAGGACCATAGACAATAGAAAACAGGCATGTAAGAACCAGTCATAAAGGAGATTTCAGATAACATGCATTTACTCTTAATACATGCATTATACTTCAAAGAAATATGATATTTGACATTGTAAAGATTTTGAGCAAAAATACTTTATACATTCCCTCAACTTACTAAGAGATGCAAGGTAATTTTGGGATGGGGGCATCTGCGCAGAAATTGAAACAATCTGTTGCTGAACTATCACCTAAGAAAGAGAAAACAGTATTGGTACTTCAACATAAATGTGTGAAAAGTTACAAGCTAATAAATTGACCAAAATTTAGAAAAGCGCTGTTTGAAAAACACTGGAAAGAGTAATAAATTATTAAGCACATATATGAGCATATGCATGTAGCTGACCGCTACCATATCTGCAACTGCCACGGTTAATCCTATAGGAATATGGGTGCTTGGGATCGTACAAAGGCATGAGGATAAAGCCCAGTGCCTACATGTGTGTCAGGCTTCAGACTCATGTTGAGACTTAATAATGGGTCTCATAATGAATGCTCATAATGAGTCTAATAATGAATGCTCATAATGAGTCTCATAATGAATCTTGTTATCCAGAGGTATGCAGGATTTATGGCTTCTACACCACAGAATTAGTTACATTGATATATATATAGAAAGTGTCACCTCTCCGAACTGAAAAACAAAATACATGTATTATGTTTGCTTAGGAAAAAATATTCATCTCGAATTTGTGTAGAACAGTTAATGGCTCATTGTGGATACCAAACATCAAGGTGCTCTTGCCAATGAAAAGATGCAGGTGAAAGAAGCGTGCATATCTAGTGAGACATGTACTCTTCATGCATATCTAGTGATATGCAGATATACATGAGTCTAGGTCATGCAGACAGGCTTGATTCAGAAAGAAATGCAGAGTCTAGTGAAAACTGCTTCCCATCTCTGCGATTCTTCTTCTTACCTCCAGAATGCCATCTGTGGTGTAATGTAGAATTTCTCAACCACTGGGACTGGCAGCAATTAAACAAGATTTGCAAGAAGTTCTCCTGAAATTTGTCTCATTTCAGGTTTCTAATCGTTTTTCTGAATAAAGATTTTATAGTGGAAATATTCTGACAATGCTATTTGCGGGTGCGTCGAAAAGTTTAGACCCAGAATAACTAAATAACATCTGTGTAGCAAATGTCTGTGACCATGCTGCGTGTTTTAAAACATGGAAATATTCATGCATGATTCAACAACTTTCAGTCATCGAAATCTTTCAACATTCAGACATTGAATTCCTTCAACACGTTAATGAAAATCAGCAAAAATTAATTTAATGATCCTAGCTTAAGGGAACTACTACATAATTTCATTAATCCAAGGATCGTAAATGCATGAACTTAAAAATAAAAAACAATAAAAACGTACATACGAGTAAATTTGTTGTGATCGGGCTGTTTTATGAAATAAGAATTTACTGGGCTGCAGTCTCACACAAGTTGAAAACCAACGGCTTGATGAAATAAAGTTTGTCTCGAATGTTTTCATCCCATTCTGTCGTCAATTTCTGTATAGAAATTAACGTTTTAACTTACAAGGTTCATCCACAAAAAATTTCCTAACTGTTCTTGCAAAATTTCCTGACTAATTGTGGAGATTAACTTATACAAACGTGGTAGCAAAACCTGCTTATGCGGAAAATTTGTTTCATGTTCATAAAAGATTTAGATATTTGAAACAGAAGTACCAAATGCCCCCCCCTCCCCCCAACTTTTCAAGGTTTGGCCAAAAAATCTCATTTTTCACTGACGTTTACAGATGATTTCATTTGTTTGTGGTTTTACGGCTCAAGGACTACGGTGGTCATGCTGTGCAGCGACCAACTGTTTTCCGAGGAATCCAAACCTCTGGACCTACAATTTTCCGAGGAATCTGAACCTCTTAAGGCCTAGGAAACCAAATCCCAGACTACAGTGAGGAGTGTGATTAGGAAAGATTTCAAATTCTCTGAAAATTCCAAGTGATCTTCTGACTTACTACAGAATCAGGAAAGTGCTATATATATATATCAGCATATTAACTTACAAGTTGCCCCGTGAGACATCAGTTATTGTACAATGCATATCGATATTTCATGCATATACTGTCCTGCCATATAATAAGAAATATGCCACTATTAAAAGGACATGCAAAATGCTCTTCTCATTACCTTTTTGACCAATAGGGTGTAACATGGATACGCCAATTAAAGCACATGAATATGATGGTTGGGCTGAGTATATCGCAAGAACTGATCAATGATGAAAAACTGAAATTCTCAACTAGATTCAATCAGACTACAAAGACATAGAAAACGTCCTCAAACTAGATGGGCAGATGAAATAAGAAAACAGGTTGGGGTGACATGGAAGCGAATTTCTCAGGATAGACTTACATGGAAAGTATTTAAAAAGACCCTCATCCAGCAGCGGATAGATAATGGTAGAATATTATGATGGCATACACGTGTGTGCAGACCTGGATGCACCTGAATGCTGTACATTGCTTTTCTCAAGGGAAATGACAGCCTGTACTGTATAACATACATAATTCCATCATATTCATCATTTTCTGATCCGAGTTTTTTGCATTTACTAGCTTTGGCCATAGATGTCGATGGCAAACCGAAGTAATCGACAATTCCGTATGAACGAAACTTACTAGAATACTTACTAATTTATGATCGAACTTACCAGAAAGTGGAAGATCCTGTGCATCACCCACCATTTCAGCATCGCTCTTTGCGCTTTGATTTCCCTTAAACAAATGAGACTGAGATATTGTAAGAAATGAACGAAACTTTTTAGAGCGAGCCCTGGGTCGTCCTGGGAAACTAAAATTAAAAAATGCATATATCTTTACAGAGAAACATTCTCAAAAAAATGTATACCATCCAAGATACTAAACCAATTTCACAATATGTTTCTTTTACGATCTCTATAACACCATAAAATACAATATATCAGTGGCAGAATGTTACTTCAAAAATGGGCCATTTCCAATATTGTTCACTATCCCCTCCCCACCCCTCCCTTTGAATAAAAAGTCACAACTCATACACGAATCATTACATCTTCATTATAATGATGATGATGATGATACATACGAAATGTGACTTTTTTTTTTCAGTCAAAGGGGCGGTAGTGGGTAATTGGAAATGGTCCATTTTGTAAGTCACGGTACACCACTGACAGATGTATATATATATATATAACGCTATATTATAAAAGTCCTACATCTAATAATAACAGGAGAGGAGAACAAGTGAATTAAAACAGTTCATAGCGATAAATTAATTATAAGGTACATATATAAATAACATGATACAACAGAGTGCATATGTGGTATGGCATAATATATAGAATGTATAGGAAGTGTGCAGAAAGTTCATAAATGGGTGTTACAGAGTTACATAGAACTTCACACCTACATACATATATACAAAATTGTAGCATATATATATATATGCTATATTCATAATACTGGAGAGTATGACCCCATCCACACCCATCACATATGCCCATGCAATAATAGTGTAATATATGATATATATCAAATTAACCAGCCAATCATCTTCAAGGACTATCTATTCACTGCAAGTTTCCCTGAGTGACACCGCTTAACAGATAGTAGGATGATAGCATCTTGCAAGAAGTGACCCTTAAGCTCGCCATACACAGTTAAACAGATGAGCAAGCCAGACCTACGGTTTTAACGAGAAATCGGAACCTTAATGACATGGCACAAGGACCGCCATGGGTAGTGTTACCCTCCTGTAAACACAGTATGTAGCTTACTGCTCAACTTCAGTAATCAAACAGGAGCAAACAGTGGACGCATGTGTGGGACATCTAAAACTTGCATATAGCTGCAGAAAAAAAATACTTGGATCTGAGAGCAAACAAAGATTAAAAACATGCTGTTAAACTAAGAAAACAAGTCAAACGACAATAATTAGCCATGTTGCAAGAACCAACCAACAATGAACAATGGAAATTCATGAATCCAAAAGATCGTTAAAAGTCAAGGAAAGGTCTCCAGACAAGATCGATGAAGTAAGAAAGCAGGTTGAGGTGACATGAAAACAAATTGTTGGGTATAGACAAGAGGAAGACACTTGAAGAGACCTTGATTCATTATTAAGTCGATAATGGTTGAATATGATGATAATCTAATCTGCACATAATGATTAGCCCTGTATGGACAATGTTTTTCTGCAGCCATCCTTACTTGCCTGAACTACTAGGGCTGTGTTGGTTTGTTTGTTTTTTTGGTGGAAAATGAAAAAAGACATTGCTGAGGCCTAGAGTAGAACCGGAGACCTTCTATAGAACATGGAGTATCTTAATTAACTGGGACATGGGACCTATGCTCCTTCTCTTCATAGGGTTTTGTGAAAGACGTTATAACCCTTTACAGAGTTAGCACAATTGCCAAACAGTCAAAACACAAAGCCACTGAGGCATGTTTTTGTAAGTTCGTTGGGAATTAAAATGGACATTTTTCTTCACCGACACTTACACGCTCAAGCGAGAGTTGTTGGTTGCATTTTTATGATGCAAGGACAAGAAGAACCATTCTGCACCGAATGAGGAGAGATCATGCATATGGTTTTAAAATCAAAATAAATTAAAACTATAATGGCAAAAATGAAAATAAACATGTAATGAAATGAAACGATATAATAAAATCAGATGAAATTGGAAAAAACCAATATTAGATAAAAAAAATTAAAAATGATTTCATGATTAAAAGAATCACATAAAATGTTGCGAAGGATAAAAGCTAAAGTTGCATTTCATAGAGGAGAAAAACAGACACTATTCCGGCCAAGAGCCAAACCGGAGGGCCCTCCGCATAAATCAGAGTGGCTTAACTGCCTTATGGGTATAAACGTGGGTAGCTCAGAAATATAGTTCATCTTAATCCTCCATGAAAATCACGAAAAGACAAAAAAAAACATAGACCAATGGTCTTGTGTACTGATCAAATTTGGCAATTATGTTATCGCTGCTAAGGGTCAGAATATCTCAGGGAAAAAAAAAAAAAAATCGCTATATTTTACCTTGATGCTTTAAAAGCCATTTAAAAACAATTTAATAATGTAAAGTATCTATTTTTTCAGGTTTCTATATTACAGCGTAAGAACAGTGAAACTATGTTACACTGGGAACTATAGTTTTCTAAAGCTTCAATTACATTGGGTGAGTTTACGCGCTCCTTACTGGTAAATTTACTCACTGCTGCTAAACTCGCTCAGTATAATAAAGTTGTCTAGCTAACTTGCTGCTCACTCGGCTAGTGAAGTTATAGAGTGAGCTACTTTACACGCTACTCGGCTGCGTTTTCTCGAATTTGATTGGCTGAAACAAACTTTTGAAAGAGGTGGCCAGAGTTAAAAGCCAGTTTAGAAAAGGCGTTGTTCGTAGTCATCTACTGTATGCTACTAGATGCATCGGTTGCATGTTTTTACTGAGCAAGCAAGCAAAATTTACAAGCTATATGTAATCGAGACTCGCCAAGAGAGTTGCAACTCGCTCATATACTGACTAGTTTACAAGCCAGCGAGGAGTGTGTAAACTCACCCAATGTAAGTAAGGCTTAAAAGAAAGTTGAACCTCTGCTGACTATGGAACGAATTCAAGGTCTGCAATGGGTGGAAAAGATAACATGTATTCCACAGTACCACTGGAACCAAACCTGGGTTAGAAAAATGATGGACAAACATGTTACCTCCACACCATTATAGAGCATCTATTTTCTAATCTTAGTTACCTTGCATTAAGTCTAATCATACAAAAGCGCATTGATTCGAGTGTTTGTGCCAACAACTAGTGGAATTATATGTATATGGATGGGGTTTTTTTTTATTAGGATCGTAAAGACCCAAGAGAACAACACACACATCTCAAATATTTATTTCTAGAGCTAAATAGAATACAGCTACGTTTCTACGGCCTACAAACTAACAAGATTGTATGAATATACATACATTTTTGGGTGCAGCATTGTGCTACAACTATCCTCACGTTTCGGCCTGCCACGGCCCCTGAACCTTAAATTCAGTATAAAATTAGAACACCAAAAATTAACATCACATAAAACATCAGCATTGCTATTCACGCTACAAATGACTTATTAATTAAAGCAATAATTGTGCACACAAATCAATCTGCTAACCCTATATACGTTAAGCGCTGCAAGTTATTCACACTTTTTCCCACTACTCCCAACCAAAAATACAAAGGCAACTATGGAGCATGAAGTTGCCAACTCATACAATTTCTTCCATGCAACTGTAGCGGATGACTTCACATTTGCCAACTTGCATTATTTTTCCATATAATGGCAGTTTCCCGGAGCACACCTGCTAACTTTTATGATGCAGTGTGCACATGTTCAAACTCTTACTTCATTGTAAAATTTCACGAATTACAGGGAACAAGCTTGGTTTGTAACCTGGCCACTAGAGGAAGAATATACAGGAGAATTCGCAACTCTGTACAAATTCTAAACACAAAAACATGCTTTTTCCATTAGAAAATGCATGTCTACTTATGTAGATTTTAGCCAAACGTATGTTGGAATGTGTAGCTATACAACAGCTCTTCCATTTTCATTGAGAGAGTACACGTATCATGGAACATTTCAAGGATACTGAGATGACCGACAGGTATTTAGTGCATCATGTTCTTAATTCTAGCAATGAACTAGAATTGATACACATTTGAATGCTGTAATTCTAGCTAAATTCTACTGAAATGGACATACAACCATTAACGAAAAAAAATATTTGTTTTCACGTTATATATGTAAAATCTCATCTGCCTTACTAATACAGTAGAACCTCCATATAACGAAATGGATGGTTCCATAAAAAAAAATTCGTTGCATAAAAAATTTGAAAAGAAACGATGGGCCAGGAACAGAAAAGCCAGGGCAGTGCAATATGATACCACAATTAAAATCCCGTTTTTCAGTAAACGACTGTTTCTCATAAATAACATTCAACCATTTAAAAACAGACGTTTTTAAGTGTGCATATTGCATTCCCCCAATATTAGGGAACCCGATATCGCTGACGTGACCACTCGATTTTCTGTTCTGGTCGTTAAAAATCTCGGGTACTTCTTTATTATAGTGGCCCCCAACTTTATTTGGCAATGTTTAGATTATGTCAAGATCGGAGCTAAAATTTCACCAAGCTCGTATAGCACAATTTTAAAAATAAACAATTCAATAAAGACAGACAGACAGAATGGATTCTATATATAATATAACAATAGATATAGAATTAGAATAACAATTAGATTTAGAATAAAGTTCCTAATAGAACATGTGGCAAGATTTTGGCGAGAATTATCCACTATCTTAATGATATATTTCGAGGGCCGCTATAATAAGGAAGTACCAAATTTCATTATATAGAAACACTTCCATATGAAATGACCATGGGGATTTACAAAACCTTTGCTATGTAGAGAATTTTGCCATATGGAAGTTCGCTATATGGAGGTTCTACCGTATATATATCTTTACAGTTGACTCTCATTAATGCAGCACCTGATTAATGAGGATTTTTCATTAGTGAGAACAAATTCTCTCCCCTCCCCCCCTTCTATGGTGTATGGACGTACATACCCTCCTCTTAATACAGATTCCTATTTATATAGAAAAAAATCAGTAACCCTTAACTATCTACATTAATGAGGGTGTGTGTGTGTGTATGATAAAAGAATTATTATTTTGAAATTACAAAAGAAAAGGTACATATATATAAAACTGACATAATTATATGCAGAAATCAGCACCAACTCATCAAGGACTTACATTTTTCTGTGTTGGGTGTGTAAGGGTGACCTGGCATCCTTTCTTGGCCTTCCCCGACCACGCTTCGATAACGATAAACGGCCGTATTGGTCAAAATTAAGGAAGTCGTCAAACTGTGAGTCGAAGATAGGGAAAATGTCGTCAGAGATGAGTTGAGTATCGAGTTGGGTTTCTTGTATTCCTTGAGCAGATTCAGGTGTAAAAGTGTGTGTTATCTGCGCATGTTCCAGCGGTTTTGGGATCAATTCTGCTTGTTCGCTAGCTAACGGTTCTGCTTCCATTTTCTTTCATTATCTACTACGAGCAATGTTCTGTAAGCAAACAAATCAGAATATACCTTAATCGGGCAATATAAAATATACAAATATTATAGTAAGATGGACATGAATGAATAACTTGACGGGACTAAGTGCAACTAAAAAAAAGATTAGTAATGCATTTTTTTAAAAACATATTTTGCAAATTAAATTATAAAATGAAATTTTTTTGCCCCATAAATCTATACTATTTTTAAGGTTCATTTGGGTTTATGATGCAAAGAAAATTATGCTATGCCAATGACTTCAGTTCTTCAGGAGAAATGAGTGTCCATTATCTGGGAAACCAACCAGGGTTGGCAAGTCTCTTTCATGATGGAAAAACCATCCGGAAGAAATTGTTTCTTCCGCTGGAACTGGAAGAAATTGAAGAAACTTATATTTTTAGATTCTGTTATTCATGTACTGCAATAGTCAATTGGTAAATAACTGACATTTTTAATATCTGTGCAATTTAAAATACAGAACAGTTCAAGCATTTTTAAAGCATCTGCCTGTTTAAAAAATTATTTTCAGATCTTAACAAAAATCACTACAGAAACATGTCCAAAAGTTCTATTTACGTGGGAAGAGGGGACACAGTTACAGGATTAAAGTTTCTTCCCCATTAGCATAATATAGAGTAATAGAATAGAGGGGTTTTTGTTTCGCATGCCTCTTCACCATGCAACAAGGTTTAATGTATTATAAACAGTGTCAGTGAAGTAGGTTTCTGGGAAGGGTCTACTTTCAGTTTCAAAGTGTGTAATACAAAAAAAAAAAGGATAATAGATTGCTGTTTTTGTCCTCTATCCATTTTCTCGTTGCTTCTCTTTGTTCAGAATTTAACTTTTCCCCTCTATATTTGTACGTAAGATATACAAGCATGTGAAATGGAAGACTTGCTTTTTCAAATCCCTTCTTTAAAGTATGAACATACAGCTGAAAGTCAACATTTTGTAGAAGCCGTACCTATTCATGACATGCATCATCAATATTTGAGTTATCTCTCTGTAAACTATATTTGAGTTATCTCTCTGTAAACTATATTTGAGTTATCTCTCTGTAAACTATCTTATGCAATGGAAATAAATTTTAGTTGCTTTACCAAATCTTTTACTTGTTTGCGTAAGCTAAAATTGCTACTTACAGCTGTAATGGTACTGTCTATTTCATCAATGTGGTCGTTTATAATGCTTATGTAAGCAGTATGATTTCTTAAAAATGTATAAAAGTTTGACGCTACTGCATGACACATTACCTATAGTCTGTTCGTAGAAAATTGATGTGTAGTCTTTCTTAACTGGTTTTATGCATGCGAAAAACCAGTTAAAGACTAGCCACACTCTCAGAAAAACCACACACACTCTGATGCCATATGTCTGTATAATGCAGTGAGAACTGGTGTGATACACCATTTTCTTTTTTTGCTTCACATTCGTTGTGTTTTATTCGTTGCAGCCAAGATGTCTTAGAGTCTTACTCTTATTTTTTTATGGATTGCATATGAAATTAAGACTATTTTTCCACTGCAATCATCCACCCAATGAACTAGGTGAGTACTCGCTTTTTACTTTCCTCACTTTGCAGTAAATTTATGATTCAACATTTTACTGATTCACGGGTACTCAAAGACTATCTGAAAGGGCAGCAAGGGTGCCGCCCAAAGCAGAGAGTGGGTCTTCTGCCCACAACCCTTCACTGATTCACAAAAAACGCCATAAACACCATGGTGGCTGGTCACTTTTCTTGCTGCCAGTCATTTTTTAGCAACACTGGAAAAATTTCAGTAGGTAATGTGTCATGCAGTGACACCGGCACTTTAATTAGCTATTCCACCATGTCTCTCCCAGCAGCTGTGGTTTTTACTTTTATCATTGAGCCTATGAAAAGGAGCACTGGAATATGGTTTTACAGCCAAAAATTGTTTGAATGAAGAAGGGTTAACCATAAAACTCTCCCTCCCCTTGTGAATGGCCTTGTATGTTCATATTACACACACGATATGGCAGTTTTTAGCAATCAAAACTTCATGAAGAATTATAATCCCAATCAATCCCCTCTGTGTACGCTACTGAAAGAGGGGATTAGAGGAAGAAAATAAAATGGATAAGCGATAACTGTTTAAATCTTTATAGCACAAAGATAGCAAAAGTCATTCTGCACTAAGAAAGGCAAAATGAATAACCAGTGAATTAATTAACAGTAAATGAATAACTGATGAATAGCAAGCTAAATCAGAAGAGTTGAGATAAAAAAATCAGAACCAAAATAAAATATTGAAAGCGGACACCTACAACACTACAGGGCAAAGAGTACGAATCGAATCGGGAAACCACATGGGAGAAAATATTGGCGACTTGGTGAAAAATTTGGCAATGTGAGCCGCATATGGGTCATTCTGGGTCAAGTGAACCAAAATTCTAGCACTTTTGAACTTCACCCTTTTGGATTTTTTTTCAAATTTGGCTTATTTAATGTACTACCAGAGTATAAAATCTAAATTTTCAGATTTTGAACTGCAGTATTTTTTAAGTTATAGGCTTCTGAAATCCAGAAAAAAAAGCAAAATTTTTGCTTACATACAATTACAAAAACTATTACTAATCAAGCTAGAAATGAGATAGATGAAATAAAAATAATGTTGTAGATTATAAGCTTTCATATGATATCCAACATGAGTAGTTTTAGGTAGTTTGGGATTTCAAGGTAATGACATGAATTCTTTGATCTTGAATTTCTCAAAAAGCGTTATTTTTAAAATTTTGAAAAAATCACACAAACTTGCGTAACATCATTTCTGGAAAGTTTCATCTTGGGACAGGAATGGGAACATATTTTATTTTTTTTTAAAAAAAGTTATTCCAAGGAAAACCATCTGCATAAATGGAAATTTTTAATTTTAATCCACAATTATCAATATGTTGGGAAATAACCACTATCATTATTATAAGTTAAGAACAGTGTTATTATACAAGCATGCTCGAATAGATTAAATTAGTTCACCATGTAAAAGTGAGTGGAGGAACAGTGGTCAAGAAATCATAGCAATGCCTCTTTACAGGGATGACTTGAGATTGATTCTGAACCTGGGTAGCCTGCCAAATATTGCTTCCCCCCCCCCAAGATGAAACTTCTCAGAAATGATGCTAAGATAGGCAAGTTTATGTATGATTTTTTCATAATTTTAAAAATAGCACTTTTTGAGAAATTCAAGGTCAAAGAGTTCAGAACATAACCTTGAAATTTCAAACTGACCAAAACTAGTCATATTGGATATCATAAGAAAGCTTATAAAGTAACCTGTAAAACAGTTTTTATTTCATCCATTTATCTCATTTCCAGCTTGAGTAATAATAGTTTTTGTAATTGCACATAAGCAGAAAATCATGCTTTTTTCCGGATTTCAGAGGCCTATAATTTAAAAAATACTGCAGTTAAAAATCTAAAAATTTGAATTTTATACTATCTCTGACAGAACATCTAATAAGCCAAATTTGAAAAAAATCCAAGAGGGTGAAGTTCAAAAGTGATAGAATTTTGGTTCATCCCACCCCTTGTTGCAGCATGAAAACTCACGTTCGAGACACTATAATGAGGGATCGGACAGGACCCACCACTAACCGTGACCTGTGAATAAGGATATATTAATATACGGCAGTGATGATGAATGGCAATGACGATGAATCGGACAGAAACCAAGCCTGATGGGATCAAACGGCGATCGTAAGAATAGAATTACATCAGCTCTTTAAATGGACTCAACACAAACAATTTTTAAGCGCACATCACCTCCGCTCGCAAAGAATATTAAATTTCTTTCAATTATTGAAAACAAGAAATATAGGAAAACCTACATAATAGATATTCCCGAATAGCGGACACTTTTCCAATTCCCAAAGCTTGCTATTTCCTTTCACTCTTGAACAGCGGACAAATTCAGTTCCAAGGTGTCCGCTACTCAGAGGTTTTACCGCATAATTGTAAATTGTCAAAGTAACAAAAAAGCTTTAAAAAAAGTCAATTATTTTAAAGTGCGTAAATACTGGAGTATCCAGAATAAACAGTAATTAAACATTCGACTTACCGTGATAAATCAGTATTAATTGAATTGATTAATTGAATGACTAATTGAATAATGATTGAATTAACATGTGTGATTAATTATTAATGGATTAATGTTTGAAATGTAAATATGTACAACATAAAATTATAAACATAACACTGTCAGCTTTGCATCATTAAATGCAGTCAGTGTTGCCAAAAAAAGGGGGAAATTTTTATAGGCAACTCCCTCAAAATTCTGTAAATTCGGGTAAATCCGATAGTAAATACACTGTAAATCCTCTTCAACAGATAGTCCGGAATATCGGACACTTCCATTTGGCGGCACTTTTGCAATTCGTAGTCCCTCATAATCCTCCTGCTTAGCGGACAGATACTGAAGTCCTAAAGTCTCCATTATTCAAGGTTTACTGTAATTGTGTATTAATTAAAACTCCTAGAGGAATCTAAATAAAAAACATTTAATCTTAGCAAACAATTTGATATAAGTTTTATATTGCAGTTTTTTATTTAGTGAAATTGTGTAACTGATTTTAAAACTATGAAGAATCTATATTATGTCCACGTCGCTTTAAAGTAGATTCCAAATATAACGGTGGTTCCAAGCTTCAATTAAAGGGCCATCTCTTTCTTCGTTTTTTTTCCCGCTACTCTTTAATGAGTCAATTTCATCCTTGTCTTACTTGTATGAAGCTCTTATGCTTGCTTGTGTGTGACCACATCTATTGAGAAGGTTGGGCACATTAGTTTACTCTATATTCCGTCAAAAAATAAAAAAAACTAAGCCAAGTCTGGTGAGAAACAAAATAGGTAGAATAGATAGTAGGTCCATCCAGTAATGTAGCTAAGAGAGGGAAAGGGGGAGGTCGCCCCGAGCGCCACAATTCGGGGGGCGGCAATTAGCCTTTAAAACACAAAATTTATTTGTTTTGTTACCCCATTGGGTGGGGTGGGGGCAATGACAGTCATTCGCCCGGGCAGCAAAATATCTAGCTACGCCACTGGGTCCATCCACGTCTTTCTTTATATTGGTCAATTTTGACACACCTTTTTGGACGTCATTGGTGCGAAGTGAACAGATGCTGTTCGTATTAGTATATAGAAAAATCAGGTTCACGTTCTGGAAAAGATTCTCAAAACACTGTTTTTTTATTTTTCTGTCAAATAAGAACATTATCCGTTTCTCCTGCGTTATACCAACGGTTCTTCTACTTTTATTAAGCCACAGACCCCTTTTAAATCTATAATTATGATCTCGGTCTCTCGAGATGCATAAAGCCAACTTTTTTTATTACGATTTTTCTGGAATTGAAAATACCTAAAAGAAAAAACATGCAAGCTGCTGAAGCAGGCTCTTAATCAGACGCTTGTTGCATGGGGCCTCAGAAAATCACATTGGGGTCAGAAAGCTACAGAGGATGATGCGTTAAGTTCTTCTTCTTCTTTTTGCAAGGGTTTCATTGGGAAGGGTGGCCGCCGGAGGCGGCGCTGTAATCCCAGGATGCGTTAAGTTCTGCAACTGACACTGAACGATTATCCAATCACAGCGTTTCAATCTGTGACGTTATAAAGGGGGAGGGAGAGGGACTCGTTATTTTCGCTCCGAACCAAGAGCCGGAAAAAAGTATTTAGAAAAATGTCTAATACGTCGGTGAAGTGTGACGTTTCAATATGGCGCTGGGCACAAACAAACTGCCATTTGCTATGTTATGCTTATGAGATAGATTTAAAATGTTCTCATTTTATGAAATTTCCGTGTTTTTTTCGGATCAGCCGAAACTGATCGAACGTGCAGAAAACGCTATACGTTCTTCACATGTTCGATCTTTTTTTTATGACCCTGATAATGAAGAAATGCGAGAACAAATTCATGCTTCCATGAAGAGTAAAGTATATAGTATTCAGATACTGTACCCAGTCTGCGTTTATGTATGCATATATATACACATGTACTGAAAGAGCAATTTATTATATGCACGTATATTATTTTTCTGGAAGCGATACATATTTTGCTGTGTAACTCTCAGTGCGCTTATAAAAAAATTTTTGCAGGAAATTAAAGGGCCATAAAAACACTTGACAGATTCGTAACAAATTAAATTTTTTTCAATAATTTCATGAACGAAGAAGATAAATTGTTCTTTCAGTGTGTATATATACAAGATCCGTTTTTTTTCAGGGGGGCTTGGTCGTACCCCACTTCAAGGAAATAAAAAATAAATAAATTATAAAAATTTATTTTAAGGGGCCAGCCTTAACAAAAACCTGACTACGTCGTTGATGGGGGTTATAATTATAGTTCAAGTTATTAGATATTCTTCCATATCCCCTACAGACAAAAAATAAATGGAAAATTAAATATCTATAAAATCAAAACTGTAAATTTAAGGAGAAAAGAATTGATTTTCATAAAAGATCAAAACATTTTTTAAAGAAAATGATTGCGGCATCAAGACTTATTAATATAACAAGAATTCTGAACAAAACTACCCAAAGTATATGGACATGTTTTGAATATATATACATATATTAGCCCTCCACCAAAAAAAAAAATTTTTTTTTCAAATAAAATACAACGAATTAAATGCTTTTGTAACATACATGAACACAAAAGTTTGAATAAAAACCAAATATAAAAATTTATTAAACAAACCACTAAATTTAAAATTCATCTTTCTAATTCTCTTATGTTAATATCAGAAATTTGGTCCAACGTACAGGCGAATACAGAAAAAAATTCTTGGGGCGAAGAGAGAGGCACGGTACTATATAACTAACTTCACATTCCTACATTTTGTGACTTACTCTAAAATATAATTGGAAGAGTTAATGGCTAATGACTATTTTGTGAACTATTTGAAAATACAGGCAGAATTTTTTTATTTTTTTTAAAAATTCTAATGCAGTTGGGAAGATTTTTTTTAAAACATTGATCTCATTATTGTCCCATCCCCTGAATTCGTGCAAAAGTACTCAAATGAAGTTTTCCTTTAATATATATATATATATATATATAATTTTTTTTTTTTATTTCAAAAATTCTGTTTTGAGTTTTTATATATATATATATTTTAAAAACGATAAAAAAATCTTCTCAGTACATATGTATATCACAGAGAAAGCGCATATAGAGGGCTTTAAAATGAGCTCAAGATGAACTTTCTAGCTAAAACAGGTGCTTAGATATTTACATGAATGTGACTCAAGATCACTGAAAAAGTTATTTTATTTTTTAATTTCCAAAAATTAATTCCAGGAAAACGGAACCTCCGAAAACTATGAAAATTTGCAATTTGCTCCATAGGTAAATATAAATCAAAAATCATTGGAATCTGAAAATTAAAGGTCAATGCCCCGGTTGATGTGATTTGAATGACCTTTGATAGAAATTATAGATACCTGGACATTTTTGCCCAAAGAGCATGTTTGCGTTTGTCTTTTGGGAATCTATAAAAAGAACATTTATTCCCGACAGTCCGGTGGTTGCAACAAGCTACAAAATATAAACCCATTTTTATTTGCAAGCTTAAGAAATGCTAATTACTACGATCGTCAATGTTAAGTCAATGGGCCCAATCTATTGTTTGTGCCCAGCAGCCATGTTGTGACGTCACGACTTCACCGACGTATAGATGACCTGTTTTTTTCTTTAAGTTATGGATGTTTACAAAAGAAATTTTTATTTCAGATGTTTACAAATTTGAAGACATGTTAATTTGAAATAGAAGGAGAAAAGGCAAAACTCTCATCCAAACATTACAATAAATTGCAATTGAAAGACTAGGATTCAAAAGTAGGATGCCAGAGAGTAGGAAATGCACTTGCTTTCATGACTTTTTCGCATTAAACGGCGAAATTAATACTTTTGCATGTTAAATTTAAAATTCTGATTCCAAATTTTCTTATTTAAAAGCTGTGTAAGATCGTAATAAACAAACCTTATTTTTTTATTTATTATGAATTATATTATTCTCAATATTAATTAGGAGTATATTTAAATTATTTTTGTATCCTGAGCGTTCAATAAACTGTATTTCATCGTGGTACAAATAAACTCTTAAAAAACAAAATGGGCAACCTCCTTATGACGTTACAGGTTGCAACGCTGTAATTGGATAATCGTTCAGGGTCAGTTGCGAAACCTAACGTCTCGTTGCAGGAGTGGGATTAAAATTTGTTAATATTGATAATGTATTTTATTTATATATTTAATACTAGTTTTAATAATAATAACTAAATTTTGTGTACTTTATATCTCACTGTCCACGAACGCTATGATAAGCTTGTTTTTAATTTCCCTGTATTTTCCTTCCCTTGCCGGATTGATTAAAATATCCAAAATTTGACTTAACACATAGGTGTCAATTGAATTCAGAATTATGTCGTACTTTGTCTTGTCCGACGGAATGCTGTTATTCCAAAACTGTGCTACTACATGCAGAAATCATACACTTGGGTTCGGTTTCCCGAACTGTGAGATTTTTACTCTGGCCCTTGAATTTTGTGGCTTTTGTGGAGGCAAGCTGCCTGGAAATTCTTCTTATTTTGTTGACATTGTATTAAATGTTGCTGCGAAGTCCGAGTCTCACCACTTATCGTGTCTTGATGCGTATGATAGAAAATGGGAGGTTTACAAACAGAATATCAAAACGTTATTTTCCGAATAAACTGGATTTTAATTATATACATACATAGATATAGAATCCGAGATCAACGTAAACTTATACAACTTGACAGGCCTGTAACCAAGCCGGGCTAGCAAGGGCATGGCCCAGTTGCCCCATGGAATTATTTATATATATATATAGAACAATCCCTGGGTTCCCATATGAAATCTTGCCTTATCCTAGTTACCCCTCAACCTGGCTACAGGCCTGCGACTTGAAGAACGTATGCTTGTTAATACATCGCAGTTACATGGAAGTCTTTCTTTTTCTAATTACTTGGGCGCGATCTTAGCGTCTATTTTAGTTTTAATTACAAAAGTCTTAGTTTGGATTCCGAAAAGTCTTTATTTTAACTTCGAAGGTGTTGCCATCCTTCAGCGAAAGTGCATCGCTACACCTTCCCTTGAAATGAAGAAGTGTGAATGATTTTGAAACAAGGGAGAATATACGAATCAGTTAAAGGTAGAAGGTGCCTGCGAAGTTTAATAAACGAAGGCAGGTGCTCGGGAATGATGAAGATGAGCTCAAGGGTTTAAGCTCAAAACAACAAATGCCGAACACACAAACACCAAGACACGCATCGGCATATACAACGCGGGCGGGGGAAGAACGGACGAGAGCACGGAAGTTTCGTAGGATGGCAAGCAAAAGAAAATAACTGCGGAAGGCGAAGGCCCTACACGGCACCGCAGCACCCAGTACAGAAACGGCAGGCAGAAACAACCCACAATCTCCGGTACGAGAAAAAATTGTTGAACACTCCGATGCATTCTTTGACGATAGGCATGCCAAAGCTGTAAGAATAGCGTTGGGAGAGGAATCGATAAAGAATGGGGCAAAAAAAAAAATGCAATTAAACTAGGCAATCGAATCTATCGATGCATAGCAAAGCCATAAGCAATAAGGAGGCAAATAAGACACAGAAAACAACTGTAGATAAAGATCAAGTGAAAAAATGGAAGAAAGGGAAGTGAGGTGGGCAAGGTCTCTCCCCGCCGAGAACTGCAGAGGAGATCGGTAGTCGCTTTATATACTTCGAAATGGGTAAAGCAATCCAAAATATAAAGTTTTATGAAGGCGAGGTGTTGTGAATAGGATAGGACTCATCATGAGTAATTAATTGGAGATCTCTCGAAAAATGGCAAGGAAGGATTTTCTCAAAGAAGAAAGAGAAAACATTGCGACAAAAGGCGAGATTTGACAGCATCCAAAAGGCGACCCTCAACGAAGACGCTGTGCGCTAAAGCCTTTGAATAATGAAGATAACATAAAGACACTAACTTATGCCGGGGGAGTTTTAATGAGGTTGCAACCCTCATTGTAGGTCCGTATTTACCCTTAGGCTCGAGTCTAAGGGCGCCAACCTTTTAGGGGCGCCGACTTGGGGAAAACTACCAAACCTCAAAAACCACCGCCACACAGTGGGGCGAAATGTTCGAAAACCAAACATTAAAAAAAGAAAAGAAAAAAACAAAATGTTTTGGCATATTTGCTTGTTCTTCACATTTTAATCTGCCCAAAAATATGTTTCCATCATTAAATTTGATTAAAAATTCCGACCGAAAATATTTAACAAAGTTCATACTTTGAGCAACTATAGTGATGTTCCATCTTTGACACATATGGTTTCAAGGAACTTTCACATTGAAACTAAATAACAACGATAGTTAAAACAAACTCTTACAAGACGCTATGCAACAGTAGGATAATGATTGTCCTTCAGGATGTTTCTAATTTACTTTATTGCAAAATTTTTTAGTTATGTTGTCGAAAAAGTAATAAAAAATAAATAATAATATAATAAGTTTGGATTGTTGTTGTGCCCCCCCCCTATCAAGTTGAATGAATGATGATTATTTAAGTTTTCACTTATCACTGCTTTAGAATAAAATATGCACCATAAAATTTGAGGGGTCAAATGGTGGAGAGATGAGGTGGTGTGAGTAAATGGTGCGCCTATAGATATTCTGCCTAGGGGCGCATAATACGTAAATCCGGCCCTGCCTCATTGCGAAGAAATTTTGTATGCACACATATGAATATATGGAATTGTAGTCCTATAACCCCACTTCCATTGAGCCTATAACACCCTTATGAATTCTTTATGTGCGCCTATTCATATAGAAATAGCAGCAAAACCAACTAAAAAGAAACGCGAGAACAGTGGACTAATTAGTCAAATTTTAAAATTCGATTGTTTCTTAAATTACCCGGTATGTCATCTAATGCACGGCAATACGGTAGTTATTCTGCGTCTACATGTTTATTGTCTATAATGTTATTTTTAAACCTATTTTTTGTTGGTGAAACACACATTGAATTGATAAGTAGAAAATTAGTGCATCAAACATAAATACTCATTTTATTTGGCAAAATACTCCAAGAATTAGCATGCTGTTTTCACTGCCATATAGCCATGATGCTAGATAAACAGGTGAACCAACTGCCCTTTTCAATTATAGTAAAGAATCCGTGCAGTAGTTGTTCAATAAATGTCATTCTGATAATTGTATCGACAGCTGGCGCTACCAACTGTGGGCTTAAGAAACAGAACTTTCTAATTATATCCATGTGTTTACAGTTTTCAGTGCTGATTTGTCTTGTTTAAATTGCTTGCTATTTGTTACAACTTCCTTTTTTCGGATGTTACCTTATGTTTTAAATTTGTTTTTATTTTTTATTCATGAACTGGGTTTAAAAAAAATGGGAAGAAAATATTTAGTTCCTAATTTCACTCGAGGTTACATACAAATCGGATGACCAATCTGTACCTTTATTTAAAGTTTTCTATAAATCTTATCTTCTTTCCCTTTTTTATAGCAACTCTAGTTACTAATTTTGTATAGATTCGTGTGACGGTGGCAACAAGTAAAATTTTTTTAGGTTTACCATCTAAATAACAGTAAAATATTATTATGTATAAAACTGTAGCATATGATAAAAATTCAAATTACGCCTTTGCGAAATAATTATTTGAACACTTTGAAAAAAATTAAGAAGTGTTCATAACGTACTGACATTCAGAATTTTCATCAAGGAAACACAATTTGAATTTATTGTACACATTTTGTAATGTCGAAAGTTAAATGCTAATATAAAACAATTAATTTGTTCCATTTTTCTAAGTTATGCAAATTTATTTTATCCTTTAGAATCAACGTAATTCAATGATAATATGGGTTTTTACTTTAGTATAGTAAATATCATATCTACGTGGTGTAGATTCGTTTAATGCCTTTCCAGTTTACTTCGAGTTTTGTTTTACACATAGTAAATAGGTTTTTTTTTCTATAAAAACGTTAACTATTTGTGTCTGTTCGTTTCATAAAATTTTTTATGACTGTGAAATTCAACTTCGTGTATGTTCGTTTTGGAAAAAATCCATTATTCCCTTTTCTTACACAAGATTTGTTAACCCTATTTTCAGCAGTTTTAATAATTGTAATAATCTCAAGCTAGGCAATACTTGTATAATATATAAATTAAATTATTAAATTTATTTTTCATCTATATACATACGTTATAATATTTATTCAGAGACGGACTTAGGTCACATGGAGCCCAGTGTGAGCCCAAAATTTTGCGCCCTCCTTCCTGTAAGTATTAATTATTTTTAAAATAATTCCTTTTATGGAGTATTATTGAGTGAAATATTATCGGCATTCAGCAGATTACAATCCTTCAATATTTTAGTATGTTTAAGTAATTTTTATTAGTTTCAGAAACCTTTTTTTAGAACTGTATGTTGCATTGCAGTAGTTTAGAAAAAGATTTTCAATTTTATATATGTATTAAATTTTCTTACAAAGCACGAATAAATTATTTCCAGGAACCGAACGTGAACCATTGACTTTTTCCGTATTAAATTTTTCCATAGTAAATGGAAATCCAAGACCTGCACCCCCATAGCCATAATTCAGAATCGATCAAGACATAAGCGTACGGAAGTGTGTGTGTGTGTGTGGGGGGGTCATGTGGGCCTAACCCCCTCCCGCAATTAGGAGAAAATCAACAATAGGCCTATGGGATCCAAGCTACGATGTAGAGGTAAACCCTCTCATTGTAACAAAACCCCTTATGGATTTCCTGCATACGCTACTGCATCAAGGGTAATTTTTCGATACTAACTTTTATTATCAAGCTATTTATTATTTACCTGCAGGACAGACTTTTGATTTCTTCGACGGTAAAACATGAGTGAAAATAAAGGAACCTTCGGAGCATAAAAGTTTATGATTGGCAGGTGGAGGGCATTGACGGATTCAGTAAGAATCCCAGAGTTAGTGGGGGTGGAGAATTTGTATTAAGGTGCGCAAAGTAATTTTAAACTACAGGGGGCGTCTAAGTAGCATAGTTGGTAAGGCGTCCGTCTACGGACTCTTCCTAACATATACTGAACGCAGGGTATATTCCTTTTAGTACAAGGCCCCCTTGGCCACACGAGACCCCTGTGCAATACCCCCTTCTCTACGCAGCAAAAATTGAAACACTCCTTAGGCTAACTATCTTAATTGGTGTTACGAGTCTCCAGAATTTGGTTTTTCGAAGTAAATTTCTTGCACTTGAACAAAAAGGGCTGCCACGGATACCCGCCCCCATGTTCGCAGTGCATCACTGTGGAAGTTGTAAACCCTACGCAGCAGCCTTGAAATCTTAATCCATGAAATTGCGCCAATTATAGGATCGAGTTGCTGATTTCGGCAACTACAAGAAACCACCAACATACCCCAAAATCAGTTTGGCACTGCTGTTTCGAAACCCCGTGCCGGAGTTAAGAGATAAAGGCGGGTAGTTCTTCGTTGGTAAGCTCCATTGGTCATTAAGAGATCCCGCTTCTGCGAACTAAAAGTATGCACAATTAACTGTATGGATATCCATTTCCGACACCCCATGTAGGGGTACATTATGCACAAGAATCACCGCCATATACTTTTGATACGACGTTTTCGAAACACCCTGTTTATACCTTATGTCAGAGGTCTTCAACCCGCGCGACATCTTTTATGATGCCAGCTGTCTTCTGTAAAAAATACAAATTATTTCGCACACAAAAGTAATGTCCCTTGCTCCCTCTGAGCCTTAAATCTATGTATTTTATTCCGCTCATGTTTTCACATTTCTTCATAAATATTTTAATGCCGAAAAGTACTGAAGTAATACGCGGTCTTCCCTCAGTCGTGTTTTACTTCAGTTTTCTAGCGTATATGGGCATTAAGGGTAGTTGTTGATGTGCGGTGCAACAGTGATTTAAAGAAAAAATTCAACTTCGAAATTATTAAATGCTATTTTAAATATGTCGATAAGAACATCTTCCCAACCATCTGACTGAAATGCTCTTAGTGTTGCCATTCGGGAACACGTATATCTGGCACATGCATACGCAGAAAGTTAATAAGGGGGAGGTTACTACTCATATGTATATACAGGGTGTCTCAGAACCAGGGTTACAAACTTCTAGGAGGGGTAGGGTACACCTAGACGACTCGGAATCACATAGCAATGCTGGTCGCAAATCACTCACAGAGCTAGTTCTAAAACCGTCCAGCATGCACAAATATTTACAACCAGTGCGTGAAAAGCGCCAGATAAAACTCAGGTCAGCTGCTCACGTGCATAGATGATTAGGACATCGCATTTTGCGCTTCTTATGCACTGGTTGTCACTATTTGTGCATGCTGGATGGTTTTAGAACTAGCGGGATGAGTGGTTTGCGTCCAGAATTACCATGTGATCCTGAATTATCTAGGTGTACCCTACCCCTCCTAAAAGTTTGCAACCTCTGGTGTTGAGACACCCTGTTATTCATCGGGGGGGGGTTACAAACTTCATAACCCCTCTCTCTGCGTATGCCAGTGCGTCTGAAAACAGCACTGTGCTTCAAAAATGAAGTTGGTGGAATCAAAAGTTAACCTGAATAATTGACGTCCACCTTTTCGCGCTCTTAAGGTTGTAACATCAAAAATAAGACCTGTTCAAAACGAAGTGCCAAAAATCTCCCTAAAAGATGTGATTTTGCTTCATATATTAATGACTAAAAGTATCGTAATTTTTTTTTTTTTTGTCCCCACGCGTATTTTATATTGTAATATATATATATATTCAGTCCCAGAGGAGGATCCAGAAAATATTTTCGTAGGCGCGCAAAATCAACAGAGAGCTTAAAAAGAAAAAAAGGCGGATACCAGGTTGGTGGTAGGGTTCCCCAGAATTCACCTTTGTTCAGTCTTAATATCGTCCTCGTATTGTGCAAGGAGATTATTGGGAAGGGTGGCCGCCGAAGGTGACAGCGCTGTATTCCCAGAGTCTTAATATCGCTGGTACGGTAGGGCGGCCTGCGGGCCAATAGGAGTAAGCAAAATTGGCATGTTGACTGTAAAAAGTTGAAGACCCCTGCCTTACGTAGTCAATTAGCCAAAAGCTTTAGAGTGTGTACGTATACTAAATGATATATAACAGAAGTTAGATCTGTGTATTGTTTTATTACACAATTGCAGTTTGGGCCTCCTGCTAATGTTTCTATGTCCATTTCTTCAACTTATGATCACAATATACACTTATTTCGGTAACTTTTTGTTGTTTAAATTAAGTGAGAGTTTACCTTTTATTTATTTATTTTTTTACCGCGAAACCGAGTTTAAAACATTATTGGCAAATTCACACCATATAATTTTAGTTTTATTTTCACTTCAATTTTACGTTATCTTTGAGGCTGTGTTTAAATATTTTGAAGATATGTAGTCTGCACGATGATGAAAAAGTGACGCTTTGCTGCCTCTGGGAGTCACTTTATTGCAAAGAACTTTAAAAGCAAAGCTACTGTCAAAGTGGGGTGCCAATGATTCTATGTTTTTATGGAACTCTTGGGTCATTTCCTGAAATATTGTACCATACCAAGAAAAAAACAAAAACAATCACGCAACCAAGAAAACAATACAAAATCATTTAAAAAAACTTCCGATTTTAATTCCACTGCAAAACAGCATCTTTGAGCAGATTACAGCAAGTATATAAATATAAAAAAAGTTGATTTGGTAGCACAGGAAGTTCTTAACGAGAAATAATAAATGCTCCAAACAAAAACCGTCGTGAAGCGAAATGGGGTTAGCAACTTCCACGAACCCAGCAACTCAGTGGCAAATGTGAAAAAGCAGAATTTCAGAATATGCGCATTTTGACTCAGAAAGTTAAGAAAAATAAAATGAAAACACACTGAAGTGCTTCACACGGCTGACAATGTGCTTTATACTAGACATGATCGATTCACAAGCAAAAATTGACATGCCCACGAGTTTATATATTTATATATAGTATGTACAAAATCTGACTTTCAATAATTTTCTTATAAAAAAACATCAACAGCTTTTACAAATTGAAGACTGTGCAGATTCCACATCGATACAAAAGCCCAAAAGGTATGAAATATGTTGATACAAGTTTATTTCCTACCAACTTAGCTGAGGACAGGTTTATTCTGTATGAGTACAATATATGGGATTCTTATATACAAGATAAAAAATATTCATATCAAATTCTTAGCACTTCCGTAGGTATGAATTTAATCATGTTTACACTAATTTCATAGTCATTATATATATATATATATATATATATGTAAAAAAGAAAGATGATAACCTACCTCCTCTACGGGTGATTTAGGAATTTATTTTGCTTTAAAGAAAAGTCTTTCCATCAAAAAATAAAAATTCAGAAAAGCGAAAAACGTTTTGAAATTATAAAGTAGATTAAAATAATTGATAATTTAAAACTATTAAACGGCTATCTGAGTGTTGTTGGGGTGGGGGAGTAAAATTGCATGTTCATTTACCTTCACTAGAACTTCATACTTTTCATGTACTTTATAAACGCTTCATGCATTTTCAGACATATGGCTTGCGCATTTGGTTGTATTTTATGGTGAAAGGACTGCTAAAGCCATGCTGTACAAAGACTTTGCCTTCTAAGGAACCCCTACCCTTCCGTTAAGTACGGAAACCAAACACTGGACTACGGTGGGTGGGAAAGACTTCACACGCTTTATAATATCACCGGAATCGAAGCCGGATTCATAGCATGATAAAAGAAAGCGCTAGCACTTCGCCACCACAGGACGCTAATTTTGTTTCTATAATTACTTTTGAAGATTTTTCCCTGATTTTTCCAGAAAAATTCCCCTACCAGTCACAAAACTTTCAACTAAGTTTGGGTTGCAGGAAAAACGGATTCACGTTCATGGGAGATTTAGTCATTCAAAATAGAAGTTAAATAAGTTTTTTCGGACTTTCCCAGGTTTCGATAAAATTGTCCCCCCCCCACCTTTGAATTTTAGGGCGATTTCAAATTCCTGGACAATTTCAGGTTGCGCGAGAATCTTGTTAATATTTTTAAATTCCAAAGAAGCGCTATATATCCTAATTGTTCACATGTTTCTTTCAGTTTGTGTGTCGATTATTTAGATGAATTTATTTTATATACACTTCAAATATTATATCATGAAGAATTATGAATAAATCATATGGATTACAAATCAAAAGGTATTTACTATTTTTGTTGTAATATAAATCGGGGAAGAATCACACCACAACACTCAGAATGCTACAATAATAAAGAAAATAGAGGCATGAAGGAAATACTTTTGGAAAGTAGGCAAACCATACTTTAGCCTATCTCACAGAACATTCACAGTTTCGGTTACTTTGAAATACATACTACAATGGAACACTATAGTATTAAAAAATTATCCAAACCGTTAACATTAATTCAATGCTCATGTGAAAAATACTATGTATCATCATGAATAAAAACAAATTTAAGTTTTGCAACGTAAGATAATTTACATTAGAAGGAGAACTTTATTTTTTATATAACAACTGCAGCATATAAATATAGGAATAACATCTTTATTTTTAGTTCCGCAGTCTTGGAGGAATATATATATATATTTTACCACAGAAACAGTTGATTAAATGATGTACGTAATCAAGACAAATTAATTAGAGTATGACTTTTTAAAAAATTTATTCACTTTATAAACAAACATACAGTACGAAAGCACGATTTCAGAATATTGGTTATAACGAGGGCTGATTTAAATTCGAAATAGGTTTTAATATGAAAAATCTTTTGACAAGTCTTCACGGATATAACATTGATAGGCATTGCGCAATATCATTTCGTAAGTTTAAAATTTTTAGATACACATTAGCTCAAAGCCACTGAATAGATATTTAAAATTTTGTTTTGTAAAACACCAACGTCTATGTAAAACCACGATTAAAACAAACAAATGTGAATTTAAGATTAATTGATAGACCGTTGCCAAATGGCAAAACTTAAATTCATGCATCAAGGACAGACAAGGTTAAAAATGAGTAATTAAAAACATGAACGAGTGATTCCATTTAAAAAAAATTGGCCAAATGTAGAAATCAGCCATAACTGGTAGCAGCCAGTGATCCAGGGAAAGGGAAATTAAAAAAAAAATTTGTTTTTCTTTTTAAATGTTGTTCACAATTTTTATGAAAGACTTTCGCAAAGCCTTGTAAACAGAAGGGTTTACGTTTTGCACGAATCCACAAGTAAACTCATACCAAGAAATAATACCCGAACACCTCAACATCATAACAACAAGATTCTCAAACACACGCACACAAGCTCTTCGAACGACTAAGAGCGAGATAAGCTCTTTTAGGAATTCTTATGATACGTGGACAGAGTAATAATTCTGCATAAAGAAAAATCCCAAAAAATTCCACCACAAAATGCGTGGCAACATGGATGAGTTTGATTATCTATAAAATATGGAACACGATCGTCATCATGAATATATATGGGGATAACATCCACGTGTATGAAAGAATTTAATTTGCTGTTTTACCACCAGAGGTAGCTGCTAACAGCACCATACCAGCTATATGTATTTTCATTCCAGTGACAATCTGTTGGTTCTTTTTTTTTTGTACAATACGTAATGTATCACAGAACAGCAAGTTTCGCTATAAACAATGTGTACGATGGTAAGACCCAACATCTCGCAAATGTGGCCAAGAGGCACAGCTGTGTTCATAGCATTCAAACATTGGCAGTCACACCAAGTGATTGTAATGTTAAAATAAAACATGACACGCAAGAATAAGAGTTTCTTCATGTTTTTCCATGAGACACAAAGCTTGAAATCAACTGTATCTCCTTGGGTTTTCTGTGTAAAAATGCAACATTCACTGTCTTTTGGTTATGCCGTTGATTATCTTTGGGTGCCAAACCACAGGTTGTTGTTTTCTGAAAATTGGCTCGAGACAAAGCCAGTGCGAAACAAAAATCAGTTTCAAAATGAATAAAGGAACTATAAAACTGAAAAAGCGAACAATTTTGCTGGAAGACGAGAAAGAAGATGGCATCAAATGCTGACGATAAACAGCGTAGAGTAGGAGTTCGGATGTTTCTCTTCAGAAGTGGGGGGTAGGAGCACACATTGAAGAAAAGTAAACTAGCGCACATTCATAGGGAATTCTGTATATACCCCCACAGAGAAGTAAGAGGGACGTAGTAGCATCTCAAGGCACTGAACGCGGCTGATAGAGAATGTGAGCTCTTTTTACTTCGAAGCCTGATTTCTTTCTTGGTAAAAAAAGTTTGCTTCTCGTAAAAGGAGCCGCCTAAATGCCTACACGACGCCAATAAACTAAGAAGTGCTGTTAAAAAAAATGTCACGTTTGTTCTCTGTATGTCGTTTATGAGCACCAAGCATTCACTATCGACACATTTATGTAAAAAATGTTTTGAACAAATTGCACATGAACGTTTAAACAGTGGAGAAGAATTCACTTCACACATAGTTGCTGAAGTTACAACACAAGAGTCGCAGGCATGAAAGGGTGACTGTTTGTCCAGATAAAGGCTCTACCTGGAAATCAACCCTTCAGTAATCAAGTAACAATCTTCTCACATGGATCACAAACTGGTGTTGACAAACATTCAGTGTGCACACATCACTGCATGATACCACAGCATAACAACTGCATTACGAGCACATCGCCATCATACAGTACACTTTTTTTTTTTTTTAAAATTTTATAAGCAGGGACCAGCCATTTTGATACAGCTACAATCCTGAAGCTTGTTACAATGACTGGGTGGATTTGGAATGTAAGATATTGACTACACCATAAATGCTCTAGGTCATGCTTCAGACTCCCCTGTCATGATCGAATGGACCTGGTCCAGTTTCCATGGCAACCTGTTCTTTTTTGAGAATTCATCCTCCTCTAAAGTTTGCATTAGCTGGAAAAAAAAAAAAAGAACAAAGAAAGTTAAGACAAAGCAACAAAGAATACGAAAACAAAGACTACTAAAATAAAGGAACAAGGAACGTAATGGCATAGGAGAAATACACTGTACAAGATTTATTTAGATGGCCACTGAAAGTTTACGCGGGTCACAATGGGTCAAATTTGTAAGGACGGCGAGCCGTTTCCGGCTGTCTCAGTGGAAAACAGGGTCCGCCATCATAAGAATAAAAATCAATGAAGTTTTTCTCTGTTGATATTGACAA
Organism: Dysdera silvatica; assembly: GCA_006491805.2. Lineage (NCBI taxonomy): Eukaryota > Metazoa > Arthropoda > Arachnida > Araneae > Dysderidae > Dysdera > Dysdera silvatica. Next base: position 27,919,403 of record QLNU02003225.1, on the reverse strand, counting down.
CAGAGAAAAATTGTATCTGTTTTCGTTCCAACGATGGAGGACATGTTTTCACAAAAACGATTGCAAAAGACTTATCTCAGTCATAAGTGTGACTGTTTGTGGACTTTTAATCTAAATAGCAGAGAATGTGATAACACAAAACAAAGGATGTTTATAGAAAGCAACAAAGAAAGTTGAATTCTAAAATGTCCAATTTGTAAGCATTTTAACTTTTTGTTAATGAAAACATTCATTGTTACAAAATATTACTTATAGGCAAAAATACATGATTAGCATACCTGATCACTATACTTTGAAGCATATCCATACAGTTCTAACAAAGCTACATTAGTATTGAATTCATGCGCATGAAGCTGTAAAAAAATTAAAAAATACATATCAATTTTTAAAATAACCAAATTATATATATGAATGATTTCCTGATAAAAGCGAATACATTTAAAAGCAAGATTTCAGTCAGTGGAAGGTATAACGCCAAAAGTACAAAAAGAATACATACTCTCGACTCTTCAGCTAACATGGCATTCATGTCCTGGTCACTAATAGCAGCCATGTTTTTAATGTCTTTGTAATACCTAAAATAACATACAAATATTACATTGTTAAAAATATTCCTGTCGAAACCATGACTGAATTTGAATACAAAAAATTTTTGTTTTTAACAAACATCATTACTATTTCCCCCCCACCCCACATTGATCTTGAAAATATGCCTCTAAGATGGGGGGAAAAGAATTCACATTAAATAGAGGTCATTTTGTACATAAGTGCACACAAAATTTTAAAACAAACCTTTTGACAGCTTAAAAGACATACTGCAGAAATTATTCATTTTTATATAAACTCCCATGTAATATTAAATATAAATTATGGGATACCATGTCCATATTTAGGAGGTGGGGATTCTTAGAGACCAGCTCCACCCTCCAAAACTAAATTTATAATGGGACCGCAAAAATATGTATTTACTTGTCAAATTTGTAAAAAGGGGAGGAAAAACCTTTCAATTTTTTTTTCTTTTTTTGAATAATTACAAAAATTCTGACGAGAAGATCTCATTCTGAAAATCACTAATTTGAGAATAATTCAAAGGAAAGAAAAAAAGAAATACGGAAATCATCATCTTTAAAAGGAGGACATTATAAAAAATTAAATTTGGTGTCCAAATTGGAATTTTTTTCTTTTATTTTTGTATGATGTATCTATATTTCTCTTTCACAATAATTATAACCCATTGTTGGTCAATGCCATTTTCTAAAATTTTTTACCCCCCCCCCGAGATTAAATCCTGGCAACAGCCTTTCTCGATACAGTATCATGGTACCCACTCACATTGGAGAAAAACTGACCTTTCCAGGTTTGACTAAAAAAATCTCGTTTTCACTGACTTTTCCCTGATCTCAAGGGACGATTCCGAATTCTGTAACAATTCCAGGTGAATAGGGACCCTGACAATGCATTTGCATATTTTACAGTGCAATATTGAGCTACTGGTCATCTGGGGTAGGTCAGATGACTTGATGCAATTTTCAAATCACGATATATTTACACACAACTGAACAGACAAATTTGCTTTGTTTTATTGCTCAAAGACTACAGTGGCCATGCTGCACCGGGACCTACTGTTTTCAGAGGAATCCGAACCTCTTAAGGCCTAGAGAACCAAACTCAGGACTACAGTAAGAAGTGCAATCTTTATGACATCTCCGAGTAAGGGTTCTTTGCATTGATGGGAGTCGAACCTGGGTTAATGGCGCACTAAGAGAATGCGTTACCACACTGTGCTCCTGCAGGTCTGAGCAAACAAAAAGTCAAAACCTAGTTCCGCAGACCAAGATAGTGGTCACGAACACCTAATCACCGCAGCAAGAAGGGAGGGTGAGCATAATGTGAATCCAGTGTGATTACCTTTCAACCCAGTCCTTGTAAACTGGGATATCCTTAGCATACAGGAGCTTGCTGCTTGGTGAGTCTTTGCCAAGACGATGGTCAGATGTGGAACAAGCATCCATGAAGGTTTGTGCCACTACTGACAGACACGAGTCAACTATGTTTGACTTATGTATATCAAACACAAAATTGGGGTTCTTAATGAGGTTAACCCAGAACCTCAGAGGAAGACTGCAAAAAAGAAATCCAAACATAAATGAAAGAAAACATTATCCAATTGTAAAAAGTTTCAACACAGAACAGTAAGCTAACAGGATAGATTGATTATAGAATTTTACATCACACAGTTACAAGAGAGACCTAAAACAGAGCTATAACATAAACTTTAAACTAAGATTCGCTTACTTACAATTTGAGTATGATATTGCACATGGTCATCACGAACAATTGCATCCAATTTATCTCATACTATTCAGATCAATTGTTCCTAATATATTTTCATATTCAATTGGCATAATCTTGTTTGACACAGGAAAGACAATGAGTAAAACAAATGGCAAACAAAGTAGTGTGTGAATGAAGGAGTATGGTCAGTAAGGATTTCTTGCTTCGTGCTGCTTAAAATTTCTCTCAAGGTTTTAAAAATATCAGAGATAAATATTATATTACTATTATGAAAAGCGCCCCTTCGTTAGAACAAAAGACACATTTTTAAACAGAAAACAGGAACTACACTTTGATGATGGCAAAACTCAATCAGTTAAATGCAGCTAGTAAGTATAAAGCTTACAGCGATGACAAACACCACTTTGAAGTAGGGGCATACAGTGAAAGTAAGTAAATCAGAATCCATACGTATAATGAGGAGCTGGGGACGAATGAAAATGTTACGTTCTGTCATTCTTTAAATTTGTTTTTGGAATTTAAAATTCCAAATTTTGAAAATAAGCATGCGGCAGGTAACATACATGCTTAAAATAACATTCAGTTCAAATTTGCTTAAAACTTAACGAACAATGTATCATATTATCACTTAAATGTTAGTATAATGAGGTAAGAAAACACAAAATAATTTATATAAGTAAACATTCCCAAAATTAAGCTTCGTTTGAAGACGTTAAAAAAAAAAAGTCCATGATTTTTACATCCTTTTGCAGTATATTATTCTATGTTTATCAAATTTTTGTTGCAAAATATTTAGTGCGATCAGTACAGTGCAATTCATTGCCTCATAAAAGCGTTTATTGTGAACTCCTCATTGAATTACATGTTCTGAATTATATGACAGTTCCAAGAAATTTTCCAATTTCAAGTGCAGGGAATGTCACAGGGAATGAACAAGTTTGTCAATTATATTCAGTTCAGTTAAAAAGATATTTTCCATCTCGCAATTTTCTTTAAAAGAATTTTCATTATTTTGGTGATTGATGAATTCCACATTTTATTTATTATCACAATTTATTCATTAAATCTGAGATCAGCAAAAATCTTGTTTGTAAGAAATGATCAAAATGCATTCAATTTGATCGTTGTATCCGACAAAATCCACATTTCACTTGTTAAATGAGGGCTCGTCCTAAGTGGGTCTCACTATATTGTTCTGACACAAGGCTTTCAGTGAAAAGGTAAGACCTACATTGAAGTACAATGTTTATATAAGGCAAAAGCATGTATTCTACAGCTCCATTTGTGATATTCTAATGCAAAATATGTTGGTTTAATGATTAAATTACTTTGTCCTCGATTTTGAAATTCTTTCTGTAAAAAACTTGTCTTCATTGTCAGTTAATATGTTGATACTTCAAATAAATATATGATATAGTTGGAGCAGGCCATTTTCTCAGTAATTGGTCGAACATGGTTGTTCTAACTTATTTTCATGTTAACTTTATTCACAAAACAAACATTAAGCAAGTTTCCAATGTTCATAAATCAGCACTGTTTCTATATATATATATCTCTGTTTAGTCTGGTATTACAAGCACATATGTGTATGCAGAAAGTTTGTAAGGGGTTATAGTCTCAATGGGGGGGGGCTTACAACCCCCTGCGTACGTCAATTATTGCAAGGAACTTTGAATAAGTGACTGAATTATATAACACTTATTATACACATTATTATAGTGAATTACATATGTTCCATTGAAACACAATGTAACTGCACTATGCATAATCTCCATTCAGTGTATGCATGTCTAAGAACGCATACAACAAAGAACTAAAAGCCCTGCGACATCACATCATTCTTAAATATAGTTCTACAAAAATAAAAGAACCTTTTAAACAACGTTATATATATGCATATAAAAGCAAAATTTAATCGTACAATGCACATTTCAACCAGGTTTCCATCGTTTTCTTCCTTAAGAAGACCGGTGACACCTGGTTGAAGTGTGTATTGTACGACTAAATTTCCGTTTTACACACATATATAATGTTGTTTAAAAAGTTCTTTAATTTAACTTTGAGTAATTTCGACAGAATACATTCATAGTTCTACCTGTTAGACTTCCATGTGTGGACCACTTCAGGATCTGTTATTCCATGATTTAAAGCTTGGTCATCTAAAAAGTCGAACATGTATTTAATAGCTAACGGCAAGGCACTACCCCGATGTGCTGTGGAAAATATCGTTTCAAAGAGATCATCCACAAATTTCTGTAATGTGCCCTGAAATGTAACATCAACCATTAATACCCCTGATATACACCAATCATTCATATACACATGTCTTTCACTGGTAAGACTTAATTTTCACACACACACACAGTACGTAAACATGCCTATCTTGAAATTTATGGATTTCCAGCATAAATTCAATGCCTATTCTCATGTTTATCTCAAATAGTTCTCTCTCAAAACTTCTATACCTTGAAGTATAAAGTGCCAATTTCCAATTGTTTCAAATCTGTTGGTACATGACAGCATGAAGTAGGAGCCAATGATGTAAATTTGGAAGTGTGAATGATTGACAAGAATGCATCCATGCACATTTCATTCCCTCCGTTGCTGGAGAACAGATGATTCCCAACAATACACAGAATGTTGACAGATACGGAGATCATGGACAATGCGAAAGGAGTTCCGGATGAAACAGAGTATAGAGAGACGCATATATATAAGTTACTATGAACAAAGCGGAGGACACAGATGTTAACTTTTCTGTAATTCCAGGAAGATATTAGTTAGGATGGATTCCTAGATATTGTAAATCTTCAGAAAATTGTCTAATCATAGAAAGCCAAGTGAGAAAAAGGCCAGTTTTGGTTAAGATATGCCAAAAGTGTTTCATTTACACCTATACTTATCATTACGTGTTGTTAAAATGATTTCAAGCGAACTTGTGTACATTCAAAATGGAAAGCTCTCTATCTCAAAATTTCTCAAATTTGAATTTTTTTTATCACCCTAAATTCGAGATAATACAGTAGAACATGTCTAACTTTTTATCCATCTGTATTGATCCTCATCTATATATGTATCAATCATTCATACATGCAAATTAGCAACACATATTATCAAAATCCAAAACTTTCAATTCAAAAGCACTGACATATGGAAGTTTACCTTGGTGGCTAATAATCGAGTTAAATAGATTTCAGACACCATCTTATTTCCTCGTTCTCCTTCCTTTTGTTCGGCTTCATGGTGTCGAACCTGAAAATTATAAATCAATGAAATTATGGGAGAAGAAAAAATAAGTTTCAGACTTACACACAAGAAAAAAAAATTAAGAAATAACTTTCATAATTTTATTTCCACTGCTCTCTAAATTGGAACAATAACAATTGAAAGGCTTACCAGATGCCAGTATTTGTATCCGCCTTCTGGGTCATGATTCATGGGTGATGTAGCACGACTAAGTGGTGGACTAGTTTTCAATGAGAAATTTAATGTTTCTGAAATAATAAACATCACCTACATTTATATGGTCAATCACCAAACACAAAATACAACAAATTACGATCTCATTTAGATATAGTTAACAACAAAACGAGAGAGGGAGGGAGCAGAGACAAATGGGTTTATTTATGTAATTAGCACCAAATAAAAATACGGAACATTTATGCTGTAAAAAAACCACTTTGTCGATTATTGAAACTATTCTGGCAGACAACCAGGCAATAGATAATTGAACATTAATAAGTGTAAATTAAGCAACAATTTTTATCAACTTTTTCAGGCGTAGTAATAGTAACGCCAATGTTATGTCATGGTTAGATGGTGAAACGTTCGCAAAGAAATAGTTTTTTTTTTGAGGCATGATCGCACGACCTCCCACTTGCCGTGTGGGAGCTCTACCAACTGAGCTACGAAAGACAAACACCCAATCCCTTACGAACGTATTTAAAGACTTATTTTTCATTGCACATGTGTTCGCCTTTACCATTGAAATGACAGTTAAGATTATGCTGTGCACAATAACAATTTTTTGAGGATTCCAATCATTATAGATTAGGGAACCAAACTCTGCACTATGGTGAACCAAAAAGACAATATGCCCTCAGTAGTTCCATTTGAATCAAATCTGGGAAAGTGGCATGATAAATGGATACTTTATTTTTACGTCGCCATATATATGGGGAACACCAATAAGAGCATTAGGCAAATAAAATAAGTATCAGTATTAGGAAAAAAAAAAAATCAAAAACCTTTGGATCTTTTTCTTATAAAAATTATAAACATTCCATTTTAATTTTTTAAAATATTGATATTAATTTTACTGTTTGTTGCTTTATGACTTAAGGACTTACAATTTTCCGAGGAATCTGAACCTCTTAAGATCTAGGGAATCAATCCCCGGTCTACAGTGCAATCTTTATGAGATCTCTGAGTAAGCGTTCTTTGCACTGTTGGGAGTCGAACCCAAATTAATGGCACACTAGGCAAACACATTCCCACACTGCGCCACCGGAGGGCAATATTAATTTTATGACAATTGTAATTTTATTGCAGGAAAGAATGGTTCGAATAATCAATTTTCAGTAACTGAAGCTCCATTGCAGACTTTTCTACGAACAACTTAAATAATCGAAATACACATACCATATTTATGAGATTTTTCAAGTTTATCTGTCATGATTGTTAAGTTGTACATTGATGACTGTTTTGGCACTAAAGTGAGAAAAGCACCGTCACGAACCTAAAAGTAAAATCAAGTTCTCATATCAAATACAAAAGTAAAATTGCAATGGAAACTAAAGTTAACATTACTATGAAATTATTAATAACAACAATTAAGATTCACAATCAAAAACTCTTGAATTTTAATCTACTGTTAGTTCAATGAAATTTTTTTTGTTGGTGCACAGGCTAACTTTCACTGACTAAAATCCTCATTCTAAAATGCAGAATGAGAAATTGCAGGAGGATTCTCTATTACATGTTTAACAAAACATATCAGTTTAATCTGATATACGAGAACAGTAGTTATTAAATGCTTTTGTACCATCACCCCATAAACTCTTTGAGCTTACATATAATCCATCTTCACTTACTCAATAAAAATTATTTAAAATAGTAGTTAGCATAATAAAACAGCAAAGTTCAAAACTCATGACTGATTAAATGTTCAATGCACACATTTTTTTTTTTCAGTGTACCAATAGCATGCCCATTATCAATTACTTCTAAAATTTATTTAAAACACTTTTCTTTAATCATATAAAGCTTACGATAGCATAAAGGTAGCCTTACTTTGTAGTGGGCTAGACTATTGAGTCTTCTCCACTCTCCTTCGGGTTTTGTTGTTGAATCTTCATCAGATAAAGTTAATCTACCGGAGTTGCCAGCCCTCCATTCTAATGACAAATTGGTTTTGTAAGTACACAATATATTTTCAAGTCGATATAAACTCATTAAGCACATGCAAAATATAGCATATCATATATATATAAAACAATCGTGGTACACATCAATTAATGACAAAAATGCAAAATAATTTGATGATATATAGGATACGTAATACAAGGTATGACAACATCAATTAGTACTTAGCATGGCACAATATTTTAAATATTATACAA
>QLNU02003225.1:27895505-27911387 GCA_006491805.2 Dysdera silvatica | reverse complement strand
TTTTAAAAGTTTTAAAAAGTAAATATATACACAGTAAAACCTTGATTATCTGTTAAACACAGGACCAAAGACTTGACGGATAATTGAAAAGACGGTTAAGCGGAAACGGGGAAATTTACAGTACAATATAGTACATTTTTATTAAAATTATACAATTAAAAAAAAAAATTGCATTGTGAAACTTGCTGAAAGCACAAAAGAATCAAGAAACTTGAATATAATGAAATATGAATATAACATATCTTTATGTAAAATTGTTGTTGATTGAAAAACAAAGCCAATTTTTTTTGTTTAACCAGTTAATGGTTTTGCCTGTATGCTGCATGTGCAGCATTTTTGGCCATTTCTTGATTTGCTCGTACAACGTACGGGAACATTCAATTTGCTGTTCCCTTTCTGTTTTGCCTGTATAATTTCTATTTAAAATAATTTAAAATTTTGTAAAGACATGTGTCAATAAGACTATCAATAAGGTAAATGTTGGATTGAATAATCTGTTTTGTCTAGTTCTAAGCAGACGTTATTTGTTTAGAGAAGAACATTTATTTTCAATCGTCTGTGTTGCTGGCTGGCTGTTTTATCCCATCTATAAAAATATGACTGATTTAGCACATATGCTAATTACTGACAATGATTTGAACTTGGAATCGGAGACAGAATCTGAAATATCTGTATATGATTCTGGAAGTTGTATAGACGATTTCGAATCCAGTGATGAAGAAATTGGTTTAGATGATTTGAGCAAAGCATGACATTTTTACGAAAGTAATTGTAATATCCCCTCCCACCATGTTTTAGTTCATTCGAATATTGACATGAGTGCTGGGAAATTACAATTTTATGAAGCTTTCTGTAATGACCATTTACTTGACGACTGTTTTGGAAACAAATTGGTATGCTGAACAACAATACTCAATTGAATGTATTTAATGTAACATGACACCATGCAAGTGTATTTAATGTAATATTACATAAAGTACACTTGTGTGATGTGACATCACATATCATATAGCTTAAGCATGTACTGCAATGATATTTTTGGTGTATATGATCTGCTTGTAATTACTATGGCAAAAATAATTTAAATGAGATGTTTGGTTGTATTTCATAGCTAAAGGACAAGCCTGGTTATACTGTGTCTCGGAAGATCTCAACGGTGAAAGCCGATACTGACGATGAGAAAAAGATGAAGCTTACCATACTCTTATACTCAATTGATTGTCGAATCAGTTTCTCTTCGGAGAGTGAATATCGAGCCTCACTCGTAACAGAGTCCACTGGACCTTTGTCTACTTGTTGCTTGATTGCTCGATATAACATAAAGAGAGGCTCTCCTGCACATTCCTGAAAAAATAATTTCATTTTACTCCAATACAATACTATACTCTAAAGCAAAGCAAAAGCCTATTACAATTATCTACATTTAACAGGAATCAATAAAACCTTATGTTTAAACAAACAAATATCAAAAGATAGCTGTTTCTTGTTTTCAATGCAGTTCTCACAACAAATACAATAATCTCACAACATAAACAAATAATGACATGCATGAGAGGTTTGTAATTTATAACACAAGCATCAATTTTGAGTTTTCAAAATTATTAGGAAGGGGGGGGGTGAGGCCCCATGGGCCCATATAACTTGCTGTTTTAGAAGGAAATAGAACCTGCGATACTTATTCGACTTCTATTTTAAGAGAAGATCTGCCTTTGAGGTCAGCAAATAGAACTGATAAAAACTATGGCACTTACTCTGAGGAACTTGAACAGGAGAAAAGTGAACCATGCTGAAAGCATTTTTTCTGCCACTGATTCAGTCCTGAAACAGAACAAAAATGAAACTACAAGAAAAAAGTAAAAAGAAACAAATCAAAATAAATGATGCAAACAGATTCATTAAATATAGTTTCAAAATTATCTCTCATGAGACAGAACAAAAATTAAGATCCCACAGTGTACAAAAGAAAATCAATGTGTGGTGCTTTTAATTATATTACTATTAATCATTACCGTATAGAGAAGTTAAAACTTTCAAAAGAACTAATATTTTAAAAATATCTGACATCAAACCCGTTCTTTTTTCTGAATGCCTATATTAATGTGTTGCCATAAATCTGAATATGTTCCTACATTCTGACAGACTGTTGACTTAAGAGATAACCGCCATAACTAACAAGAATATAAGCAGTCGGAAGCCGCTATATTCTCAAGGGACCGGCCAAACTTTTGGTTCGATATATCCGATAACATTATAGGTACACGAAATTGCACGGAACCAAAACATTCGTTCGTTATAAGCTAGGTTCACTATACTGGGCTTTAACTATATATCTAAGACTGCTTTTAATATCAATATTATTACAAATTAAATTTGTATCTTGTGTATCATCTATACTTAGGTTTATAGAATCTGAACAGCACTATCTGTAATGTCAAGGATGTAATTATAATATATATATATATAAAATCATCATTGACAACCATTTTTAATCCACTGCAGGATGGAGGTCTCTCTGTTTTCACACATACATGTAGTGCGGTGAAAGAAATACAGAGGAAGCAGCCTTAAGCTCACCACGTTGGCCAGACGGGTTGTCAAGCTGGATCTACAGTTTTACGAAGAATCCGGACTTCGGTCACCACAGCCAAAATTTTGCACTAAGACATTGCCTCCTAAATTTACCCTCTAAATCCAGGGTGCAGTGGCTAAGATGGGACCCATTGTGTACCCTCCACGGAGTGATGACCGCTACCGATGACGCTTTTCAGTAGCGATGGATTGAATGCGGGTATTTTTGGCAGAGAACGGCTGTGAGACACACATATAATTTTAATAATGTTGCAAACTTGCAAAAGAAAAGCTTCGGTTCATGTATTTCAATACTGCAACTTGAATCAATTATACTGAGCAAGGGTCATAATTGTGATGGCCAAGTCATTAGAAAGAGCGACACACTTGTTTAGTAATAAACAAACGCAACATACCTCCTTAGCAACAATTTAGGATGACTTTTACCCTCTATGCATTTCTCTATTAGATCAGCCAATAAGGTCTTCAGAATGCTAAAAAAAACAAACAAACAAACCATATATTCATATACGTAATTAGAAGGTGGCCAAGACCACATAACAAATTCTACATCCACAAAAGCAACAGGTAAAAGGTCTAGGGACTGCAGCCCTAAATTTTTAGCATAGTAAGAAAAAAAAAAATCATGGAGACTAAATAAGGGAATTGCCAATATTTAACAGCTTAGTTGAATTGTAAAAAGTTTCAGAACTGGTTTAACGAACGTTCAAAAATACTCTATTTAGCACAGAGAAAAAAAAAAAATAAAAAAAAAATAACCGGTTCTTATTTACAGAAATATCTTAACAATTTAACACAAACTCATTCTAGTTCAAAATTAATAGCAATTGAGAACATATTATACATATTGAAAGAAAGAAATAAGAGAACAAATACAAGCAGAAAATACATGAACACAAGATATCAATACTTACTCTGTGCAATACTCCATTTTACCCTGCAAAGTAACCATAATGAGGGAAGCAACATTTACCCTACAAAAATAAAATTACAAAACTTGTGAAATATTTTATTGTTATATATCAATAATTTTATTCGTATAAATTCCAAAAGTCAATGATCAATAGGCAGTATATCATAAAAGATCAACAAACCTGTCTCTCATCGAAAAGTAGCGATTTGATTCAAGTGTGCGTATAAATAGCAGGAGGAACGTTTTGTTCATTATGAGTTGACCGAAGAGTCTCAATCCTTTTTCAACATATGGTTTCTTTGACTGATCGATCTGCACAAAGCAAACAAATAACATATGAAGTATTTATGAATAATAACAGAGTTTAAAAAGATAAAACAACATATTAATACAGCAACAATATACATTGAAAATTATGTATGAGCGGAAGAAAGTTACATATTTTTCATTTTCAATGTGAGCAAGTTCATTTGTTTCTGTTGTTACGGTGCCAGGATAGCAAAGATCATGATGAACCAGGACTTGCATTTCTCCGAAGAATCCCCACCTCAGTTCACAAATGAACCAAACTCTTGGGTTACGGCGGGAAGAAAAATGGCGCACATTCCATGATACCATCAGGAGCCAAACCTGATGTCCATGGATACAACTAGGGTGCTTAGGCCAAGACGGAAATTCAAAGTACACCAAGGGTAAAATAAAAAAAAAAAGGGGGAGGGCTGTAAGAAACAAAAACCCAACTATCTGTCCAGGCTTTTAAAAGATTCAAAAGATGGATTTCCGTCCTCAGGACGGAAGAGTGGCACCCATGCTGGTGTCATATATGCAAAACGTTTAAGACACTGTTTTTGTATTCATTGTAAACATTACGAAAGTTATTTGCAATGTCTAAATGGTAAGTGTTTAAGTTCGTGCATTTTACGTGAATGACGATTTTATTTGTTTTATAGCTTTTTGGTTCTGAGTTGTTGAGAGCGACTGTTCATAAAAGCTCTTTATATTCTGTAGGAGCAAAATGAAGTTTATGAAGAGGCAGGAATGGGTTATGTCCCAAGTCGTATCTAAAACCTGGATTAATGACATGATAGATGAATGCATTACCGCTAAGCCACTGTAGAGAAGTGGGATTTGCATTTTTCATTATTCTGAGGAACTCAAGACCAAGGGCTAGGAAACCAATCCTCTGACACCGGTGAGCAGATATCTGGCAAATGCCACTTTTTTGGCATTTGACCACAACTGGCAACAATTTGACCACAATTGGCATTTCCCACCAATGAGAGTTAAACCAAATAAATAAAATGCTAGATACACACGTTATTACTAAGTAACATAGAGGACATGCTGTAAGCCAGATCTGATATGGAACACATACATACACATGTGCAAAAATTAAACATGTATGTGAATGTATATTTAGACAACTTTTTGACATGGTGTTTTTTAGGCATTTACAGCAATGCCAGGGTTCCCACGCACATTGGAGAAAAAAATTCCCTGACTTTCCCAGCACAATTTCCTGACCAATCAATAAGCAACTTTCAACTGAACTTCTGCTACGGGGAAAATGGTTTCGCGTTTGTAATGGATTTAGCTATTCAAAACAGGAGTTGAGAAAGTTTTCTCTGATTTTTCTAGGTTTGACCAAAACATCTTGTTTTTTTCTGACTTTTTGTGAAATTCCCTGACAATTCCAGGCGTGTAGGAACCCTAATTTCATGAAAGAATTTAAGATAAAGGTGAGCGAAATCATTTAATTTAGTGAAAAAATTCTATCATTCTAGTTCTATTAAGTCATTCACTAAAATAGATCATTCCCATTCATCAAAGGAAAAAAAAATCTTTATGTGAATGAGTCAATTCACGCATGTCTAAGTATATGTCGATTATTTTTAGTTGCATAAAAGAAATAATGGGATGGGTAATCACAAATGGTGACACTATATTCCCAGAAAGATATGTACAAAGAAGTGAAGGAAATACGTGTTTGAATAAAGTCAGCTCTAAAGAAAGGAGAGAAGGTATGGGCAATGGGGTAAGAGGCTGCATAAAATCTAGAAGCGGGTGGGTCTTAGCTCAAAGTCAAAATGGATTTATTGAGGACTGGAAAAAGTAAGTAACTTTGCTAGTCCCGAGTTTCTCATTACATATGAGAGCTACAGTATTTGAAAACACACATTTTTTTTAAAGAAACACCCACCCTACTCCATTCTATAGCGTTTAACCCTCTACTCCTCTCAACTGGAACTGAAGTGCGTTTTTTTTCTCTTTACTCAAGAAAGGTATTTAATCTTTATGGCATGTGGAATTAAACCCGCATTAGATAAGAAGTGGCAGGCTTGCAGGTACATCTTCAGTTTGGATGTAAACACAAGGAATGTTACCTTAGAGACCAAGTTCTTACAGTATGATGAAAATATTTGTATGAGGTATCAAGTATAATCTGTAGGACGTAAGGCTGGCACTTACGAATTCAACCAAGGAACAAAACATTATCATATTCCATACACATTTTTTTTAAATATTTATCTCCAAATTCAACAAGTCCTGAATTTGAAAATAAATAAATAAATAAAAAATAAAGTAAATGTTAAATATAGTAGCACTTAGATAAGCCGAACGTTTTTTAATCTGAATTCGCGGTTCATTTACAATTTTACTTCATCCATTCAAGTTTCAACTAGTTAAATGCTCCAATACTCAAACTTGCCAAATTTGAATATTTAAAGAGTTTAAATTTTTCAAACCATCCCTTCAACTTTCAATTATCCAAGTTCTACTGTACTTGTATTAATTTGTCTATTCTAAATTCATAATAGCATAATGTTAGACCTGAACCTGCAATTCGCGTAGCACCGAGTGTTCATCAGAATTGGGCAAAAGGACTTTCAATGCGTAATTACTGTACTCTAAGAAAGGAATGCCCCCAGTTGTCAAGTCACTTGTCAGGTCAGTCATTTCTGTCTGCAGCTCTGCAAATGCTGTTTAAAACAAAATCTAAGAGTGAGAATAACATAAACAAGAAATCTTATGACTTCAAACTAAAATCTAAACAAGTTATTATCATGCAAGAGTAGGGCTGAGATACAGGGTCGTTGGTTGTCCAGATACAAAAACAACATTGCCGTCGTCCATATTAATTTAACATGCGGTGCTTACTTTTACATCTCTATATAAATAGTATTAAACAGTTATAATGCCAATAAATGCATTTCAATTTCTATTTATTTTCATAAAATGAAACAAAAATCCAAGATATTGTCATTGATTCAAAGATCGAGGTCTTGAAGAAAATAAACACAGTCTGGGGCACTTTTACACCTACCCACCTCCAGAAACGGCCCTGAGTATACATCATATATATTTAGTATTGCTATGTTCAAATATTTGGGATACATTAATGAGTATTAACTTCACAAATTTGATCCTTCTCTTCTCAAGACTTATAACTCAAGGCTTGCTTTATAAATCAAATGAAATAGCAATGGTGGTTTACAGTGTATATAAATCCTAACACATATATAAACATCAAAGTTTAATCAGAATTAAATTTGTATCATGTTTAGAAAAGACCATGGAAATGATTTTTTCTTTTTTCTTTCATTCTAACAACATGAACGTATGGAAACTATGGTACAATGGCTCACAGAAAGAAAGGGAATTTCTGGACACCGGGGAGGGGATACAATCCCATATTTAATTGCTGATCAAGTGCTCTAACCATTAAGCTACAGGTCACCTGTAGTTTAACGGTTAGAGCACTTGACCTGCAATCACGAGATGTGGGATCATACCCCACCAGGTTTCCGAAAATTCAATTTTTTTTCCCGCGAGTCACTGTACCAAAAACTATGAGTTTAAGAATTCTTTCGAAGTATTTGACCAGAACAATTTTATTTTTTGACACTTTATATCTAAATTCTTAAAGAACTTTAATAATGACAATTATTGTGGATTTTGAATAATAACATGGAATTTAATAATACCTTCTTTGCATTCACTAGCGACCCTTAGTTCTAGAACATCCATTTGCTCTTGCATACTTTTCAATACGCGGCTGCTTTCTGTCGATTTTCTTCTATAAGCTATAAGAATAATGATCACTATTACCACGAGGATGCAAGCGCCAACAATAACACCAATGATTACAGGTTTGGTCAGTGTGCTGTCTTGATGAGAAGGCAGTTCGTAGCTGAGACGTCCAATGGTGAATTTCAAATGATCTCCAACTTCGACCTATCATAAGAGAAAATATCATTACACAGTCATTTTTTTTTTATCATTGCAATCCCTAGTATCGTGGCAATTTTTAGTACCATCCCATGAAGATAGTATCATATACAATTCCTAAAGAATGTTTTGTATAATTAGAATACATACACATGCTCAGCAAGACCTTATTCCGGATAAAATTATCCAACTTTTCATCAATTTTTCAATAAAATTTTCTGAAACTAATAAAAAATGACTGGTTTCACCGGAACTGAAAGTGCTCTTTATAATGTCCGACTAACAATGCTGAATTACACTGTTTGTGAAAATGTTTTGTGAAGTATGTTAATTGTAAAGTGAGAGCTAAGACTTGTACACTATCATCATTTACTAACAATAATTTTCAGTCATTTTAAAATATTATTTACTGTAATCAAGTTTCAAACACTGCTTTAAGCACAATCAACATACACATTTTGCAAAACAAGAAATACAAAAACAAATTCAAAACACTGATAATGCACATTCTGATATGGACATTAATAGATGACAGTGTGGCCATTTCTGAAAAGGAGGGCACCAGAGTCTACACCACAGCCACTGTGTATATATAACATCAGCAGCATCATAAATTCTCAGCCCACTGCAGGACGTATATATATATATAATGTAATAAATAAAACATTTACATTTTTCTATCTTCCTTAAAAAAATTTACTTAATATTTAATACATATACAGGGCTCAACAAATAGTGATAAACTGTATAGTTCGTTCGTGGAAAGTTGACCGATAGTACAATTAAGACTTCATGGGAGTTGACATCACAAACTGGCAGCAGAAGGGGTGGACATCATTTCAGAACTGGTTTTTGGACCAGATAAACGTTCACTAAAAACCAGTTCTGAAATGATGTCCTCCCCTCTGCTGTAATGAACTAGCCCGTTTGTGATGTCATCTCCTTTGAATTCTAACGGTAACATCGGTCAACTTTCCACGAATAAACTATACTTACTTGCCTCAAAAGGAAAACCTAATAAGAAATGAAATTTTTTATATTAACCAACTGTGGAAATCTAGCCACCCGTGACCACTGGATTTGCCAAGTATTGTACATACATAATGAATATGAATTTTTGCCCTTTACTTGCCATAAAATTATAACAAAAATAAACCACTTGTTGTTGAGGCCTTTAGTTCTTGAACTTCTGGCTGTTTTAGTACGTGTAAGGCAATTCATACAATTCTTTTTAGGCATGCCCACAGAAAAAAAAAAAAGTTTGTCTCAAGGTGGTTCAGGACAAAGGGTGCAGCGTTCAAAAGCAGGCCTGTCCTTCCTAAAAAAGAGCATTTGGCCATCCTAACAGACGAATTTTTAAATTGTGTGAGCGTTAGTCAGATAAATAAATGGAGATTAAGGTAATAACAGGACCGGGTTCCCCTCACATTGAGCAAAAGAATTCCCTGACCAATTGCACATAAAACTTGCAACTGAACTTTGTTTATGGGGAAAACAGGTTTTACGCTTATACGAGATTTAACTATTCGAAGCAGTAAGGATTTTTCTTAGTTGGTTGATTGGGTTTTTATGGCACAAAGACATCAAAAGTCATTTGGTGCCAAACAAGGTAAACGTTTTTTCTTACTTTTCCAGGTTTGACAAAAAAATCTTTTCCCCCCTAACGATTTAAAACTGCTTGACAATTCAAAATTATACACACAAATTCCAATTAACATCTCTTTTTGTTAAGCAACATTTTTTGCCATGGCCTGAAAGTCCTTAATGGGGGAGATTATATATATATTCATAATTATCTCCATTGTTTTTCATTATTATTAAAAGCTCCTGTCAACAAATTTTGATCCTGTAATATAATAGACTATGAATTTACAGAAGACTGAACGTAAACTTGGTCTACCATCATATTCTGTAATCTAAAGTTACAACTATATTCAGATATCTAGGAACAACACCATGTTTAGTTATCTAGGTTCACTGTCATATGCAGTATTCTACATTACAAAGCACAGTTACCATCATGCTTTGCAATTTAGAGTTACACTAGACTTTACAGTATTTAATATAAAAGTTATAACTTTACCACAACTTGAGGTATTTGGCGGGAATCTGGTTTTCCATTGGCATCTCGAGCAGCTGGCTGTTTCGTTGGCGGTCTACAAGTCAGCTGAGAACGTGACAATGATGTCACATTGCAAAAACTTACACCAATTCGCACAATCACGTCAGTTTCCTGAGATGCCCGATCCAAATTCATTCCCTGAAATGACAGAAATACAACTTCAATATGGAATGCATTTTTTATTTGGGTAAATAGTGACCATATTGCTGTTTGTTTATATGCAGTGAGTAGTATTAAACATTTAAATTAATATTCAAATTGGTATTTTATGCAACTACTTAGGAAAAAATTATCTGTAAAGAAGATGGTCACAGATATCCAAGCTTAACCCAAGACTTTGCGAGTGCTTTAGATTTAATTGCCACCAAATCAGAAACACTTATTGGGCCCCTCTTTAGTGGTCAGTGAAACACCAAATAGTTTGTCAGCCAAGGGCAGGCACTTGTTACTATGTAAATAGTAACGTTTAATTTCCGCCCCTCTTCTAACACACACACACACACACACACACATATATATATGGCCTGCAAAAGGGTTGCTGGTATCTAACTGGAAGGAGACCCACACGCTGAACGTATGTGACGATGTGTGGAACCGGCCAGGCCAGTAACCTAGTGTCCTACCCCGCCTTCAAGTGGTGCAGGCTGAGCTTTCTATTTATGTGGCAAATTAATATTTGCTGCACGGATAGAAAGGCGGAAGGGGAGGGCTAATTCACCAACCCGTCTAGCCAGCGTGGTGAAATTATGGCTAATTCCTCCATTATGTTGACACACCAGAAACCATGGCCCCTAGTCTGAATGCATTTTATTTGAATGTATCATTTGCATGTTATTCAGACTACTTATCAAATCATAGAAGATATTGCACTGCCTTCAAACATTTTTTACAAACACTTTGAGTAAAGGAAATCAATTCTTGACCTCCATTAAACAAAGAATTTCCTTAAGTAATTAAGTAGGGCATGGAGAATCATTAAATTAGGTCAAACATTCCACTTTATACTTTTATACCTACTCTTTGGCCTATAATAGCCAGAAAAACGAGAAAACTGCCAGTCGGACTTGCACAAACAATCTACGGACTGCTGTTCCAAAGAGCTTTGACCATTAAGCAACCAAGTGTAGAACTACATGTAGAGTTCCCACTCATATTGAACAACAAAAATTCCCTGACTTTTTTGGCCATATTCCCTGAAAAATTTCAACTAAACTTTGGTTGTGGGGGAAAAATGGCTTTACGTTCGTGCGAATTTTAGCCATTCCAAACAGAAGTTAGGAAGATTTTTCCTGACATTTAAGAATTATTTAAAATTTCCTGAGAATTCCAGCTGGCTAGAAAACATGTATATGTTTTCTTCTTATATATGCATGTTTACTGAAATAATTCCCTTAAATGATTTGGGTGGGAATTAATATGTATAATCATTGCAACAAGTTTGAAATACCATTTTAAGATCATAGTATAAAGCTTAAAAGTATTGTCTTAATTTAAAGAGACTCGTCAGACCCTTCTACAAAATTGGATCTCAGGAAATAAAAACCGATTTCCACACAATGCAGTCTTAAAAAAGTAGCCTGCGCTACTTTTCTAAATCAAATGCTCTTATAAATCAGAGGTTGATCCACGGGGAGAGGGGATCAGAGACCTAACCAGTCACTAGCCCGATTAATCCAAACAGGGGTAGAAATTATCATTATGTATGTGTTGTTGAGCTGGCATTGCAAAATCCCCAAATGCCCTTGTGGATCCGACAATGCCTACAGCATATAGCGCTGGGAGCATATAAGGTTAAAATAATAATGTGATACAAATCCAGTGCCCAAACCAAACTATATCTGGAATGCGCACCTCTGAAGTCAGCCTAATAAAATTTTTAAAAATCGAAAAAAAAGATAGCCAAAGAGTCCACCTTTTTGCAGTTGCGCCTTCGTTGTCAAACAACCCATTGTAGGTTTTGTTTCAGAACAAAGTGTATCACTCGATGTTCCAAGCTATAATTTCCTTTAAATTCCCACGATTCTTAGTTGATTTATTCAAAATTTTAGGGTCATTGCTCTAAAGCAATTTTCTTAATAAAATTGTCGAATCCACATATTTTTTATTTACAACTTGAACAGAATTTTGTTTATAAAATGTACGATTTGCGAAAATTTTGCTCTAGCGCTGATAGGCCTCGACCACACCTCTCTTCCCAAATAAGAAGAAATAATATTTCACAATCAATGTGCAACATTTTGTAAGATGACTGCAACATGTTTTATCCAAATATATGGAATTTTTAGCACTTATATACATTTTTTAAAGACGTTAACTTACATTAATGGTGAGATAATCACTCTTATAATATTTCACCCGGTTCTTCTCATTGAAAGGGTAATAGATCGGGTCAGGATACATCATGAATTTTGAAAATCGGGGTTGGCTGCTTAAGTTCTGAACTCTTTCCACGTGGTCCATTATGAACCCATATTCCAGTTCAAGAGGCTGTGCATCGGACATTTCGGAGAAGACCAGCTTTTCAGCAGGCACCCTTGGACTTTTACATTTCATTTCTGTAGCTGACTCAGTATAACATGTCTGCAAGCAAATGAATTCATATTAGATTGAACAACAAGCAATCATTTAAAACACAAGCATGAATAATTATTGCTGTATTATTGTGAACAAAGTATACGTACACTGTTGTATTCCACATCATCGACAATGACATACATGAATGGTGCGGAAACAGAATTTAGAGCAGTACCACGAATGTTAATTGTAACTCCTCCACTGTTGGAAAGAAAAGACTTAACTTAGGATTACAATACAGTAGTAAACTAAATGCAACACTGCACATAAGTATATAATAAAAGACATCATGGCCCAGAAAGCCTGGCAGCATTACATTCATATCACTGGAAAAAGGTTTTGTAACAAGCTATGGCTTTGTTTTATTCTCTGTTTTCACTTTAATATTTTTCAGAAAATCTTCAGCATCATCATCATCCTTGTATGTAATTCATATACTCTTATTACACATGTACCATTCTTAACATGTATGTCAGTTTGAATAAATTATTACTACACGATTTTATAGTCTCTCCCTGTAATAATGTGACTTCCTTTATTATTAAACCATTTCTAAGGGCCTCAGGATCAAAGACACTTTCGTATAATATGGGTCGACTACAAAGTTGCAAATTAATTTTTTGACGGAAGGAACTTTTGTCTATTTTCAGTGTTCTGTGGTGATGGTTATTATGACTGGAGGTACACATTTGGATTGGCAGCTGGGATTGGATTTTAAATATTGAAACGAAATCAAGACAAATAGATTAACATTTATTTTCCGGTTTTTGCCCCTCAGAAACCTGATGAGCCATTCGAACATGACCTACACCTTCTCCTTACATTTTCAATTTCAAGATTACTTGGGCCATTGAAGATGGAATTAATAGTTTAATATGAGATTCAAACCGAGTTTATTTCTTAGATCTCAGCTTTAAAACTACTGAAAAGCCCAATAGTGCTCAACACTCTATGTAATTAGTAGTTTTTCATGTAGACAGAATTAGAAATATTATTTATGATGTTATGATGCGAGATTAGTGAAAGTCACGTTGCACTGGAACTTATGTTTTCCAAGAGATAAAAACTTTTATTACAAAGGAAATGTAACCTCAGACCATGAATCAGCAGCAAAAATGGCAAACAAGGTTCAAAACTTCTTTTTTTTTTGCATAGCAGATAAATGCGTCAGCACTATGTGTAAGGTTGTGGATTTTTTTAAAAAAAGTTATTTAGCCTTATAATAAAAGGAGCACTAGGGGTCATCTGAAACAGGATTAACTACCTCACAGGACCTTTGACTCCAGCCCAGTACACTCGAACGGTAACAGATAACGCCAACAACATACCTTGGGATGCCCTTGGGAACACCACGCTGACCAGTAGGACCAGACTCCACAAACGTTATGGTAGGATCATCCACGTAGAAAAACTGATAGGAACCAAAAACCCGCAGACCATTATCAAATTTGATTCTTACTGTTTCTTTTGTTGTCTCTTTTGAAGCAGACGTGATACAGACCACCTTGTTAGTTAAGCGACTATAAAGAAAATACACAAAGTCAATGATAGACAAAGCAATGGATTAAAAAATTAGAAGACAACGGGTGTGTCCAGTTTGAGAATCCATTGGAAGGAATACTCCACCTTGTGACATTGCATGGTAAACCTCCAACAAATGCTTCTGCACTACTTCCTGCATCCATGTGAAGACCCCAGATTTCTACCGCTGTTCCCCCAGACATTGGACCTTTGGCTGGTTTAACTTCGATAATTTGAGGATTCTAAAAATGACAAATTTTCGAACTTGAAATGGTAAATACCGAAGTTATGGAAAAATACAAAGACAGTCCCATCACTTGAATAGATTATAACACGTATAAACTGTCCTAATATATTTTGTAAAATTTCTTGAATCTCTTTACTGACATCATTAAGTTAAAGTATTTCCAACACACAGACATAATATAACCAAGAGATGGGGACAATTTATAATATTAAACACATTTGTACATATAACAGCAATTACATCTTTAAATCATTAAGTAATTACATAAAATATCCATCACCAACTAAGATTTTTTTAAATAACAGTATGCAAAGCAATGAAAATGTGCATTGAACAAAATAAACAGAAAGATTACATATATGTGTAATAAATATTAAAAACTATGAGAGAGAGAGAGATTGGATTAATGGATGCTCAAATTACTGATAGAAAAATAATGGGAAGAGCTAAAACTATCTTAGTAAACAGTGCGATAAGGTTATAGTCAAAACATATGCCAATATGAAATGGCAGCCTAAAGTATAAAATATTGCACTGCAAAGAAAGAATTTTGGATAATGTAGTATTCAATTATGGATCAGAGCCATACAGATAAAAAAGAAAGTAATACAGCAATTAAAAACAACCCGTATAGAGAAGTGCATCTTCGGTGTAATCAGGAAACACTGGAAAAGAAAACCTTACGTGAAGGAGGAGGCAATAGTCCAGAAAATGTTATTAAAGTGAAAAACTGTTAACAGTGATGAGCTGAGTAAAGATGACTCTGATCCCAATCAGTAAGCAAAAGTTTTCACTGAACACTAAAAGGCCATTAAAGACTGAGTTAACGTTCCCAGATAAAATAAAACTCAGAAAAGAGGTTAGAATAATTTGGAGGCAAACTGCTGAGGGAAAACAAAAGAAATTTAAAAGATACCTCCATCCAGGGGTGGCTATAGTAATTATTGAATATAGTGAAAAATGTGTATATAGATTTAATGTGCAACAAATTATTAGCAAAAAAATAAATTGCATATCGCTATGCAATCCTTTCAGGGCAAGTGAATGATTTCACACATGACCTTAGTTGGTCCATGACAGTAATCAAACTAATATTCAATAATAAATTGATAAATAACACTAGCCAACAAAATTTAACTTTTTTTTCTGTATCTTTGATGATAATAGCTAACCTTTTACGTTTTCGAGTGTCTGGCTCCAGGAGACACTGGCATAGCCAACGGTATGTTAGGATATGTCAAGGTTAACTCTTTCTTCTTTGAAATTCTGCATATTACTGGAGTTGTCATACAAAAATAACAATAACTTATGCGGTTTGATAGTTCACTCCAGATAGGGAAAGCAAAACCCACTGATGACCTTTTATGACTCACCCAAGAACGAAGACTAGAGGCACTAGAAATGAAATCATGTATAAGGGACCCACGGATTGTACTGGTCTCCGATTTTGCAATCAAAGTACAGATGATGGGCCTTTTTACTCATTGACGTTACTCTCAACCGATATTTACCACTGCACGCTACGCTTCTTTGTTGCTATGCACCCATGTTAGAAATAGATTACAATCAACAATACACCCAACATGTTTTCTGAAAGAGACACCAGCATGTTGTATACCATCCGCAGGATTTTGAAGGCAATATGGACAAGGTCCAAAAAAAAAATGCTTATCAATAACTGATATA
>QLNU02003225.1:27862850-27895405 GCA_006491805.2 Dysdera silvatica | reverse complement strand
AATTTGCAATAAATGTTGTCGGGATAAAAAAAATTGAAAAAAGGAAGAAGTAAATAGCACAGGATATATTGATGAGAAAATATACGTACAACAAAGGAATATTGCTCCCGTGAACGTGCAGTATAATCATTTAGGACTTTAACTTCTATGTAACCAGTCAGAGGCCCACTAACAAGATTTGTACCTGCCGTTACATTGCGGGGACCTTCCACACTGCAAATGATTCTATAAACGAGAATGACAAAAGACGGTCATTAGATACTAACACATACAATCAGAAATTCTTTTGATTACAATAAAATCATAGCAGAGTAGTGAAGTCAGTACAATTCTAAACAAAGTATTTTATAGATTATGTAAATTGTTTTTGACAACGTCATAAAATGCTCCAGACACTCTTGTACAGCGTTTCTCAAAGAGTGGTCCACGGGACTCTTATGAAATTTCAGAAGCACAAATAATGAATATAAATACAATGGATATATAAAAATTTACATATATGTAATATGTCCATGGTTGCCTTTAACTTCAAAATAAGCGGCTACTATTTGTATTGGTTTCTCTTTTAAGGCCAGAGTACACAAGAAAAAACATGAATTTTGCGAAAAGCACTGAAGATCCACATTTTGGTTAAGCGAAGTTCAGACAATGGGCTTCTACTGTATCTCACCATATGCTTCAGAAAATAACCCCCTAAAGCACTCAAACAAATGATCTAGAAAATATGATACTTACTTTGTGGTTTTTACATAGAGCTCTGGATGAGGATTGCATCGAGCGATCACACTATGGTCATCGTGTATCACTCTCACGCCACCAAGAATATCGTGAAACACTCGACCCAAATTGATACCAGAAATAGTTATGTTCGTTCCTCCTTCCCATGGTCCAGATTTTGGAAAAAACTGAAAAAAAAATTAAGGATGTAAGTGTAACGAAATCAGCATTACAGCACCTTAGACATTGAAAGAAAGAATCAAACATATTTGCAAGATTTTCTTACAAGATCCCCTTTAAAAGTAAAAATTGTGTAATTTTGTTAACATTAACATAAATTTAAAAATTATCATTCCCAAGCAGAAATAAAAACAAGTAACACATCAATGATTAAATGAGATGCACAGCACTAAACGGACATTCAAAATTGAAGCTTAGATCGACTGCCCTTCCAACCGCACATCTAATTTGTAATCCCACACACGATATTTTGTGATACAGGTATCAGTGATTATAGTACTATATATACACAGTGATCATAGTAATCATACTGCATCTTTGATTCCCTGAAATGTTTTCAGGCCAACATATAAACATTTAGTTAAGAATGTAATAGAAATATGCAGGCACATAAAATGCAGCTCCACTTACAGATATTATTTGGGGATTTGGGCAAGTTTGTTTGCTATCCAACCACAATGTTGGCAATCGGCTGCAGTGATCATATACTTCACATGAATTTTCTGTTTCTTGGCACCAACCACATGAATACTTTGGGGGTAACTCCAAGCAGATTCCACAGCTCATAGCCATCCCAGAGCAACGGAATATCAGAACTAGAAGAAAGAATACAATTTGGTTAATTAATCTTATTCTTTATTAACACAAAAATGTGATCAATAAAATTTTTACGACTTTTATCTTTATTTTTCATTATTCTAAAAGGAATATACAGGATTGATTATACGTGTTGCTATTATTAACCACGTGCAGTTTAAGTTTTAGTTGGTAGCCAAAAGGAAAAAAAAAATATTTCAGTAATTCGAACTCACCATGGATATTTTCCGGATTATCAAATGGTTTATTCACATCCCATATAACAGCAAAGGCAGCTGTTATATTTGCAGCTGGTGTACTGTATGAAAACTGAAATTGGAAAAATTTTTAAATCAAAATATCCCATAGAAAGAGTTTTTTTTTAATATACGATTAAAGAATGAATTTAGATTTTAAAAAAATCTGTCTTTTCTACATTTAAAAATAATTTATATATACATTCTAACGAAACAATACAGAGTTTCACCAGGAGATTCCATAACAAACAGTTATTTCGACACTGGCGTAAGGTTTAAAAACACGACGTTTCGGGAGCCAACTGCTCCCTTTGTCAAGTGAAGGCAGAATGCCTTCATGAAATATTACGTTTTTAAACCTTACGCCAGTGTCGAAATAACTGTTTGTTCTAACTCTTAGAAAATTAACTCTATGTGCATGTAAAAAAATAAAAATGTGTCTATGCTACCCACCACAGGGCTGTATTAGATATAAGTAAGTGCAGAAATTCAAGGCCTAAATTACACTATATTCACTTTTGCAAATTATCATTAAATTTTGGGTATCAGTAATATGCTTCAAAGTGATAACATATGTCAAGAAAAAAAGAGAGTTTAAATGAAAAAGAATAACTTACCACCATATCATCACAGTACATGATATCACCAATCAACTGAGCATTTACTTGTTTCACACGTCCTTCAATGTTAAATTGGCAGAGGAATCGTATGCCATGAATGTTTTGCTTTATAGAAGAAACGAACAAAAAACAAGGATGTGGACATAAGTAAAACCAGTAAATATAATCGCCGGAAAATCAAAACCAAAATGTAAGCTACGAATAACGTCTAAACCCTCACACAGCTAAACTGAAAGTTAGCAAACAATGCAATATTCCCCTTTATGTGACATTCCTTATGCGTCTTTGATTCCCTGTCAACATTTTTTCCTTCTTTATTTTATTGGAAGGTGTGATTTATAAAAGATAATGAGTCAAGAACGAAGGCCATAATGTGATGAAGGATGTTCAACGAAAAAAGGTGGATAGATTTTCTTTTAATCTATGAAAATGACAGATAGGATTTTCAGATATGCAAGAAAGGTGGCATTGGTCATGAGAACACACACACACACACACAAACAAGTAAATCATAATAAGAATTACAAGTACATTTGGTAATTTTGTGTTTCAAGTTAGATTTTACAGTTGCTAGAAAGAAGAAGGGAGTTTATGTCCTTTAAGGCCCTTAATACGTAATTAAATAATTGTTAACATTCACAAAGAAAACCCCTTTTTTTTCATTTCATAGCATCAAGGACCAAATCATTCACACGTGAACAAGCAAGTGAAAGAAAATCGCCTAAGGTCAATATTTAAATTTAGCGTGTTCAAATTATCATTAATCTGCTACTCTCTAATTCTCAAGTAACTCTGTAGGTTTTCAACGTTAACAATAGCTATCATTATTGCATTTACCGAAGACCTTTATTTTACCTTTTTTATTGCGGACAGACAGAAAAACCAAAAGCAATAGCGGGTTCAATATCTATTGAAATCTGATAATAATTGGCAGATCGATTTTTATGGTGCAGATACAATAAAGTTTATTTTGCAAAAAAAAAAGGTCATCAAGTATAACTAGTACAAATGTCAACATGCAAGTAAGCTGACAGATACCTTACATAAAATGGCACTTGATTCAAAAATAATGGTATGTAAAAAAAAAAGTTGAGGTGGGAAAGGAGAACATTGCAATGGGTCTAAAAATATACTTTAAAAGTATATAAAAAATAGGCTACAAATGTGGAGTTAAGCTAATAATTTCATCTATGAAGTTTGTGTTGTTAGAATTTCAAATCATTCAAGATAGCTTAGGTTTATAAAAGAGGTTGGAGATGGCCTACGATTAAGTAGGCCTTTGAACCCAAAACACAATTTCTTTTCTTGGAAATTGTCTTTTAAATTACAGAGCAGTATTTCGTAGGAGCAAGAGGATAATTTGATCAATGTTTTCATCAACGATGGTGAATGACTGATGTCCTGAGACTATCTATGCTCACTGAGATTTCTTTTCTTTTCTTTTTTTTTAATACAAAGTTCTGGCAATTTAAAATCCTGGCTTTGATATAACCATACAGAATTATCTTTAAAAATTAATATACACCAAATGGAAATTTTATTAGGTACACTATCTCCCTTCAGATAAATAGTGTTCGATAAAATTGGTGTCAGATCACTGCTTATATCTAATTATTTATAACTACTTTACGTTCAGCTTATGACTTAACTGATTTCAGTATTGGGCATCGAGAACAAAGAACAGTGGTTTTCTACTGTTATGAAGTTGCTGAATCGCCCTTTCGAAAACATGGTCTTCAATGTGTCCTTTCAGTACAGGAAGACATGCAAAAATTGAGACCTATCCTTGAGGACATATGGAATACGGCAGTTGTGCTCTTTAATCAGTGGTCTAGAATTATAAAAGAATTTATAGGAGAAGAATCTAGAAAATTAGCATTTCTCAACTGTTGGGCCATGGCCTGGTACTGCGCTCTGACATTAATTATAGTGGGCCACAAGAGGTTCTCCGAGAATTTTAGTTTTCTAAGCATATTTTTTTTAGGAATAAATACTTCATCGTGGAAATATTTAAAGGCGAATAGTAGTCACAAATGCATTGGAAAGCTCAGACCCAGAATGCCTAAATAACATCTGTGTAGCAACTCACAATGACCAAGCCATGCATTTTCTAAATATGTGAGTACTCATGAATGATCGAAAGTCTTAAGGCATCGAAATCTCTTAGCATTCAAGATAGGGTATACAGTTCATTATGATTTGTTGTAAAAAGTGCGTTCAAACTGATTACAATAACATGAAGTGCATTTTCTGTTCTTAAAACTGAACAAAGTAACACATGTTTTGTAAATGCCAGTGACCAGTCAGTAAGACAGTGTATCAGAAAAGTGTGTATTAATAGAAAGAGCACACTGATACTCTTTACGATTATGCCATAATTATCCATAGTTATAGTCTAATGTGTGAACTTTGAAATATTTGTGAGTAAAGCTGTCGAGACCGCAGACCCTCACCTTATAAAAAGAGAATTTACTGGGCCACAGCCTCATAAAAGTGGAAACACTAGTATAGATAGCCAGTAAAAAGAGGAAGGCAACAGCATTTTTGGTAAACAAAGAGAAAAGCACTGAGTTGCAGGTACAAGTGAAATAGGCTTACTGGAGAAGGGCAAAACCATTCCTTTCGGGAATGCATTTCAGCTTTTACACTCTTCAAAGCGAATACATTCATTACCATTTTTTTAAAATAAAATCTGATCTTGGATGATTCATTCAAGCGATGAGAAGTCAATAATCCAGTGGATGGTCAGAGGATCGAGCATCAGTATTCTTTCTATAACATGTAATTTCTAGTCATCTCCACTACACATCCCTAAGAATCCCTGGGGTTTTAGCTGTATGAGGGTTTAAGAAAACATAAAAATAAAAATCTATCTACCTGAATGTTTCCCAATACCTGAATGTTGTCGACTTTTACAGTTATTCGCCGGGACACACCCGAGGCTACCAAGATTTCGGTAGAGCCGTCGGTTGTTTGGTTAATTCGAGGGCAGAATCCTGGACCAGATCGGATACTGGGCCCAACACTCTGAAAAGGGCAAAGTATATGTACAAATAGTTCGAAAAACAACAATATGAAAAAAATGTATGCACATACAGTGAAGCTTTTAAAAAAAAAAAAGACAGTCACAGGACAGGAAATTTGTACATAAAAGAGGGAAAATAATGTAAACAAAGAGAATTTCTTGCCAAGGGAATTTTTATAAAACAGTATCTGAGGTATATCTGTTAAGAGGGATTTTACTGTATAATCAATATCATTTCAAATACAGTAGAAACTCTTTAACCCAGCGTTTTTTGGTTTGGCACTTTCTATAATCCAGAACTGATCGAGCTGCTCGCATTCGTTTTCTTTTTTTCCCCAGTGGATTCGGACATTCGTTGACCTCAACCGTCAGGTCAGATAAAGGAGACATGGCAGATGAAACTAAAGTCTCGAGGAAACAGGCTTCTTCTAATGCAGTAAATGCATTTATAAAATTTGCCGAATCCAATAAAAGCTATAACTCTTCAGAACTCATAAAGTTGTGTATAAACTGTACCAATTTTTTGAAGAAAAGATATGAATCATACAGTCAACGTGATATCAGAGATTTTTTTAAACAGTAAGCAATGTGCTGTATTAATTTTTCTTTGGTACTTCCATTAAAATTATATTGATGTTCGATAATCCAGCACGGCTGTGGGCTTGAACATGCAGGATTAAAGAGCTCCTACAGTAAAACATGAACCCTCTTGAGATATAGGTTGCGTGGGATTAACATCACTTAAATAAAGTACTTATTCTTTAACTATATACATTTACAAATTAAAATGTGTATTACTTCTATTAAAAAAAAATTTTTTTTACCTTCCCCCACATGCATATTTTTTTTAAAAATATTTGTAGCATAATAATGAAATCAACACATATCCAGCACTAATTATATAAAATCAGTGAACTAAACTAAATCAGTAAAGTAGAGAAATACCACTAATCCGGTTAGAAATGGAAAAAAAATTTAACCCTACCAACATATTTTTGTTTTAAAAATGAAGATGGCAGTGGACCACTATTGGCATTGGACAGGATAAATTTAAAAAAAGTTAATAATGTGTACAAAATTTTTATTATCATAAGATATTATTACCCTTTTCAGTGATAACATAATGATAATTAACTCAGTGTATATATCAGAGAATATAACTCAGTGATAACGTAAGTGCCAATACTATGGTTGACACATAAAGTCACCGTGGTTCTGATTTTGTGATTTTTTTTGTGGGGGATTTTTTATTATAATAAACTGCCACCCACGTTTTGAAGCTCATTACACTAGAGTTGCTTTTAGGCATAGGAGAAAAAGTGACATCATCCCCATTATGGAGTCGAACCAGAGTTCACTGGTTTGATTGAAATGTGTGTTCAATTGTTGTCCACATTGAAAATGGTTAGTATATGACGTTTAAATGAGCAGTTTATTTTATTTATTTATTTTTGGTGAGGGTATAATAATGAGGACGAGTAATTATATCTTAGTTTGTAAGGTATAGGTCAAGGACCTTGAGTTACAAATTATGAACGTTGAAATTCTAATTTATTCCCTTGCAAACCTCTGCTTTGAACAGGTGAGAGATCAACGAAATGAAAGCAAATCTATCTCTACACAGAGAAAGGTACGGCAAACACACAGATAACACAAGTGATAAGAATACTTACGGATACTCCTGTCACCAGTATGTCGTTTCGACAATTTTCGCCAGTATCGTGTGTACATCGATGCCCTGTTATACACCAATCGCAAGGAAAATCACTAGACACACACTGTGTGCATCTAAAACAAATACATATTATTAGGAATGGGCAACACAAATATATATATATTATCGATTTCCATATCTACGTAATCGAGAAATACTCACGATGTGTAAGTGCTACAATCATAGAATGTGAAATTTGTGGCAACGAAGTCTGGACCGACTTTCATCCGCACAGATAATTTCGCAGTGAAGTGATCTGTCAATAAATAAAGTATAAGCATGGGCACCATTAGTGGGGACAGGGGACTTGTCCCCCCTATGTTGGCATTAGGGTTTCATATCACCCCTTAATTTCAAACAAAATGCATTTTAAAAGGTATATTGTTCCCCACCCCCAATATTTTGATGCCGTTGGCACCGATGAGTATAAGAATTACACAGACTCAACATGTAATTTTACTAATGGTGTTATTACCCAATATTTCATTATTAAAAACATTCATTCATGAATGATATAAAAGGAATATTTCATAGTTAACTTTTCAGCTGCGTTTTAGCCAGAAATAGTCAAAGTTAAGGCCAAGAAGTTAGATACTTACGTTCCCCTGGTGGAATTGCAGGTAAGTTGTCAGTGTGTGGGGTGGGACAGGTGACGCCATTTGCTGAACGTGTGGCGTTGGTAACTAACGTTTTGCCAAAAGCAGTGAATGCACACAAAAATTGTCCTTCCAACACAGGTAAATTATCGATAACCAAACTCAGCTGAAACAGAAAAATATTAATAATTATAGTTAATAATTATATAGTATTAATTAAAGACAAACAAATGCACAGGGGCCTTGTGCAAAGCTTTAATAATATAACAAACATAATTTGTCATTAAACATAATTAGTTGGGACCCGATTTGCTAAACCACTCAGAAGTACCCAAAAATTATGAGCCGGGCATACTGCACACACATATATAGTGAATTCGCGATAAGTCGAATTTCTGGGGACCGACTGAAAGTGTCGAGTTATCGGAAGTTCGACTTATCATTTTATACAGTAAGTTCGTTTCCAAAACGCAGAGTATTACATTAATAATTAGAAGTTATTCATTTTATGTACTGTATTATTTATTGGTAAATGCAATTTTGCATTACCTAGCAATATTTTGAACACAGGAAACGGTACTTACATTAATTATGTTTTCTCAAAAACTCTGATTATATTGGATTGTGTGATCAATACCGCATACCGAAATTTTACCTTTTCACTCATCACAGTACTCATTGAACACATCTTCTTTTCCTCCAAGGTGTAAAGTCTCAAACACAACGTTGTGTCTTTTCTTGAACTTCTCAAGTCATCCTGTACTTGATTTGAAGTCCCCCGCTTTCAACAGACCAGTCAAGTCCATAGCTTTTTCTCGTAACATCGTATTACTAAGAGGAATTTTACTGTTCTGGCTCCTGTACGATTCAAAACACTTCAAAAAGTGGATTCAACATCAGGAAAAGCATGGGCGTTTAGTCTCTTATATTTCGGATCAACATTGCACTAGCGTCTTTTCAAGATTTTCTCTTCTTTACTCATCAAAATGGTTAATAGCAGCATGTTGGGTGAAATGCCCCATTTCTCTGCTAGACCTTTTTTCCTTCCATTCGGACTTTTCTCAAAATCTCTTGTTAAATCCACTTTTTGTTTCAAATTAAGGATATTTTCGTTTACATATCTTAAAACCCTATGCTTAAACAATAGAACACCCTATACTATTCACTAACCAACAGGCCTGTAGCAAAGCCTGGGCCAGCGGGAGTGTGGCCCCATCGGGCTATTTTTATAGGTATAGAATAATCCCTGGGTGCCTTGTGCACCATATGTCTTTTTCCAGTTGCTCATTTATCTTGGCTTCAGGCCTGCTAACCGCTCTAACAAACGACCACAAACATTTTATTATTTGCAAAGTCACGTTTGGAAATGCAAGCAGGGAGCTGGAAAGATTCTGATTGGTTAAAAACTCTTAGTGCGTGTGACGATGTGGACGAAGAGAACTTCGACTTACAAGATATCTAGTTTGACTTAAGGTTAAAATCTACATTCAATTTTAATAGACAGGACTGGAACTGCGTAAAAACTCTGACACACGCGAATATTCGACTTAATGGATTTCAACTTATCGCGAATTCACTGTACGAAGCAATAAAGATTCTCCTAAACAGTTTATAATCCTTAAATAATTATAATGCTTCTTGGGAATAAATTAAAAAGGTCCGTTGTATTATTATGCTGCAAGGTAAAACAAAAATATGTACAACAAATTGAAAATCAGAAATAAATTTCATGTAATGGCGGTCAAGTGATTATTTCAAAATGAATAGCGAAAAAACAGAAATAGTGCTGTACGCAATAAATTGGTAAGGTTAATACCTATGGAAAGGATAAGGGTTATCCTTCTATGGCTATTTATCGTTAGGTTAGGAACTAAGTTGCTAGACTGAAATTCGAAAACGCTTCACAGGATTTTCTTTTTTTTTTTAACGCACAAAATGTACTGAGCCAAATGACACTTTAGAAAAAGCACAAATTAGCAAGGGCTTAATGAGATCTAATTGATTTAACAGCAATAAAAATTATCATTCGTCAGACACCTGTACACAAACCAGTGCCAGTGAGGCATTAAAATGAAGTCCAACCGGTTTAACTCACACACTCTCTTTTTCTTCTGCTTTCCTCTTTCACCAATAAAACATTAAAATGCGGGATACTTTGCAGAAATGAGCCGGAATCTGAGTGTACCCTGTCCACCTTAAAACGAGACCCAGTTTTGGGGAGGTTTAAATCAACAAGTTACCCTCTTTAAGTCTAATGCACTACATAGCATTTAAATAGATGGTTGGGAAGGGGGATTAGGGTTACCGTTTCTGAGATGGGTTCAAAGACGGAGACGTTTTGAAAGTATGCCGAAAATACAACTACAAAGTTAAAGGAAAGAGATGTCAACCTATTTTGGGTTTGAGAACAGTTAATATGTCTTGTGTGACTGAGTTTCAGATTAAGGTAGGGAATTCAAGAAGCTTGTGTCGTTAGTTCACTGCTACAGAACATGGCAGATGGTCATGTTGAAGACAACACCGAATCTTAGAGCAATCGGGGGGGAAAAAAATAATAAACTGCTAAATGACAAAGATATGAAAAAAACAAGAAGGTGCACGAAGTTCGTATCAGAATGAGCCAAACATACACAAGATCACATAGACATTAACAAACAAAGCAAGCAGAGAACTGTTCTGGTCATTCGAGCATGTGGTAAAAAATGTTAACACAACCGGTCGTAGAATGTCGTCTACGTACCGCTGTGCTGTAAGTGTGCCAGAAATGACCACCAAAGGGGTCCGGCTATCAAAGGAGATGGCACCCCAGACCATAACGCCCTGTTGTGGGCATGTGTGGCGTGCGATAGTAAGGGCAGGATCCCCACGCTGCCCTGGACGTCTCCAGACACGTCTGCGGTTGTCGTCAGGACACAGTTGGAAACGGGACTCGTCACTAAAGACTATACGTCCCCAGTCAGCGCAGTTCCAAGTTGATCGAGCCCGGCACCACTGTAATCGGACTTGACGGTGTAAAGGCGTGAGAGGTAAGCGGCGTAACGGTCGGCGCGAGCGTAAATTCCGCTCTCTCAGTCGTCTACAGAGGGTCATGTTGGACACATGTGTGCGGGCCACACGTTGGATAGTTGATAATGACGAATCCGGTGCTGTGACAGCTGCTCTGTCTTCCCGTTCTGTTGTGGCCCTAGGTCGACCGCTGCCGTCCCGACGCTGACATCTGCCGTTGTTGACCCACTCTTGCCAGCACCCTCCAATCGCCGCATCGCTTCGACCCACATGTCCAGCGATTCTTCGATTCGTCCAACCAGCCTCTTTCAATCCGATAGCACGACCTCTTTCAAACTCTGACATATGCTCGTAATGAGCACGGATCTTTCGGCGAGGCATTGTTACAGTCGACGTAAGATATCCGCAGTCAAAATGCAACAGAAATTTTGACCACATATTGAGAATCGCTCCTTATATACACCTGCTGAATGCGCAGTTCCGATGCGCTGGAGTTCCCGCTATTCATTCATTGGACACCAAATTTTAATCATTTGCATGTTCGGTCAAAATGTCTTTGCATACGAAATTTCATTACAATCGGACAACTCTTTCTTGGTGCATCGATTTTTTTTACTACAGGGTATATTTTAGTCCATACGTATATTAATACACTACTTACAATTCGTGCCGTCGTTCGTTGAATCTGGGGAGGATGAACCTCTGTTATGGTAGTGCATCGCCCACTTTTGTACGATAACCAATATAATGGATCTTGAGCTGCTTCTGCACATGCTCCTCTCAAGCTACATCTAAAACAAACAACGGTAAAGACAAAGAATTAGAGACATTTCCAAATTCTCATAGTTAAAATGCATTGGACAGGAGCAAAGTCCTATGGGACAACGAGTCAAGAAAGGAGAGCGAACATACTTATTTTCGAGTGAACACCATCCACAATAAGGATCGTAAGCTCCAAGGCAGTCCATACATGTTCGGTACACTTGGCATTCTTGGACTTTAACCATGGTAACCTAAAATATATAAATAAATAAATAAATAAAGAGCATAGGTAGAGAGCGTACCACTAAAAAGCGTAATTGGTATTAAAGATTTCAAATCTTAATTTTTCATGTTAGCACAAACTTTAAAATACCCCACAGTAACAAACCGATAGCAGTTTCTGGGGAACAACCTGCGGCTACTCGGAGTGGGGGCACTAATCCAAATGCTAGAGCAGAGAATCTGTCATCAATATCAGTGTCTGACACATTTGATGTACATACGTAAATACAAGTACAGAAGACGCAATTCAGCTATGGAAATTGCCCAAACAATAGCTAAGATCTTCAGCTGAGAATAAACAAAGAATTCTGTAACTAAGCTATGAATAATGATAAATGTAAAGCCAAGATGCAACCCTCCCCCCCCCACTTCTCCCTTTTAACTACGGTATCAATATTTAAATATGAGGATCCATATGAACTGCTAGATTCGGGAAAACTGTGTAATTTCAATACTACCAGGACTAGCTGACATTAATTTTTCATCACATATTAAATAAGTTTGCAGTAAGGAGCTTGTTTTTTTGAAAATTAAGGTGTGAAGCTGGAAATGAAGCTGAACAAGGGTAAGGTATAAAGTACAAATTCGACACGATGTTCAGCGAAGAAGCTTTGTGTGATTAAAGCATTCTTAAGTTTCTTATTGGAAGCAATACTAAAAAATTTCATTAACAGATACACTAGATATCACCAGTGACGTATAGTCCAGGGGCTCTAGGAAATTTCAAACGGACCAGCTAATTTATTTTTTTTTTAACAATTTCTTGCAATTGTTTTTTTTTTTTTTTAAATACGAAGTTCAGGTACATATTCATTCTGTGTATGTGCATTCATTCATAGTTTAAGTCTTAAAAAAAAAGAAAAAAAAAAGGGTCTCCACTTTTAGTTAAAATTCTTTGGATAGTATTCTTTGGTCTTTAGTAGCCAACAAAGGAATCTTTGAACGTTCGAACCAATTTCCCGATAATATACAGGGTTTTTCGTTGTAGTGGATATGATGGCACCACAACCAAAACAAAAAGGACTGTGGTGATAATAGCGATGGGAACAAAGACGCCATGCTGTTTGAAAACTGTTTTCCAAAACGGTTATTGGACCACTAGTTATTATGGTCACTAAAAATGAAGCCCAAAGAACTGTTTGTGGAAAACATTTCATGAACCAGTCTGCAAAACAGAGGGTGCTACAACAATTTCGATGAATGAAACCTGTTAACAGGGTTCCCACTCACGTGGAGAAAAAAAAATGCCCCCTGCTTTTCCAGTTTTTTCACTGACTTTCTAGACAAAATTCCCTGACTGATCATAAACAGAACTTTGCATTGAACTTCAGTTTCAGGAAAAATGGCCTCGTGTTTACATGAAATTTCACTATTCAGAACTGGTTAGGAAGGTTTTCCTTGATTCTCTCCCCAACTTTTCGGACAAAATTCCCCAACTAATAGAAAACAAAACTTTGCATTGAACTTCACTTTTTTTAAAACCAAATCAAAATCGTACTTTTCCCCCCTGATTATCCCACCCCAGTTCACACTATATTTAGCCTTCGAGTTACTTCTACGATTGTCACCATAAAATATTTATTCATGAAACATGCTTTGAATGCTAAAATGACAAATTCCAGGAGAACCTTTCCTGACTATTGAGCTACAACACAAGAAATGTATGTTTGGGCTTGTGGCAGACAGGAGATCTAAATCATCACCAATATTTGAGTATTCTATTGAAATTCAGATTAAAATAAATAAATAATAAATAAGCGCATAGGTGCCAACTTCTAGAAGTGAAAAATCTGTAGTCAATCACGCACGCGTGGGCAGGCCACCATTTTTTAATTAAACAAAATCATACATAATTTATGAAAAAAGGGCACAATGAGGAAATTAAGTATTTATTAAATTAATAATAATAGAGGATTAAACTGTATTAAACGCAATATTAATTCTTAGAATTTACAAATGCTGTAGTGCAAGATTTTGGATTTTCGAGAAATTTTTTTTCAAATACATTCTCGTAACATTTCACATGTTGTCTGCATTTAACTATTAGTAAATTTTCTAATGTGTCATCAGACATGGTTGACCTGAAGTCAGTTCTAATTTTCTTCACTTGACTGAAGACTCTCTCGCATGCTGCATTACTGTGAGGGATCGTAAGTATTGACAGCATAACCTGAGAAAGTCGTTTAAATTTTAATTCACAAGTATCATTTTTTATTTTACCTATGGCTGCCCATTGTGCATCAATGCTACCTTCATTACTCACAGTTTGTGGAACTTTAAAAGCCTGGAACTCGCTGAATTCTGTTTGTAAAGCATCAACAGCTTCATCTTCTGTATTATTGAACAAAAGAACAGGAAATTTTTCTGTAAAATATTTTAAGCTGGAAAATGATGCATTTTCAAAATTCGATATTTGTGTAACCTCTGCATGATGTAACACTTCTAACTCAAAAGGAAATTTATTGTGCATGTAGTCACATGCTGCTATGAAATAGCTTCTGACGTTTTCATAAAATTCATTTTTATCATGGATGTTAAAATCTTGGATTACTTTCAGTGTTCCATTTCCAATTAAGATATCAACATCTTTTTGATTACTCCTCTCATGATAGTGGACTTTCAAAATATCACTACATAATTTTATCATGTTTGATTTTACAAATTTCACTAGCATTTCTCTGTACAATTTTAAGAGAAGAGATTTTAGCATATGAATATGTGGTTCCAAAGACTGAAGTTGAGCATTTGCTTTTTTAAATACAGACACAGTATAAGATAAAAATAAACAGAAAGCCTTATTGATATCTTCCGACAGAAAATAAAACAACCTTTCTTCACGAGACATGGAGTTTTCAGTTTTTTGTTTCTTAGAAATATCCACATAATTTTGAGCTTTCCTTTTTAATTTCTGTGATGCTTTTTTGCTGTTACGTTCTTTCACTTTATCTGCATTTTCAACCGAAACTTTGATAGAGGGAATAGTAAAGAAAGAAAGTGGGGTGATTTGATTCCTTTTCATGGCCTCTTCCTTAAAAAAACTGATCAAAGGTTGCCACTGCTGGATTATACGCTCTAAGCACTTTCCAACAGACAACCAACGAGTGCTAACGTGTTTTAGTACCTTTTTTATATCAGTCTCATGAAATTCTTGAAGAATTTTCAACCTATCTTTTCTTTTCGAACTCTTTTGTAAGTAATAGTAAATGTCTACCAAAATTTCATCGATTTTAAATGGCAAACATGCAGCACTCTTTTCAGCTGCTAAGTTAATAAGGTGGCAGGAACAGCCCATAATTTCAATATTTTGGTGATGATTCTTTAACACCGCTGCTACACCTGCTTTTTTCCCTAACAGGTGCGTTTTATATATTTATATATATATATTGCTAAAGGCTACACAATTAGAAATCGAAATGTTTTTAGATTGTGAAGCACTTACCACAAGATTTCCAATATTTAACCCAGTAGTATCTTCTTTCAAAGTTGGCACAGATAAAAGACAATTCACAATTTTTTCACACAAAGGATCGAAGAAAGTTACCACTATTGGATACAGCTTTGAATCAACATCGTTGCTTCCATCAGTTGCAATTGAAAATGGATAGCACCTTAAATTTTCAACAAGTGATGAGGATTCCTTTGCAGACATTTCTTTCATAATTGCAGAAGTTTTGGTCTTTGCAGATCCATATTGTTTTGCAATACTGCTGTCAGGAAACGTTTTCCGAAAGAGCATCCCCGTGTGATCGCTGCAATTCATTGGCAAATTATGTTCGATCAAAAACGATGTAAATAAACATTCAGCGTTAATAAAGGAGGTATCGTTAAATGCAAAACATGAAGGCTTGATACTATGATTAGACTCTACAGGGTGATTCCATGCTGAAAGGGAAAAACTTGGAAAAAAACTAAATAACAACAATAGTTATATTTTACATAATTTTGGGTTTAAAAAGAGTCTAATGCAATTTATGTGTAATAAAAATTCAATGTTATCCAAAAATTATTTCACTCCACTGTGTCTTGCATTTAACCTCATAGCATCTAAATTTAATTCATTAGACTAAAATTTTAGAAAAAATTAAGTTTTGTTTCGTAAATTACTGTAATATAAGGTACTGTAACGGAAGTTACTTTTATGGAATTTTGTATTAAATTTAATCAATGAACGACAGTTTTGAAATTGCATGATTCTGAAAGGCTTTTGAAAGGAATATATATACTTTTCAAATTTATATCATGTTAAACAGAACAGACTCAAATGTTCGTAAACTTTTTTAGTTGTTCCCCCTTTTCTGTAATATAAGTTACTACATTAAATTTAATTCTGTGAACTTAAAAATATCAGTAAATTAATAACATTTCTATCAACGTGTAGCTTTTTATCAGTTCGTTGAACATTTTAAGTGAATATTTGGTTTTCTATTATTCTTTGCTCATGTATTTATACCTAAAAGCCAGTATATTTGTCTAAATGTAACATAAGTTACCGTGGAATCACCCTACAGTCTTGGACGCCTCCTGATGTTTAAATTTATGTTTTAGTCTCAGAATGCAAAGTAATATCGCGTTTACCATCTTGAGTAATGCTTATGTCTTAACGGCAACACATGCAGAAAGCATATTTTGGCCCCAGTCTTGATTTTTGAATAAAATTAAACATCTTCATATATTTGGCTTTAAACGTTTGGTAGTACCTTTTATTAACGGTCGACATCGTTAACGTTGTTTTCAAAAACACCTAAAAACAAAACTTTCTTTCCAGAGCAAAGAAATACCAGATATGTCTAACACATGGCTTCCCTATAAAGAGTCACGTGCTTGACCAAAACCTTATGGATGTAGCACATTCTTTCTTGCCTTCCCCAACAACTACAAATACAGATGCGCGATTTCGTTGTGCAGGGGCATCACTCTACGTCATAGCTGGAGCTAAAATTCCACGTCACGTCATGCATGCGCCGTCAATGGCAGGCAAATTTTTCCGTCTTTTTTACCGATATTTGCATTTATTTATACGTATTTATTATTAAATATGCACATATGCGCAAAAATTTAAATAAACATGCATCAAGAAAAATAGGTATTTAATTTTTTTAAAAAAAATCAGTATTTTAAAAAACACTGGGGATTTTAGACGAAATCTCCGAATGTCGTTTTCGACTGGAAGATCGATAAAAAATCGGAAGCCTTCAAGGTAAATCGGAAGGATTGGCATCTATGTAAGTGGCATTTATTGAAATTAAAATGAAAGTGAAAATGTTTAAGAGAATTTAATTGGGTATTGAAATATTAACGTCACTATAGGAAACCCTCAGTCCATGCCAAACATACTCTTAGACGTGCATAAGCCTGATCGACAATTAAGAAGACCCGGATGAAAACGCACCTGATGCCATTCCGCAAAATCGAAAGCATGAAATATTCAGAGCTTGCCATTGATACCTCTACGTGACGACGCCTCGACCTCCGGGGACGTCTCAAAGCAATACTTTTGTTACGGAGGAGCTGAATCCTTCTCCGACTCGGGAATCGACTGAAATCCCCCTTCGTCGAATATATAGCTCCGAATATAAACGCTCCCCGACCCTGAACACATGTATAAATAAAGTAAGGAGTTGTTTATAACTGTTCCTTAGTTACTTACGTTGCGGCAGCGTGTAAGCAAATATTGAACACGGGGAAAACAAAACACTGCCTTTCCAATCCCAATTCCGCTGGATAATAACGAGATAGTGTCCTAAGAACACATAAACAAGGATGGGGATTTGGGGGAAAAAAATTGGCTATGACAACCAACACCAGGATTTATCCCTTCCTGCTTCTTCTTATGATGAGATGGCTTTTAGGGAATTTCTGTATCTTTTCCTGGAATCCTATTTCCCTTTTAACCAAACCAGATATAGAAACTAGTTACAGGTATGATCGCATTTCAGGTGCTCACATAATTTAGCTTACATATATATCGAATATTCCATAGATATATATATATATATCGAATATTCCATCCATCGAAAGTATATGTTTTGTCGGAAAAATCGGACATAATTGTTTGCAAAGTTTTAAACGAATAGATTAATGCATTAGACTCGTGTTTCTGAAAACTTCTATGGACCCTAAAAAAAGCTCGTAAATAGGAAGGTTATTAACAACAGGAAAAGTGCAATTTTAATTACAAACAACAGTTTAAAAATGGTTTGTAAATGCGCCCCCTCCCTCTCTTCATGCAAAACTAGGATATTCATCCTTCTTTTTACTAATGGTAACTAAAGTTACGCCAGGATAATGAGAAGCTGTAATAATCATAACATTTATTCATAATAACCAACATTTATCACTGAAACTCATCAATATAATCGTATAAAACTCCTACATGTCCTTACCCTCTAAATTCGAAATATATACGTCAACTCTAGCTTTATTCCCTCCCCATATCGCAGATTTTCAAATGATGCCACAAACCTAAACCCAAACAATTCCCCATTCCCAAATTCAGAACTCGGGAGATCAGAAATCCCACCAGCTTGGAAAAATTTCGTACTTCCCTTCTCAAAATTTTTGGCATCCGAAGGAAAACAATGGAAAGGAAGTGAGAAAATTGATTTTATAAAACAGAGAAAATGCGTAAGATTAGTTTGAAAATCGCAGCAGAAATTAACGTCAGTTCTATAGGATATTTTTTGGCGACAAACGTAATAGTTTTTAAAAATGTGAATCTATTACAATTAGTCATAAAACGCTAAGCGAGCCAATTTAACAATTACGTGTAAAGATGTAAGCGAGCCAGTTTAAGGTTTTTGATTTCAGAAAAGTATAAGGTCAAACAAGGAATATTGCTGCAGGAAGACTGGTATATTGCATCGAAATTAGAACACAATTTAATTACAAAAATTAACATCGAACAACAGCCGCAAGAACTAATACCAATATTTTTAGTATTTTTATTTATCAGTATATTTCATTAGTATCTTCATTCCGTGTGTGCATTTTCACATTTACTTGTAAATACTCCTCCAATTTTTTTTTTCAAGTTTAAGGGTTAACACTCATATTGGAGCAAAAAATCTTCAGATTTTCTCGGCAAATTTTCCTCTGACTAACCATAAACAAAACTTTCAACTCAACTTCGGTTTCGGGGAAAATGGCTTTAAGTTCGTGACAGATCCAGCTATTCGAAATGGATGGTTTTTTAAACCGACTTTTTCAGGTTTGATCAAGAAACATCGTTTTTCCCTTACTTTCAGGGGCAATTTCAAATTCCCTGCCCTGCGGTGGCGCAGTGTGGTAACGCGTTCTCCTAGTGCGCCGCTAATCCGGGTTCGACTCCCAGCAGTGCAAAGAACGCTTACTCAGAGATCTCATAAAGATCGCACTGCTCACTGTAGTCCGGGGTTTGGTTCCCTAGGCCTTAAGAGGTTCGGATTCCTCGGAAAACAGTAGGTCCCGGCGCAGCATGACCACTGTAGTCTTTGAGCCGTAAAACCAAAAAACAAACAAATTCCCTGACAACTCCAGGTTTTCCAGGGGTGTGAGAACCCTGAAGTTCAAACATTAAACAGACATAAGTACTATTAACTAATATTATGGTACATTTATAAAGGGTATTAATGTATTTATGATACGATGTGGCATTATGGCAAATATAAATTTACATTTAAAGTACCTATCAATGCTTTAGATTAATTAATTCTTGTAGCATATTGCAGTTTCTTCGGGCTAATATCATTAATTTGCGTTGATTTTCATTAAGACGTTGAAAGACTTCAATGTCTGAAAAATTACCGATTGTTCGTTGATGAGTACCTTCATGTTTAATAAGAATAGCTTAGTTACGGATATTTGCTACAGAGATATTATTTAGGCACACTGAGGCTGAGCCGTTCGACACACTCACGAGTATCATTCTCCTCAGAATATTTTGACTACAAAGTATTTGACCATGAGAAATGCTTAAAAAACTAAACAGACGAACCCCAGGAGACATCTCTCACGGTCCGATATAACTGATGCCCGGGACCACGGTTTGGGAGAAACACAGCTTTAATGTAATGAAATTTGAACATTTAAGCAGACGACGAAAGCTTGCATTTATGGTTTTACGAAATGGCAATGCAATAATCTTATATTCTCCTCCCCACTTAACCCAATGATTCCCTTTCAGTCTTGCGCCCCCTTTTACATTTACATGCGTCAGTATAGTTATATAATTCCGGGCCTGAGCTCCCCCAATACCTAAAGTAAACGTAATTTTATGCGTATCATCAATATTTAAACAATGTGTTTGGCCATAGCTAGTGGTGTTTATATCAGGTAACCCCCCAACGCATTTGAGGGTCAGAACCTCCTCACGCAGTGCCGAGCCTGCGTATATTTAGCATAGAGATACACGAGTCGTAGATCTGAAACCCCCAAATCCATTGAGTTTATAACCCTCCTTCTTTGCTTTCTGCCTATGCCATGTCGCCCCACAATAATTTTTAAAACTCTACTTTGATGACATACGGACATAGCCCACCTGCTGCTTGACGGAGTATATGAATAAAGGTATATTCTTTGCTTAATACACACATTTAATACTAATGGATTGCTCCCTGCAGTCAGCGTCCCCCACTAATTTAGCTTGAGTTGAAAATACTAATGCCATGCACGAAAAATGTCCCCCACCTTTAAATATCTATAGCAATCGATAGTTTGTGGGGAAAACCTCTGGCCCAATCAAATATTCAGGAAAATTAAATAAAACATTAAAATAAAACATTTCATCGGT
This sequence comes from Dysdera silvatica, assembly GCA_006491805.2. Lineage (NCBI taxonomy): Eukaryota > Metazoa > Arthropoda > Arachnida > Araneae > Dysderidae > Dysdera > Dysdera silvatica. The sequence goes on along the minus strand of QLNU02003225.1, from coordinate 27,874,843 downwards.
TTCAATATGTTTTGTTGGTTACCAAAATGTAATAATTATTTTAATTATACTGTATTATATGTAATAATAATTAATTATTAAAGAGCTAGTAATTTTTTCTGAAACAGTACCAGCCTCGTACCTGAAAATTTGTTGAACGTAGGTAACACTGATATTAATAAAATTACATTATTATTTCGCATGGACGCCTTGCAATACTGAAATTGAAGCACCGTGAAGCACCTCTCGACGTGCTTCGTTCCTCTGCGATTCGAATTCCTAGGTGTTTCCGCGGAACTCGAACCTATTAAGGCTTGGAAAACCGACCCTTGGACTGGTGGGGTGAAAGGTTAGTAAGTGTTCCCCTTTTTGACACAGTTGTGGAAGTCGAACCTATGGTAATGGCGAGTCAGTATAATGCGTTTCTATTGCAGGTCCCCCCCCCCACAGGGAATTTTTTGAACGATGTTAAAGTTTGCCATTCATTTTCTTCAAATTTAATTGTGAATTTTCGTTCACTCGTACTTTCTATACCCAAAGATTTTGTATGGTGAGTTCATCCGAGACACGACTGAGTTTAAGGTGACTTAAACTACACGTTTTTACACGCAATCAAGCACACACGATATATTTTTACACGCAATCAAACCCACTCCAGTAAGCGTAGAGGCCATAATATAAAATCAGACCATTTTGCTCTGTCAGATCCACATTCAATTCAAACTCTATTGTATCTGTATTTTCCAATTCATCTATTACACGAATGTTTATTTTTCAATTAATACTCTTGTATTTTTTCCAATTAATTTATTTCACGTATTATTTTCAATTAATCCATCACATGCAAGCAGGTATTTTTCAACTAATTCATTACATGCATATTTCACAATTAATCTATCTCTAGCAAATATTTTCCAATTAATCTATTACACGCATTTTATTTTCCAATTCATCTATTGCATGTACTTTTATTTTCCAATTAATATATCACATACACCACCGTTTCCCACTTAATCTATTGCACGTATCTTTACTTTTTAATTAATCTATTACATATAATTTCATTTCGCAATTGCGTAATTATCGGCAACCATCAATGAAACGGATTATATTACAGACAAGTTCGAAGATAACAGCAACCCTATGGAGATAATGCTGCACAAAAAAAGACACGTTTCGGGCAGATATAGATGCTCTTCTTCAAGTACTAATTGAAATGGAGATGCCAAGACGTATTAATTTTGCGAGGGTCTGCATAGACCCACGGTCAACACGTATCAGAAGAGCAATCCATACTGTGAGAAGATTGTTGCTAAACGGAGCCTTCCACAACAGCTGAAGTAGGCATCAAAGTTACACATCACTGTGCAACAACTACAACATTGCTGAGGATGGTGCCATGACCTCACCACCTCTAACATCTCATCACTCTTGCTTAGTGAATTCATTTCAACAAGATTGCCATCCGACGGGTAAACTTGCTGCCATTATATGGTTATATACGCAGCCAACCACGGAGGCAGAACAGGCCCCATCCATCCACACAATCCAGGCAACGTGATTGCGCTTCTGAAGTCCGTCAGTACCATGCAGTATTATGAAGGCTGAGTATTGCTGCAACATGACCCGCCCAGCAATAAATTGAAAGGGGGGAATATAAGGACCTCCTCTATTCCATCAACGGCACGGTAAACCGAGATTCTTGGAGCCGTTACCCGATGCCCGTGCACACAGCCAGGAAAGATAATACCGTCGACTAATCAAGGACGGTCTGGTCGAACTCTCATTAAAACAACCGCCAGTATGAATATTACCATTGGTCGGACTGGTCCCCGCCCAAACTTCGATCTGTCCAATCATAAGCCTGATTGAAGACGCGATGTAAGATGAAATGGCTAAGTTGCTAGAAATACACTGTGGCTAGTAATATTTCGATTACCTTTGCGGGGGGGGGAAGCTGGGAATATGCAGAAGTAAACCTCAATAGTCATCAAGCAATAAGCTATAAAATATACTGTATTTTACAGGTGTATAAACTTTACTGCCTTTTAGGTAAATGAAATTTCACACTTAAATCTAAATGTATAAAATTTACCATTCTTTAAGGTAAATGTATAGAATGCACAATCTTTTAAAGGTCCTTATTCTACAGGTAAATTAATAAAATTTATATGAATGTATAAAATCATGAAGGAATACAATCCACGATATGAATATATAGAATCTACCATCCTTTAAAGGGGAAAAGTGTAATTCAGTTTGCGAAAACTTCATAACAACTGATTTATTCACTGACTGAAAGTTGTTTGGTGGTATACTGAAAAAATAACAGTGAAAATCAAAAGGTAAGAGAGTGCTGTCCTTAGACACAGACGGACCGACGGCGTGGGTCAAACAATGGCCTAAATTTCACTACGTGTTTCGCGGCCCTTTTCAAACAGTAAGTTTTCGTCTTATTTGGAAAGGCAGTCCGCTCTGAGAGCAAAATCGCAGCTTTCGGCCTATTTTGAACAGGCGAAAATCAGACTGTAAAAATACTTCATTCCCTGTAGTAGTAGCACCCCAAACATCAGAGGCAGGCCACTAATACAAACAAAATTAGGAAGAAAAAAGTACGAACAGAGTCTTCAAACAACAAAGATGAAATGCGTCATGGTTCACCCAAACAGCGTAAAACGTAAAAATAAAGAGAAAACTGAAAGTACTAAACAAGCAAAACGGATGAATTCTGCAGCACAAACTTCTCAAGCAAAAGAGAAAAACAACCTCCCCCATCTTTTCTTCTTTCTTTGTAAAAATTCTACGCATATATGAAAGGAGATATACGTCGACTAGAGGCTTTTTTCAAGCAAGGATGGACGGAGGGGATGTGGAAAGGAGATTCCTTTGTGAGGACGCAGAGCGGGCGGCGGTAGAGCTCTTTCTCTGTACAACCAAATCAATATTTCTCTCTCCAACCTCTTCTTCCAGGTATTAGTCCTTAACTTGGATATGCGAGCCAGAGTCTTCAGACCCGTCCTCTCCCAATCACGTATCCCTCCTAGAAAGCTACATTCAAAACTTCATGCGGCGAGGTTCCTGTAACTTGTTGAGCTTGGAGCGTCGCCATAGCAACGAGGAAGCTTCTGGACAGGAGACATGGACGATGGTGAAGCCAAGAAAAGTCAGACGACAAAATTCAGCGGAATTTGACAGAGTGTCGATGACAGGGCATAAGCATCTCAGCCAAATAATGAGTTCTTTTCCAATTTCATCTTATATACATGCGATAGTGAATGCATCTTTCGTATAGAAGGTTTTATATAATCACATTTAATGATTAGTTGAACATCCATGGCGTGAGGAGAACGATGGTCGTTTCACGGAAAAGAAAAAAGGGGGATGAAGCCATACACACTGTTCCAGTCACATTCAATTCAAATTCACTATCTCACTAAGATCTGCTGACGATGTGTGCATAGTCTAGATATTTAGTCAGACTGGATGAGTAGATGAAATAAGATAATAGGTTGCGAAATACGGAAACGAATTACTTGAAATCAATTTGGAATTCATCATGGATGAACATGATGATGATGATATATAGAGAGATTAAAAAAAAAAGAAAAAAAAAGGGGGAACAGAATATATATAAAACGTTTACTCTCCACTTTGAACAGTAATTCTTCATCAAATGTTTCTAAAAACTCACGGTGTATTTCATCCCATACTATATTATTTAGTATTACTTTATTAATACTATACTACATATTACTATTTAATACTATGCTACATATTTATACATACTATATTATTTAGTATTATTTCATTCCATTAAAAAAAAAAAAAACACGTTTTACTACCAGACACGTTTCCTCTAACTCAGGTGCTTGGTTTATTTTTACCATTCATTTTGATTATACATGTAACCGCCGTTTGTAACACGGGTTGTATTACGCGGTGTGTTGCATCAGTTACCGTTCTGACGAAAATAGTCCAGGGCTATTGAAACAGCTGTGAACGATTAAATTTATTATTCAACTGTGTTAATTTGTTGCCTTCTTAATTATTTTATATAAAAGGCAATTAAATCGGCTTTTTGGTAACCTCAATTTTCGAAATCGACGAATTTTTCCGAAATTAATAAATTTTATCAACTGATAAATTTGTTAAACCTTGATTAATCTTTTCAGAACATGACTAATTATACCAAAAATCGGAAAATTTTCGATATACTGATCAATTTTCGAATGTTCAGTTTTAAACGCAAATCGGTTTTTTCCTTCTCAATTGTCATTTTTAGAACATACCAGAAAATCACAATATGGGAAAGTCAAGCATTTCAAGAACAGCCAAACCGTATTCACGATATTTTCAAAACCGTACGATTGAGATTATTTCAGCCTTAATACACACGGTTAGTGACTCATTTACAATTTTCATATTTATATGAAATAATGTCAAAATAAAAGCAGATTTACAATATGCCTCACTCGTGAAAGCAAGAGGGAAAAGTTGATTGACCGAAGAGAAATCAAAATCCCTTCCCACGCTTTCAGATTCCTATATTTAACACGACTTAGTTTGCATATGGAGGTGGGGGGGTGTGTATATAAAAGTTTAATAGATATGTAAAAAATTCTGAATTAAAATTCTCTACTGAAAAAATAAAAGTTATTCGCCCGCCAAAGCTTGTTGAATATTTTCTACCGTAAGAAATTTTTACGATTATGGAAATCTTTTAGGTCGATTATCTGCATAGAATTAGACCCCGTCACAGGAAAAAAAAAGTACTTATATATATAAAAAAAAATGAGGGGGGGGGTTAGGCGTTGAATTACAGTCTGCAACCCCAGAAAATAACTGACATGCGCTAAAAATTAACACAAAAAAAAAAAACAAAAAAAAAAGAAACCCCTCCCCCGCAGCGAAGATCTCTTTTCCTAAAGCGAGAAGGGGACAAAATCAACCTTAAAATTGAAAACAGGATAAAAAAAAAAGAAAAAAAGAGAAGTGGGGAAAATGAAGCAAATCTTCAGAAACCTGGCAACAAGGTAGGATAGAATCAGACAGCGCCCTCGGGTGACAAGAAGGCGAAACTGACGTTAGAAAAAGAAACCGCGCCTTCTCCAGTTCTCCGTTTTCCCTTCCTATCCTCCGTCCCACGCCGCCCCCATTTCCAGTTTCCGAAATTTAATCTGGAAAATCTAATCCCGGAGAGAAAAGAGGAGGACCAGAAAGGTGTAAAAAGTCGGGCGCTTTTCACATGGACTCCAATATTGGAAAGCTGGAAATTTTTACGACAAGATACGGGATGAGAATCGAGGCGAATGACTATAAAATAGCAAGACATTCAAATACCAATGAATGAAAACACGACCACATTTCTATCGAAAAGCTATCGCACTAGTACTGCAAATTAAAGGCTATGATCGATACGAGGGAACGCCGGTGTGATGACGCAAGCAGTGACGTCACGACACTAGTTTCATAAAGTAAAAACAATAACCATTATTACGTAGTTGGTACATGTGTCTTTAAGGCGTAAGGACAGTAAGGGTCGCACCCCATTAGGACCCATAGTTCGTTGAAAGCTCCGAACCTCTGCTGCGAGAGAACCAAACCCCGAACGAAGGTGTGGAGAAAATCGGCAAGCGTTCCCCTATACTATTGGGAGTCGAATCAGGGTTAAGGGCATGATCAACGTATGCATTACCACAACATCAATATAGTGCGTAGGGTACCTACATCTTCCTGAGGAATCTGAACTTCTTAAGAACCAGGGAATCAACTCTCGGACTATACTGAGCAGTTAGTTAGTGACTTGTTTTTTTTAACTATTAAAGTTTGGAAGTCGAGTATATATTAACGGCACGCTAGGAAGAGCGTTACCACCGCACCACCACCACGGCAGATGCCATTTATATAATTTCAAGTGATAACAACTATTAAAAAGAAATTTACATGAATTACACAGAAGAGGAGGAGGAGTTGAAGAAAAAAAGGACACTGAAATGCTAATACGGTGCATGACCGTTTCTAGAAACCATGCAACTCCCAGACTGCCCATACCACTTACGATATCGCAAAGTTTGTTTCCCTTTCTTTTAACTAGTACATTTGCATAATTATCAAACTTAATACTTCCTTCAACCAACTGTAACAGAGCTGAAAAAAATAATTCCCTGACATTTTCAGTGCGTTTCCTTAACTTTTTAGGCAAAATTCTCTGACTGATTTCTTTGACTTCTCTCCGTGGACTTAACTGAGCCTCGGCTGCGGAGAAAATGACTCAACCCACATTTATTGGGGAGGTAGCTATTCAATACAGAAGTTAGGGAAGTTTTACTTGACTTTCCAGGCTTGACCAGAAAATTGTGTCTTTTCCCCTGAAATTCAAGGTGTTTTCAAATTTCAAGACCTTTTCAGGTTCCACTAATTGCGTGAGAATCTTGCGCAATCTATGCATATCTTTGCTGATCGATTTCAAGAACTATAGTTAATTTTTTCCTCCCCGAAACGGATTTCACGATTGTGGACAACAAATATCAAAAGTGTTTAGTTTGCGATATCTCCAGCGACAATTTACATCAGAAAAGTTCAAGAAATTCACGACTGGCTAACTTCGGGATAGCATCTGCAACGCGCATTTCTGTAATGAATTTCAGAATGCATTTTTAAACGAGAAAATTACTTGCAGTTTCGGTGGGAGAAAGGAGGAAATTAAATCATGCAAAAGCCACAAACGGCATCATGAAGTAAAACTTCCTTCGTGTGCCGAACAGAACAAATTTTGAATAAAATTTTTATTCATGTAAAAATATACTCCAAGGAGGCCTTTATGCCACACGTGTGGCAAATGCAAAATGAAGAGTCTGGTGGGGATAATAAAATCGAGAGATATACATTGAAACTGCCATAAAATTTGTCAATTAAACGTCCGCAAAATAAAAGTTTCGGGGAGCATAAATATCAATTGCCAGCTTCTTGCTGATCATCAGGAGAGGAAGATTCACTATGCCAACTCCTAAAATTCTCCGGAAAAGCATGTGTCACAGCGAAAATCCGGGATCTCCCCAATACTCCTGCAATTTTTATCATTCCAGAAAGTTGTACATCCAGCACGTAGGCCGAAAAAGTGTGGAGGCACACAGTCCCGGGAGCACCATAAACTCCAGCAAGAAACCTGTACGTGTGAAGCAACCATGTAACAAGAACCTTCCCCCCTCCCTTTCAATACTTTTAAAATGACACCGCCTTCCATATGGTGACTGACGACAAAAATACCGGGGCCTCTACCCCATTTTTTGAAGACGGTTTGAGCAACTTTCACACCGTGGCATACACGCCGCTGGAAACACGTAAGGCCAGTTGCGGGCTTATAGCGAAAGATGTATTTCCTAAAATGCACAGGAAGGGATATTCCCGGATTCCCACGGGAGCCATATTCCGGCGGAGACGATTTTTAATATTTGAAGGAATTTCGAGAGGGGATCCGGTACTTCTCCGGAAGCGTGACGGGAATCCGGAATCCCGGCGACAAGTTGGGATTTCGTGTAAAAATTTGACGCACTAGAAATTGTCCTCCAACCCCACACCGAACTTTACCTAGCAACTTTTCACGAAAACTGGAAACGACTAGACGTGACGGAAGTTTTCCGGAACTTGAGAAAAGGACTGATGAATATGCATCATACAATTTGAAATGGACGAAACGTCGACTCCAAGAATTAAGATATGTTTGCATGTGCACATAACGTTAGCACAGATTTAAAGCCTTCTTAAAAACCACCTCTTGTCCGCCCTGTGCTTCAAGAAGACCGTCATGTTGTCTTCGAACCTCCTATTGTATCAGCAATTCAAATCTTTGCATTCTAGACACCGAACGCAATATCTAAGCATCAGAACCAAAACATTTGGGGAGAAAAAACCTTCATAGGGCACTTATGTATTTCAAATTCACGTTGATTAATTTTAGGACCTATTTATTCATTCGTTTCAGTACAACTGCAATGTATTCAAAATAAAGCGAATAAGTTCGTAGCTCAGCGTTTCAGGTTCGGGAACAACCCATGAAACGAGAAAAATTGATGCGACCGCCTACTAAGAACATGAAGCAAAATTGGAGTACGGAACACGCGAAATCAGACGGAGATGCTATCACAAATGAAACGAGGGAACTCGACGATCTCTTCGAAAGAGATCCGAACCCAAGACCAGGAAGCAAGAGGCAAAGATCAACCGCATAACGTCAATATACAGCGGCAAAAAAGTAGATGATTGTGACAGCGGCAAAAACCAAACAAAAGCAGCAACCACTACTCCGCAAGAAAGCCAGCGAGAATAAACAGTTTTTTCTTTGGCTATGCCTACATCGAGTTGATTAAATGTAGGGCTGAACTAGGAAATCAACAGCTTCGGGAAGGATCAATCCGTTGACATGCAATTTAGGGAACTGACACCCTGCCAGGATCATTTGACGACACTGGCTTGCAGGCAAATCACCTTCTTTCCTTGGTAGGGGCTTTCCCTCACGACGACCAAGGGAATACAATCAGGAGTGATTAGAGTGCTTTTGTTGGTTCCCGTGACTGAAGCATCACCCTTACTACTCACCCCGTACAATGAAGTCTCGACAGGCCCCTCTTTTCCCCACATTATCTAGGATTGATTGTGGGAATTTGGGTGTGGGTAAGAAGTCGATAACGACACCTGTGGAATCTTATCAAAGCGAAAAGAACCTCTTAACGGCTTAAACCTGGCCCACAGGACACCCTTGCGAACACAGCTAAAGCAATGTTGTCCGCAGTTTATGGCAGAGCAGCCCTCCATAAAAGGAAAAGGGTGAGTACGCGTTTTCCCATAAAAGAACGCAATTACAAGCGAACAACGGACTTCCTGCATTTGGCGATAACTGTCTTAAGAACCTGTAGCTTGTTTTACAAAAATAAAAACCCAAGAATGGACGACAGACGCTGAAAATTTTCCACTTATCACACTTTTGGAGCTTACCGCGTTGTAGAATGCTTTGCTGACAAGGGAACCTCGCGAACTGTCAGAGCTCGATTTTTCTGAATTTCGGTTTATAGGCCAATATTACCGAGTATATGAAAGATCCAAAATCAAATTTGGTATAATCGACCTGGGGGGTCGAGCTACGGCCCACTGAAAATAGAGCTCACCATACGATGATGCTTCGCGGAATGACAGGGGAAAACAGTGTTTTGGCGTGCTGGGTAAGCATTAAACGCCAAACATTATCGTAGGAAAAAAATAATACATATGAACAAAATATAGCACATATTTATAATAGTCATTTTAGTTCTACTTGAAATAATTATACATTATGTATACTGGTGTAAAAGTAAAAAATATTTGAAGATTTTGCCTTACTTTTGCATAACTGACAAATTTTGAGATCATTTTTGGCGAAGAACTCGAAAAAGCTGCCTGGTACGTAAATCAGTCTTGAATAAATAAGACGCGATCCTTCAATTTTCAAATCAGAAGCAATCATCACTTGCCTGTGCTTTCATCACCTTTGACATTTTTAATTTTTTTGTTGGAAAGCGTGGAATTTCAAGCCTTATTTGTCACCATGTCTTCCTTTTCCACCATATCAACATACTTGTTTCGCGTTGTTTGTGAAAAATACACAAAGCAAGCCGATTTTGTATCAGATTATAAGATGGATATTGAGAAAGAAATATTTACATTTGCCAAAACTTTGATAAGTGGGTTAAAATACGAAATGAATGATGAGAATATACTTGATATTTGTTTAAATGAAATGAAGTATGATGCAATACAGGGTAATGAAATGAATGATGAGGAATGGGATGAACAAACTAATTTGCCGTCACGCGTAACTTACACATTAGAAGACATGAAAAGAATTTCCATGGAGTGGGTCAGGAAAACTACGTTCCTTGAAAAGCATACAGCATCGCTTTAAAGACAACACGCTTTCACGTCGACAAATTTATCGCTTTCGGGATTATGTTGCTTCCCAGGGTACAAGATGTGAAAAACTGTTACGGATGAAAGACGAAGTATTTGAGAAGTTTAAAAACGCCGGGAATATGCTTTATTAACAGTTCACGATTCCGATTTAAAGTTATGGTTTCTGAGCATTGCAATGAGAGAAAATCTCACAAACTTTAGCGCAAGTGATGCTTTTCTATTAAAATTTTAATAAAAGAGCGTGGCATAACAAGTAGAAGTGTCACCAAATTCGTTATGCCTGTACGTACTATGCACACAACGGCTTTGGAAGATAGAGCTATAGAATTCGTCAACATAGTTACAGATGCAATGAGCAACTATTCTTTTGATGAGGTTTTAAACACTGACCACAGCGGATTCACTAAAGAACGGGCATCTACGCGCACTCTGTCGATTAATGGGGAAAAGCACACTCCGAATACCATTCAATCTTCTCACGCCATATCCCATTCCGTAACAATCCGACCTATCATTTCTGCTGCTGGACAATTATTACCACAATTTCTGCTCATCCATCAGGAACCAAAGGGTGTATTCGATCCACGGGTACAGGAAAAGTTATTTAATCTCCTAATGTTATTCTGGAATGTTCCAAAAGTGGTAAAACCTCTACCGAAATACATAAGATGTTCCTCAGCGAAGTACTCAAACCGAACGTAACATCAAAAGTTCTATTAATTATGGATTCGTGGACAGGTCAAATGGACGAAAATATAGTTGATGATAAATTTAGTCAAGCCAGTCTTTCAGAGCAATCGAAATTGATGATTACACCACCTGGAGGGATAGCACTCATACAGTCATACGACGTATATTTTTTTCTTCAATGGAAATATTTCGCTAAACGCTTAACACGATTTTGCCTTTTGCATTATTATGATCGTGTAACTTATCAGAAAGCAATAACATCACAAAATTGCATTCGCTCATTCACAATCAGCTGTCTTCCCCAAAATTCCGAAATATGATAATCTATGCTTGGTGGAAATCAACGTACCCGGTACCCAAGCCTGAAAAATTCTTCAATGTGCAAGAAATTTGTTTTAATTTCACGGACCAAGTGTGTCACGAAATGGACTGTGATGTCAGTTCATTCATTTGTTGCAGTCATTGCTCAAAGTTATTATGCTTTCTCATTTTTTTTAATTGATCTTCATTTCCATTAAAAGCGTTTTAAGTTCATCACAGCCAAGAGCGCAGTTATAACTCTGGAAACCCCCGCAGTTAGGTAACTCAAAATTTTTTTTTTCATATCTACATAAATTCATTTTCATACATAAATACTCCATGTTCATAATTCAAATCAGTTTCATATGTAAATACTCCATATTCATAATTCAAATCAGTTTCATATGTCAATATTGCAGCGGTAAATAATTTTAATTGATTTTGGAAAGTGCCTCTAAAATTATTTGCAAAGGAACCTCAGCTTTTCCGATGCGCCAGGACTTCACTTCTACAAGACGTAGAAAGCTAAACTTCTAACATGAATAAAAGTAACTCACAGTAAAATTTTGGCGCTTAATGTTTTCCCAGCACGCCAAAACACTGTTTTCACCTGTCATGCAGCGAAGCATCATTGTAGGGTGAGCTCTATTTTCAGTGGGCCGTAGCTCGACCCCCAGGTCGATTGGGCCAAATTTGATTTTGGATCTTTCATTTACTCGGTCATATTGGCCTATAAACCGAAAGTCAGAAAAATCGAGCTCAGACAGTTCTCGAGGTTCCCTCGTGAGTTGAGTGCGCTCATGAAGAGAGACGGCCTGTAAATAGACAATAGCCCCTACGCAGATGGTTTCTCGGCAGCATGGGTTATGATGCAGTGAAGCCCTCAATTCCTACTTTTTTTTTTTCCTGCTGTAAGTTAGCGCCCATTACGCGCGTGCAAACTTACAAATTACTAGATTCCAACTTACGAAGTGTGAATGACTATTAAAGGTCAATTACGTTGATTCATAATGGCTTGTCATTACTTATTATTTTTCGCCATAATACCAATGATCTTAAATAACACCAGATTTATATTTTCA
>QLNU02003225.1:27841307-27852169 GCA_006491805.2 Dysdera silvatica | reverse complement strand
CCCCCCCCATAGAAACGGATGCCGAAACAGCCAGAGAATACTAATATGCAAGATTGATTCCATAATATACATATTAATACATCCCACATACACACACATGTATATAAGGTACGGCTCTATTGAAAGCATACAATATGTAACAAAACAAGCACAATATACCAATTTTTGAAATGGAGAAAATTGTAAAAAAAAACTACATAGATATAAAACAAATGAACATATGATATGTACAAACAAGCAAGTGAAGGAAAATTGTCAAAGGTCGATATTTAAATTTAGCGGGTTTCAATTAACATTAACTCGCAACTCTCTAATCCAGCCGTCTCTAAATCGCAACTCTCTAATTCTCAAGTAACTCGGTAGGTTTTCAACGTTAACAACAACCATAATTATTGCATTTACGGAAGACCTTTGCCTTACCCTTTTTATTGCGTATAGACAGGCAGACAGGAAAGCCAAAAGCAATAGCGGGTTCAATATCTATTGAAACCTGCTAATTATAAGCAAGAGAAAAGAATTAAGACATATTTATTCCATGAAGCAGGGCAATCTTACATTAACCTTCTTCAATAATATTTTTCTTAGTTCCTTCTTACATAACTTAATGTTGTCTGAATTTTTTATTTCCGTTGTCAAGTCGTTCTACATCTTGTTGGCTCCTTTATAATTAATGTTGCTTCTTTCATTTTCTGTTCGTATTTTTATATGTATATAATGTGTGTGTAAGGTTAGTTTATTATATTTTCTTGTTCTATTCCTTTCAATTCTTTTAGTATTATTATTAATTTATCGTCCTTTACTCTTTCAAACATTTTGGTCAAAATGCAATATTTATGAATTTTAGATACTAGATAGAATGATACAACTTTAGGTTTTATTGCAAAACCTTTCTAATGCAATTGACTCTCTGTTATTATTTGTTAATTTCCTTACCCTCTTTGCATATTATCGACAAAATCTGTGTTATTGATTCCGAGATTTTCTCAAACGCTATTACAATATATGGTAGGATATCAATGAAGAATAACATAGTTCAATTTCCATTCCGGTTGACAATATATTTTTATATCGTCCAAAGATTCCAATTCCTCTACACCTTTACTCATTTTATTTATACGTAATATCCAATTTAGTTTATTAGTTGACATACCCAAGAATTTTATTTCTTCCACAAGTTCTATTCCGTTTTCCCGAATCTCTACACTCTTTACGTATATGCCTATTTTTTCATTCTCATTCATAAATAACATTATTTCTGCTCGATTTACATCCACCTTAGTCTGATTTATTATCAACCATAAATCAGACTTCCCATTGCTGAATAAGAAATAGCCGAATGTATGTGATTGCCTAACTCATAGGTGGAACCTTTTCCGCTTCATGTAATTTCCGAAAAAAGGAGTCAACAGCCGAAAGAGCTTTGGTATTCCGGAGCAAAAAGCAAATAACCTCCCTCACAATCAATCATTACATAACAGTGCTTATAACGAGTGAAGAGAACACAATATACATCTATGTACGACATATGTGGTGGGAAAATCCTATCTCCATAACGTTAAAAGCGGAGCAAAGTATGAAAATAGTTGAATTTAATCTTCGTTCTCCTCGAGAAAAATTCATTAAATAAAATCTCATTTAACAAGGATTCCAAATAAATGCTAGCTCAGTTGATGTATGTGTTCACGGAGGGAGAAATAGGGAAGAGCTCATACAACACACTATCTTTTCCGTTTTATTGTTGATCTTTAATGGCATCGCCCTAGAACGAGCTCCAGACATCGACTATTCACCTATTGTTGAGCTGGGACCTGTAGAGGATGCAGCTTCGAGCGTACTGGATTTGGAGGGATTTCGCAAGAGGGAGTAAAATGTCCAAAAAGGGATTTTCCTCACCCTCACATGGACAGAATGTTGGTGGGGAGAGGTGATTCTTAAACCGCCTTGCAATCAAGGTGGTGTTAGCATTGCTTTCTAAAGGTTAAAACTCCAGTATATTGAATCCTCTTTTTCATTGTTTTTGTCAAGAAATGCGGAAAAAACGACGGTAGAGGGATCTACAAAGAGTGACGAAGCTGTTGGGAAGGGATAAATTTAACGAAGAGTGATGGGAGAAATTGATTTCTGTTTTCCCCCCTCTTTCGCCTCGTCAGTTCAGTAACAACAAATAGTAAATAAAAGCACCAAAAAATAGAGTCTACTAGGGTTGCGAAGGCTACGGATTTTTCTTCGCCAACCATTAAAAAAAAGGTGATAAATGGTTATTTCCTCATACTTTTCTAACTACAGAAATGTATGAATATGTGTATTTCCCCTGTTATATTCAATCATTACCAATCCGCCGCCACACGATATATCCTAGACCCCTAGAATTATAGGCCGACGCATCAGCCGCCATTTTCTTGTACACTTCCGGTTTCATTTACCTTGGCGATAAAGGTTTTACGCATTGGCGCAATGATCGCTATTTTGGCATAAAAATAATCAACAATCCGCGATTATCCGACGAATGTAAACATTGGCGCAACTTTTAAGATGTCGCCAATAAATACAATTTGCAACCGTAGCTTAGTTTTTGATTAATGTAAAATTATAATGCAAATAATCAAAACAAACTTTACGCTGCAAACATTCTATGTTTATTCCTCGAATGATTAGAACAATTCCCAGTGGAACACTCGCCCATTTCACCTTATTTTATTAAAAATAACACACTTGTAAATCACTAAACTTTAACGCAGCAGTGAATAGGATCACGTGATACGATGGTAAGAAAATGGCGGCCATGTGAAAGCTCCCTTTTTTAGGAGCCTTAGATATATAGAAGTCCCCTTTCCTCAAGGATATATCTAAGTTTCCACAAAATGTTCCTGGCAATCCATCCACACCCAAACATCATTCCCTCGTTTCACCACCCCACTTGAAGACGTTTTCACTGCCACAGAAGATCGTTTAAGATTTAGTTACGGGATTTGGTTTGGTCGTTTTTTATCTTCCTCATTTCAATATGCCCAGATCATTGCAACCCTAGCTTTCTTACGTCAACAACGATGAACCTAAACCCCTCGTCTATTTTATCACCCAAGTATTTTTTATTTCCACCTTCTCTAGTTATCTACACAAGCGTGCACCTTTCCACACTTTTTCGGCAAAATATCATCACCATATTCCATGGATCATCATATTCATGGATGAATCAAGGTTTTTCTAAATGCACTCACTACGTGCCTAATTCTGGGTAATTCGTTTCCACATTAGCTCAGTTTATTCCAATATTTCATCTATATGTTATATGAGGACGTTCCCTTGGTATTTAAATGTCTTTTGGAATCCAGTTGAAAGTTTCTTGTTTTCTATCTTCTTTTCATTTGTCCACTGCATTGCCCATCAAGCTTTATTCACTTTCACAACGATGTTCTTGTATAGCCCTCCTTTGCTCTCTAATCCAAATAGTTCTTTTATCTTTCCTAGCAATTCAAAGTATGGACCTCTTTCGACGGATATACAATATCATCAGCATCACTGATAATAGCTATCCAAACCATGATGATGATAAAGCAGTAATTAAATTAACGAAAGACTACACCATATTTGGAACGTATTTCAAGCTACGACATCGCGTGCTCTATGCCATTTTAAGTTAATTAAAATACACTAATGAAAAAATAAATAAAAATAATAATATAATAAAAAAAAAATTCATGAATGCGTTGCGGAATCTGGAAACACGACTGAAAGGAAAGGAAGAAGAAGGGAAGAAATACAAAGGAAGAAGGAACTTTATTTAAAAGGAAAACATATCTCAATTGTGTCATTTGCGAAGGAGCAGCAAATTTTACAAATAGCAAATATTCGGGGGAGGGAAAAGTCCCCAGGGGCATTTTTCATCCCTTTTCAGAGACTTCCGAATTATTATTCTTAACTTTTCCCCTTGCATCACTTTATTCGAAACTAGCAATCGAGCTAACAACCAGCAAATCATTTTTTCCCTCCATTCTATTCATTCTTTCCCTCTTTTCTGGTTCTTTTTCCCCGATTCGCTTTAGCGGTGATTGATGAGAAAATGATCGCTCTTTTTGAACGGAATTGAAGTCGAAAGTAATTCGAAAGTCTCCACTTCGTTTTTCCCCTCTTTTTTTTTTCCCCTAACGAACGGATTTTTCGCTGACGGTTAAATTGAAGGTGTAATAACCGCAGTTCCCACATTTTTAAAGGCAAAGAAATCGACCAACTGATCTCTGTCACAATTTACAGAAAAGGTAAAGAGTATATTCACATAAAAAGTAGTTGTTTTGACAAATTCACTCACATAAAAGCCTTCTGCATTTCCGATTCTGTCGTGTTCAACTTGTAAACACAATGAATTTGACCCTCCAAAATCCGAAACTAACAGGGACGTGTGGGTGGTCGAATAATTTTTTTTTTGAGTGGGGGGCCACCAACAGGAGTCGAACCAGGATTAACAGTACGCTAGGCAAACGCATTACCACTGCGAAAGCACAGGGAGCTGCATGAAAGTAACTAAAATAGAATTTTTGGAATTGTAGCGCATAACGGATGACATTACGCAATGTTCTTAAGCATCATAATTTAATTAGATTTAAGTTTTTAATAATTGGATCTTGGCAATTACATTCTACAGACATCGTCCTGGTAAGAAATTGAATTTATCAAAAAGGAGACGTGTACATAATCATTTCCAAGATGAAAAGATACGTAATAAAATTCGGCAGCACATATCCATCTGCTCATGATGAAATTGTCATGAAATTGACAATCTTTCATAGGCGCCATTTAATTTCAAAACTTGGAGGAAGGGGCATTTGCTCCACCCTATTAAAAGGACGGTATTGTGGCTTTGTTTTTATTACCCGAATATTCCTATTTACGCATCTCTTCAGCGGAGACGAACCCTCTATCACTCATGCTCTTGTACAGAGTACGTCTAAATCTGTATGTCGAAAACTTTATCTGCATAATCAATATCTAGTGAATTACTAATACGTTGTTTTGATACCTTGTGTCGTTACCTGTTAGCCAGATTTTAGAAAAAGATAATTACCTTTTATAATAATTATGATTATTAAAGGCCCAAGCAGATAAACAATGGTAGATTCGACAAGGAAGAATATACACAGAATAGAACACGCGGGCGGACCTATTTCAGTTGAAGGTGCCAGTGATGAAGTGTTAAAAGGTAAAAGCAAAGGGTGAATGGGAAAACGCTTATGCCTATAAACATGCACATATAATTAAGTCCATAAGTACTGCGATGTCATCAATCCTATGAGCATATATTAATTATGGAACAACGCTAACCTTAATGCAAAAATAGTTGGCACGGTTTTGCTACTCACGCCATTTTCAATTGGTTAAAAAAAATAAATACGTCCATAACCAAGAACCGATTTGACGAGAGTATTGAATGAAAGATAATACGAGAGTACGTACACCCTCGTTGGCAGACGGAGCTGATAAGGTTTCCACCCACGATTATGCATGCATACGGAGGAGATAAAGAGACCTGGGTGTGAGGATGCACCACCAGCCAGTGAACTGACATGGAACATGTCATCTAATGAAACTGTCAAGTACGATGGTGATAGAAAGAAATACATTTCGCCAGAATTTACATTGAGTATCGATAGGGTAGCGTAGCTGACTGAGATGTCATTTTTGCAGACTTTTGCAATCTTTTTTCCCCATTCTGATGGAAATGTTTTTAATTTGATGAGTCAAGCTCCTCCATACCCGAAACTTGAAACGAAAGCAACTCCAAATACATGCGATCAACTTGAGTTAATTGAAAAAGCTTTTCTCGACATAGGCAGCAATTTCCGGAGAGAAATGCGATATACACTTTTTGTTTTAATTAAATATATTTTTAATTCTGTGACATTAAATGTAACATCTATTACATAAACTCGAAGCAGGGGAATGAAGTTTCATTTATAATGAAATTGGCAAATCATTCGACAACTGTCAACCGACTCGTTGATGTTATTGTCTCATAAATAAAATTATCAAATTTGTTTAAATTCCACAATTTCCGGCATTACTCGTCAATTATTCAAATACAGTATTTTAAAATAAACACATCAATAATAGGTTTAATGGCAACAGACTGCACTAATTAAATAGAAGTAAAAATTACACAAATTTTATTAGTGAAATTAATTTATAAAAACATCGTTAACGGCTATTTCGATAATATGTACATGGCTAACATTGTCAGAGCATAGCGACTTCTATTTAAACGTATCAGATTAAGAATTTCACACTTAAATTTTAAAAAATTGAATATTTTCCTCCCAATATACTAAATATAATTCCTTCCAATAATTAATTAAAATTAAATATCGGGAGGAATATTTTTGCAATAAAAACAATGGCGTCAGCTTTAAGGGAAGTTTTTTTTTGGGGGGGGGTGTAACACAATGGAAGTTTCACACATTGAAATTACAATAAAAAAATCTACGTAGACAAAGGGCGGATCTAGAAATTGTTTCAGGGAATCCTGGGAAAAGAAGAGGTGCAATCCTTGAAAATTAATGTAAATCTCATTCCTGAATACTTATAATGAGTGTCAGGGGTGATTGTAAGTTCAAACCAAATTTCTCGAAGATATAAGAAAATTCTCTGAAGATACAAGAAAAGACAATCCCCTGAAGATAAAAGAAAATTCTTTGAAGATACAAGAAAAGAAAATTCCCCGAAGATACAAGTACATTCTTTGAAAAGTTATGTAATATTTTTGTGGAAGACACTGATTTCCACAAGAATATAAAAAATTATAGGAAACAAAACAAAATTTTTGTAATTTTTAAAAAGAAATCCTGGAAGAGGCAAGTTGAAATTCCCGGAATATAATCACCCCTGTAAATGTGAATTTCTCATTCTCGGGTGGGAGGGGGGCTGCTCCCTTGGATCTGCCCCTGATAATGACTGGACTTTATTCACACTACTTGCATTTTACTATAGAATGATCCAACAAACGATAATTCAGCAATAAACGACTAAATAAATAATCGATATCGGGATGATTAACAATTTAGTGATCAGAACTCCGCAAATCGAGATCTAAATAATCGAAATTTTCCAAACACCAACAATCGATATTTTGGAAGGAAAAATCGGTAGTCCAGCGATTGAAGGGACGATAATCTATGATATATCGAATAATAGATACTTCAGCACTCAACAACAAGTAACGTATACCTGAATAGTTGAACAAAAAATAATTTAAAGAGCACTTTCACAAACTTTTTTTTTTCCGTATTGATAAAAAAAAAAAAATTAAAATTTTTAAGACACCCAAACAAGATTATCGTGAGCGATTTTGATATATTCCTTCAATAAATAACCTTTAAACCGAAAATCGGGACAGGACATCGGAAAGGTCTGCGTCCTTAAGTGCCAAAAATTCTATGAAAATGAAGACAGAAAAAAATTACGCGTTCCGACAGAAACGCTAATAGGGATAAGAGCGGAGGCGCAAGAGGAGGGGAAAAAAAAAAGACGTTGCTATTGACATGAGAGATTAACGTACATAAAGCCTTCCTTTTAAAGGACTTACGAAAACAATCAAGATGATAAAACCTGTCACTTCCCTTAAAACCTTAATGACACACATATCAAAAACTAGCGCCATAAAAAGTGTAAAGATGGGGTAAAAAGTGACCGGTTACCGGAGACTTCAAGAACCTCCATTTTAAGAGATCTTATCAAGAGGGGGGCAATATACGTATAATAAGCTTCGCAGCGGCTCTTCTCTTCCTCCGATCAAATTAATAACATAATTGAGATACAAAAGAACGAAAAAAACATACAATTACTATCATCAATAACAGCACTAAAAACGGCTATTCAGTCGGCTAACAAAAAGAGCTAAATAGGGTCAAAAACAGACGTCTCGGCTATAAAAAGAAGCTATGGACCTTTTCACAAACAGTGGAGCTACTTTTCACCTACAGGCCTTTCAAAATTGATAAAAGTCGACACATTGCTGGAATTTTGAAAGACTGAGGTTCGTACGGGGGTGATGGGGGCATTGTTGATGAGGATGGTCTTGCTTTGGCGCGAAATTTCGAACAGGATATTCAGTAAACCAAATTATTGTTAAACAGCCACCGAAAGAGTTCATGATAGAAATGAAAGAAGGTTTTTAAATGATTTTCCGTGATTTGAAGCTACTTTTTAAGTTCAGATTAAGAAATAAATTTACCCTACCTATATACAATCACTGGTGACCATACACTATTTGGACATGATTCTAATGTTAAAGTTGATTTTTTATTTTTTAAGGAATATTGATATGAGTGTTAGAAATGGAGGACAGTAGAAAGCAATAGCTTGTTATAAAGCCCTCTTCCAGCTGGGTAACGTATTTTATAAATAATTTGTAGTTCGGTAGCAGCGTTTTCACATTATTTTATAGATTTAATGAATAGGAGAACTAAGATAATTTTCATTATATTATAAAACATATACAGTAAAGTCTCCGAATAACATTCACCCGCGAGACTTCGAAAAGATGGCCGTCTTTCGGAGGTGACTGTTGTTTAGAGGTGAAGTATAAAATAAATCAAAATAAATAAAATTAACAACAATACAAAAATTAGTCATTTCGAATGCTTTAATACTCACCTATTTTAGTTTATATTACAAAACGCCCGTATAAAATCAAGATCGGGGGTGGTTTTAACCTTGAGCTTTCCGGTATAATGGGACAAAAACTGAGGGAAAAATTTCCCTGGTTAGGGAATTTTATGACTTCCGGAATGGAAGTCTTAAGTCGTTGGTGAAATGTCAACAAATTTTAAGGAGTTTATAAGGATTAGATGGTAAAATTAAGGATTTTAAGGGCCCTTAAAAATGAAAACTGATTTTAAGGAGCGTGCGAACCCTGTTTATACAGCTACAGTTTAAGTTCACCAATTCGACCCCCCCCCCACCTTCAGAAAACTGTGTAAGTACGGGTCCAAGTTGTCAGTTGCGAGCTGTAGCGGGATGACAATCTGTCAATTGTTAGCTCGAACGTAGTTGTACCCATATTCGCTTTCATGGTTTAAAACTTTTGTTTGAATTTAAGGAACAGATGGCAAATCCTCGATTTATTTAGCTTCACACACCGCCTCTAAATATGTACCAGCTTATGACTAAATGAACTTAGGAGAAACCGCCGGGAGGGAACTTTAGCTTTTGAAAATGACAATTCGCTTAAAAAGGCAGAGGCCCCACCAAGTTTGAAAAACCACTCAAAATTACGGTGTTTCGTGTTTATAACTCTTTAACCGCAATCGCTGTACGTTCATTTCGCTTTCGCAGCAAAACTGGCTAACGTGGCACGCGAACAGCCGTAAGGCACGCGAGTGTTGAAGCTAATTTGCAGAAATTGACCGATTCGGTCGCTTTCGGGAAAGCGGTGTCGATTTGACAATAGAATTGGATTTTTTTTTTAAATAATCGATATAACTATAATTTTATGGAAGCCTAGAAACGTTGAACATACAGTCGGGCCCATTTATGACGAGGAAAATATGGACTTCGTTTGGTATATCGATAAAATGCGATACAATTTAATCGCAGTGCTAGATTAACACTAGGGGCTCTACTCCGCCAGCTAGAGGACATCCAGAGAAGTTCTCTTGTAGACGAAGGGGGCTCTCACGACACCGGTAGCCCATGGGCCTCAAAAGCTTTAATCCGCCACTGTTTAATCGTTTTGCGGGAACAAGGCTTTCACTTTTCCGGATGGGACGCAAAAAATGGCGAATTCTCTTCATGTTTAAAAGGAAACATTGGTCCGCTGATCCCACAAAAATTTGATGCAAATGTTTTCTGTGTCATTATGAACAGACAGAAAGACGCCTTTATACGCAGAGTGTATTTCTTTAATACTTTTATTGTGACTTTTACAGTGTATATAAACAATTCATTAGATTTGCCTTTAATTCCTCTGGTTGGTGTAAGTATCAACACATATACCTCCGAAGAAGGGACGAAGTGTCCAGCTCCGTAGGTGCTCTTATTGGGAGGTAACGCTGTACATATTTTTTTTTCCCTAAATTTTTTTTTTTAGTAGCAAGATTCACAACGAAATTGGCAATTGTGCCACTGCCCAAAAACGTGAAATAAATCAGACAGCTTTAAATTGGCCGAGCTAGAAGTCGGAGATATTTAGGTTGCCAAATACGACTGAAAAACTCCAGAAATGGGGATAAAATCGTTTGCAAATTGCAACAAATGTCACTGTTAACACTGTTCAAATGTATTTTTCATGGAGCGTCGCATTATTTCAAACATCAAACGCAGAGAACGAAATAAAAATGGCGCAGAAAATTCGATTTGCGCATCAAAAATCGGCGACAAAAAATGCGCCAGAAATCGCTAACTTCGCCCCTAAAAAAAGATCTGCGTAAAAGACGACATTCCATTAAGCAAGTGCATTTTTATTTACTTAAGGAGTTATTAAATCAGTTGCCGAGAAGTCGCTTTCTTCCTTTCCTTTTATGTTCTTCCCTTCTCTTTCTTTTCTTAACCGACTCTCTCCGCTAATCTCCTCTATTTCAAGTTACGAACAGCCCCAGTCCTCGTCGGCTATTTTAGTGTCTTCCATTTCTCACAATCACGTTCTAGTTCATAAGGTTCATAGGCACTCGGAGATACACTTCGGGGAGCTGATGAAGTCTCCGCCGAATAAGAGTTCATGAGAGAATAGTTTAATACCACTTCGTTGGAAAGCCACCTGATAATTAAATAACGGTGAGTCCATGCCAGTAACAGAACCCGAAGACCCTGCGACGGGGGTTAGAAAGAAGTCTTCCTTACGGCACAGACCCCGGGTGGTAGGGTACTATCGCCTT
>QLNU02003225.1:27746464-27834831 GCA_006491805.2 Dysdera silvatica | reverse complement strand
GATACAGAAAGAGGGAATCCTGGAAAAGAAACGGGAAAAATCCCGGAATCTTCTAGATTTATGGGGCATATTTTCTACGGCTATCTATACGGTATGGGGGCAAAATCGAATCCGGGCCAGAACGACGACTGTCCGGGAGTAGTATATCCCAACCTTTTTTTTTTTCCCTGCACATTTCTATCTTTCCCACTCCTTACTTTTCCCGCCGATTTTCGATACTGGCCAAACTTTTTTTATTCTCATGTCCCAAAGAAAGGGAGAAAAGGGAAAAAAATCCCTAAAAACAAAACGGGATAGTAATATCCGGTTAACAGAAAGAAAAAGCGAAAGGTGGTGTAATAAAGATAGGTAAAAAACATGCACTTTTTCTTTCTCCTCACAGATATCGTTGAAAATGAAAAATTCGCATTTCCCCACACACTTCCTGATATATTTATTTTTTGAAATCCTAGCACATTATCATCCTGTCACTATATACCCGTCTACGCACATACACTCTCTAAATATACGCACACGTTCTTCATCACCTTCCACTTGAAATAAAACACACACACACACATGTTTACACATATATTTATCGTTGTTTCAACACTTATTGATTTCTAAGTGCGTTCCACACAAGTTCATCTTGGGGAAGCCGTTTCCAACTCACTCAAACCTGTTTTCTTATTTCATCCACCCAACTGACGCTTACATATGCATAAATTCGAATGAAAGAAACCCATTCACATAAAAGAAATGATGCGGCGAAACAGAAAAACGTTCAATTCCATCTAAGCTGAATTCACAAAACTATCTCTTCCGAGATATCAGAAGTCGAAGACAATATGTTCCAACAGCGAAGGAAAAACAAATGAAAATAAACGTAATTATTGAAACTAAAAGTCCAACGAGCAAAGAATGTGTAAAAAAGGACGAAGACAAAAATGGATGAACAAATAATGCCTTTCCAATTTGCAATAAGACTCATATGAAGACTTTCCTAAAAGCTCATATAAGACTTTCTTAAAAGGCTCATATGAAGACTTCCTTAAAAGGCTCACATGAAGACACGGGCGAATGAATGCCTTTCCAATTTGCGATAGGACTCATATGAAAACTTTCCTAAAAGCTCATATGAAGACTTTCTTAAAAGGCTCATGTGAAGACTTCCGTAACACTCATTGGTATAATAAAACTGTAAAACAACTTTTTTAGTACGTACAATGAATTTTAATCATTAAAATTAACTAAAAACCCTACACATTTTGAGCCACGCAACATGCACTGTAAACAAATTATTATGGGTAATTTGTTATTCGTTTGTATGTTTGTTATAGAGATAATATGAAGTACGTAGCATTGACCTGTATTTTTCACCAACCCTTAACGCTTCGCTGCTGATTCTATGGACAATTGGTCGAAGAACAGCTGACCAAGTCCTCTTGTTTCGAGATCAAGAATTCCACTTGTTGCGCCGCTACACGTGGGCCCCAGCTGTAGACATAATAAGCTTATAGCAGTGGATAAATAATAAGTCGTCTGTGACATACGAATGTCGTTTTCATTATCTGTGATACATTGGATACGTTTTAAGAATATTGTCAATAAAGTCCTCCAAAGTCAACAGTTTCAAAGCCAAGACATAGACACAACCGATAAATGGAAGCAAGAGCCATTAACTAAATAACTATTGCGCCGTATTATCTTCTTTTAATTAATACATAAATATATTTATTTTCATTAGGTATAAGGACTACTATTCAATTTACCTTCAATGATAGCATACGATTACGTACAGATAACAAATCGGAAATAACCCATGTCACATTTAGATTTTAGAAAATGCAACTGTCGGTTATTAAGTATTGGATAGCGGAAGGCCCGTATCCTCAAACCAGGTATTCAACTTATTTTAGGGTTTTGGGGCTGCAAGAATTGCTCCCTTGGAAAAGTACGAGAGACCTCAATAGCTTTGGACGTATTTCGACGAATTTATGGGGAAATTCGCAGGAAAAATTGGTTGCAGTTCTTCCCTCTGAAGACAGTCTTCCTCAGTACCAAAGAATTTACGCCCTCCATAAAAAGAGAAAACCGAGAAATCTTGAAAGATTCGATCTTGTCCCATGAATATTATTCTTGAGAAGTTCTCGGTCGCGGCTGCACCTTCTTTTTTGCAATTTTCTTTGAGCGCAGCCTTCTCTGGGCTCAAATTCGTCTGCAAAGTCGGGCGCTAATTTAAGACGGTTAATTAGTTTCCTTTTCTCCCGTTTTTTTTCTACTAAACTATTGCAGCCTTTAATTTAAATAATCGCATTATCTGCAGCGTTGCTCGGCCTGGAGCCATATTGGCAAAGAAGCCTGAAAACAATAACAACAGCATTCCAGCAAAAGTAACTATCAGGGGATCGTTTTTCGCCGGTGTAAGCGCCCGGGGCGTCTTTCACTAGCGTAATTAAAATTCAGCTGACTGCTCAAAATCCATTAACAATTCATTAATTATAACAGCCATACAACGACACAAAATTTTTACCAAACCGGAGCGAAAATTTTAACAATCTGCTTAGGCGTTCTCTCTCGTAACTGCAGCGAGAGAAGCAGCTTTCAGCTCTGATTTTTGCCCGATGAAATCCTTATAGATTGAGCTGACGAGTTTTGCCTTTCTTCGTCCGTTTTGGGATAAGATTACGGAAATGGCATTAATGTCCTTTTAAATCGCGTCCAATATGCTGGAAACATTACTAATGGACGCAAAACGTCACCGGGAAAGGAAGAAAGGGTATTTTTGTCTCCCTTTCATTAGGTTACAGCAGTAATGTGCTTTTATATTAGTCAAATTTCAGACCGAAAGGATCCATTTTTATATCCCTCCCACGTTTTTTACTCACATTGGGTATCTGACTAACGAGCTAATAGTACAGCACTCTGTTTCCTGGTGTCAGAAAACACAAATTCATGAACTGGAGAAAAAGACACTGCAGCATGCCAGCTTTCCGGCAAAATTCCCTAACCATCTACAGGGAAAACGGATTCAGATTCGTGGAAGATTTAGCTATCCAAAACAAGAGATCGGAAGGTTTTCCCGAACTTTCCAAGCTCGACCAAAAAAAAAAAAAAAAAGCTAATTTTTCTCAGATATTTTTGGTTCGATTTCGAATTCACTAAAAATTCCAGGTTTCACGCGGGAACTCTGCAATTCTTCCTCTCTCTGCTGTCTGTGTTGAATTCTAATTAACAGTTCTTAATAATGCGGAGAGAAACTAAATGAGCTAAATACTGTAGTGCTGTAGCAGCACGAGGGACCCTTTGCAGAGGCACTCAAGAGTAGAGTGCCTTAGTCAGGTCCGCCCTGAAGGTTGTAGGCGCTCGGGGCGAGGTTACTTACGGCACCCCCCACACGTATGTCCCTCTCCCAAATCTTCCAACTAAGCTTTTAATTATCGACTCAACATTGAAAAATTTTCAATTGGCCCTTTTAAATGCTTACTTTTAGTAGGCATATGGCCATGAACAGAAAATAGCCCTAAGTAAAATTAGGGAGTTAAAGAGTTGGGGTAGAAGTAAAAAAAAAAAAAATCTCAATATGATTTGTAGTTTTAAAGAAAACCAACACATTTTGACGAATACGGTATATAAACATAGTGCTGAACAAAGAAGAATTAAGGTAATAACCAGTTATTTCGACAATTCGCCAGTGTCGGAATAACTGTTTGTTATGGAATCTCCTGGTGAAACTCTGTATTGTTTCGTTAAGAATTACGGTAAAGTTAATGCTATTTGACTTCGCAAAGTCAAATGAAATATGTTAACACCTAAAGCGAATCAAACAACGAAGTCAATTAACGTCAATCATTAATCGTCTTCAGGGGACGAACCACGACCTTCCATTATGGGAAGGTCGTGGGTTCAGGTCCCACCGAAGGCAGAAATATTTATTTTCTTTCGAACGTTTCACCATCTAATCACGCCATACCATCGGCGCTGGTGCCACAAATAAACGTTGACACCGACTTTGTTGTTTGATTTAATCAGAGTAGTGCGTTCGATTTATATATATATATAAAAAAACCTAAAGGGTTCTGGCACTTGCAAAAGATTTTAAAATTTCTTTAAAGTCCAACTTTTTGGCTTCCTCGTTTGCAATTGCTAAAACTGCCAGAGCACTAAGTCTCTCCTCGATCATGGTCAATCTAAGTTTTTAAAAGTTTTAGTTTGCTAAAACTTCGCTCGGTACTTGCAACTGTGACAGGCACAGTCAATAGTATGCGTGATGCTATCCACAAGTTTGTAAACAGATCCTTTTGGTCGTTGGATTTTATTTTCTGCAGTACCTGTCCATAATAGCAGAGAAGTAGCTGTATGTATATATATATATTTTTATATTTGCTTGTTTTACCTTATTGCCTAGAAGACAAATAAGCTCATTTTGAATTCTATTGTCAAGCAGGTTAACTTGAAGAGAACAACTACTTTATACCTGTCCTAAACCGTACGTCATTACACTATCAGATTCTCCCAAAAGTTGTACTAAGCTTAAAAAGTTGCCATTGTTCTTCGTGAAAAGCTTCGATGATGAACCTCGAAAAGCAATATTATGTTCTGCTAAGTACAAGGTTATCGATACAAGACGTTTTCATACCTCTTGCCATCTTTCAGTTTCGGTGTGAATTTGAGTCAACAATTCATGTTCGATGGAAATATTCCCTTTCAAGCGAAATTCCACTTCATGCAACTGCGTCATATATTTAAAATATTCTGGGTTGATTTCATGGGCACAAAGTCGGTCTGCAATGTGCTTCCAATCATTTATTCCTGATTTTTGGCCAAGGTGTGATTTAGAGTTGGGATCAAAAATACGATACCAAAAGCAATATACCGAGTCATTAACGAAGGAATAAATCAACCACCGGTGCCTTACCCTTTCGCCGTTTACAGCACATTGATACTGAAAGTCATTGGAAAAATGCCTCTTTTGGTCATTCTTCGGATATTCATTATCAGTTTTAGTTAGAGGTAGCGGTCCTTTTAGAACAAGTTCATCTCTCTCCCCCTTTTTAAGGCATTCCGGCCAAGTTGAGGGATCTGCTGTAAGACATTCAAACCTGCTGCTACCATCCGCAGATACGTTTTGCAAAAGTGTGTCATTTGATGCTTGTAGATTGATGTTAACAGTAGTGTCAGAAGAGGATGCCACTGGATTCAGAAGTCTCACCCGACTATACCAATCTTATTTCTGTTGACAGATTAATGCTTTCATATTGTGTTGTAAATAAGTTTATTTCATTTGAATTACTCACGACTTTAGAAGCAACAGCTGAGGAACAAGTTGCAGGAGAAAAGTAGGTTGTCAGCTTCGGCACTTTTTTTAATAATGCTGCATTCGATGTTTCTTCGTCTTTTGCTAATTTGCATCTTTACGTTCCAGAGCGTTTTTTAGATATAGCGAAATCGCATGCTGTTACGGAAATTCTTTTATTTACACGGGTAAGTCACTACAAACTGGGATGGATTCTTAGATCTGACTGAGAACAATGGAAATTCTTAACTCTTCATTACACATATTCACAAGATGCACAATTATTCAACGATGACAATGATTACTGATATTTACAAGAATTTATAAAGATGATGATTTCTAGTGTTCACAAGTATGTACAAAAATGACTCTCGGAGCACAGGGTCATTACATACAGTTTCCATTATGTCCATTGTGTATGTATGTGTACATTACATACAGTGTCATAGATAATTTAAATTCGCTACTCACTCGTGACGATTTTGAAAGCACAATTGCCGGGATGGCAAGATGTTGACTTGAAAATAAATGTTCTCAATCACAGTACTTAAACAATTAGAAACACGAATAAACGAGTTGACAAATACTCACAATAAACTTCACAAATAATCCACATAAACTTTTCAACGAAGGCAAAAGTTCCCGTAGCGAGCGATTACAATAGCTACTATGCTAGGTCAAAATCTTCAAATGAAAACGGAGTCAAATATCTTAATCTCTCTCTCTTCCAATCCATACGGGGAAGCTTTAAATAGCTTATAGAGAACAATCTGGAAAGAAGGAATTCTACTGCTTTCTCGAAATTAGTAGAAGTTTGCAGAAACTAATTTCATCTCGGACGAGTCTTTTCCCACGTCATTGGTCAAGGCTCGCGCCAGAA
The DNA here is from genome assembly GCA_006491805.2 of Dysdera silvatica. Taxonomy (NCBI): domain Eukaryota; kingdom Metazoa; phylum Arthropoda; class Arachnida; order Araneae; family Dysderidae; genus Dysdera; species Dysdera silvatica. Next base: position 27,828,676 of record QLNU02003225.1, on the reverse strand, counting down.
CGGGCGACGGGTAGGGAAGAGGAGAGGGCGCGACAACCGACTTTCAATAAATCATCAGCTCGTTGGCAATGACAGCGACCCACGCTTCGCTACCGGAGAGATAGAGTACTGGCTCTAAGGGCGCGGTTTGCTGACCAATAAACTACGTGCCATGTACTGCAAACAGACCCTTCATGTTCAAGTGTTCTATTCGATTGTTAATTCCACGGTATTGGAGTTACGAAAAGAATTGGTATAACAGTTAGCCACTTTTTTTAAAATAATTTTCTCCCGGTAAATTAATGTTACCCGATTGTGAAACCCAATATTTTGCGGCGTCGCCCGGGGCGATCGCCCTGCTCTTGGGGCGGCCCTGGCCTTAGTGTGGTCGCACCGTACTACGCGTCGTTCTTCTGCACGGATTGTGCATGCGCTAGGTTTTTGCAACTTGGTTCGTAGCACAGTGTGAGTAATTAATTACTCATCAGAAGGTTGTTTAAATTACATCACCAATTTATTTACAAGAAACACCCATAACTATTTGCATACAACTCGTTACGTTAAATTATTAAAGGCTAAAGATGTAATTTGACATTGCAATAACGTTCTGCTCTAGTAGGACATTGAGAGCAGAGGAACGTGTGGTCAGTTGGCTAGTCTATCAGAGAGTAAGTGTCCTTTCGTGCTAAAGTTTTTCCGGAACTGAAGTTTGTCATCATCTTATTGGCTGGCTTTAGGTGACGACATCAATCTTGGGCCAGCTGATTGGTCAGCGGTTCCCCGATGTTGGAATGTGGTGGGAGGATTAACGGCCGGCGCCGCTGTCAACCGTTGACGGTGTACAACCGCTGTTTTCAATAGTAGGTATTTCCTCCTGTTGTTCTCAGTCTGAGGTTTCTCCATCAGGACAATTCGGCGAATCTTCTCATCTACCGCTAATGGCATTTACCTGTTCTGATGGCTCCCACCTGTCCTAATGGCATGTCTGGCATGCTCATGGCAACGATGGGTAGGTCAGGCGGTATCTCCTGGGAACCTTTGTATTAAAGAGAAAGTAGTGACTATGTCGGCATGCTGAATGGGCATGATTGGCCCCAGCAGTTCTCTGACTGTAGTGCTGCAGTAGTTCTCTAACTGCAGTGTTGCAGTAGTTCTCTGATTGTAGCGTTGTGGTAGTTATTTGATTGTAGTGCTGTTGTAGTTCTCCGATTGTAGTGCTATAGCAGTTCTTTGATTGTAGTGCTGTTGTAGTTCTCTGTAGTTTGTTTGTTTGTTTTGTGGTTTTACGGCTCAAAGACTACAATGGTCATGCTGCGCCGGGACCTACTGTTTTCCGAGGAATCCGAACCTCTTATGGCCTAGGGAACCAAACCCCGGACTACAGTGAGCAGTGCGATCTTTTTATGAGATCTCTGAGTAAGCGTTCTTTGTACACTGTTGGGAGTCGAACCCGGATTAACGGCGTACTAGGCGAACGCGTTACCACACTGCGCCACCGCAGGGCAGTTCTCTGTAGTGTTGTAGTAGTTCTTTGATTGCAGTGCTGTAGTAGTATGTACCCTTGCCCTCTCCCTCTCCAACAATCATTTTTTAATTGCTAGGCCCTGGATATCGAGCTTGAACTACAATTTAGCATGTACACATTTTGTTAGTATTAAATTTTTACTTCTTTGTGAATAGGCGCACTTTCAAACCCCGATGATAAATACGTTATTTCAGTATTTATTTTTTTTTTCTCCTTGGCCTGGAATTTTCTGAAGACCATCTGGACTTTATAGGCCATCACGGATGCCACTTTAGGAAACACTGATGCAGACGGTCCTTTACCTTCAAGTACCAGCATACGGTGGCCTAGGAAGGGGGCCCCCGTATAGTAAGACGCATTTTGCTATGTAACGCTATATCACAGGACCTGTTATAAAAGTAGTAGAGTTCCCCCATAATTTTTGAACTGCTATGCCTCTGCCAGCATATCTTAGAAATGTGGTGCTCAACTCGCAGAAGTCCTGAAAACATGCGAAGCACAATTCTCCTCTAAAGAATTCATTTTCTTTGCACGCTTTCATTTTTTTCAGGGCTTCGAATGTGGCGAATCAAAGATGGCTACCTGCATTCTTTGCGTTGGCGTAACCAGGGCAGCGTAGGTTCATTTGCACGGCGGTTGCCGGGCAACGGCGTCCCCCACGTGACTTCCAAATGGATGCGGAAAATTTTATCGATCTTGGAAATTTATCCTTCCTTGTTTTCGTCGTCTTAAAATTTTTTTAATTGTCACTTCCAGAGATAAAATTACAAAAAATACTTTCGAGATGTCACCAGAGCTTCAAATTAATGTGATAGAAACACACGGTGCAACAGGCAATGGATCGAAATGGATATGAAATCGACGTGGCGTAGGTACCGTGTCTCCTTCGTCCAACCATTTTTCATAATTGCTCTATTTCGACTCTGAATACATTTTCCACGCCAAACAGCATTACTTTGGTAGACAATTTTCCTAAGAATTTCTTGTACAATCAACAAAAACGAACTCAATACGTTTATTCATGGTCTTTGTTTTGAGACGACCTTTTGTTTTCTCCAGTGGTGTCGCTAGTGTAGGTGGGGGTGGGAAGGAGCCTTTATGCCATACTCAACAATACTCAACACATGACATTCATACATAATCTCCATTTTATGGGGGCGGGTTAATCCTTTACATTACTGAACAAATGTACCACCAAAAACTGTACACAGGTTAAATAAACTTATTCTATTCTTATATGTGTACCATATACAGGGTGTTTCAGAACTAATGGCATACATTGAAAGGGTTTCACATAAATGACTCACGTTTGGGCCACGAATTAAAAGATTTTGGCCATGGGAAGTTGTTTTGGATCACACTAAGTGGCAGAATCTTTCCAAATACGGTTTTAGGTTGGCAAGACAAATTTTTCAAATTTTGTTACATGATTAACTAATGTGGATGCAAATAATAGCATCCCTACAGTTCCAGAATGGCTCATTTTCGGACATAGGTTCACTAGACCGAAGTTGTTTCTTTTGATCTCCTTCACCTATTACACATGCTTGACAATTCCCAATTGCCTCCAGTATGGTAAAACAATCGTTTTCCATACCTTTGATGACTAAATGGCAACACTATTCAGGGCCAGGGAAGGGAATTTCCATTTCACTTAAATTACGTGTCAAAAAAAAAATTTTTTTTGTTCATGTAATTGCCTACATAGCAATGATGTGGATGTAAATAATACTTTCACTGTACAGCCAAATCGGGTCCTTTGCGGACATGAAGATTTCGCCAAATATGGCTTATTTGACGTCCTTTACCACCCCTTTCAGTTTGTTCCATTAGTTCTGAAACACCTAATGTATCAAGTCATGTAACATACGTCATATATATGTATTGTGTTCCATACTTCAACACACCATCAGGTAAAATCAGGCCAATACTACTTACGATTCGATTAAGGACCATACCAAGGACTGGCACGTTAAAGTACCACCAGGGAACAAAGGGTTGAAATATACAGTATTTTTTTCAGATGTCATTTTCACTAACGCCGACAGCAAACTTACCAACACCTGAAGAGACACTTTCTAAGTAACGAAAGTAATGAACCAATTGTCTACAAGAAAAGATAAAACTCCTTCTCATCGCTCGGATCAATTTATCACCCGTTAAAAGAGCGCAAATCAACAGGAGACAAAAAAAAAGCTAAAAACGGAGAATTAGAAGGAAAAACAAAAACAAAAGAAATACAGGTCAGCGAATTCGCAACAAAAGAATTCCGTTGAAACCGCAATAAAAAGGGCCATTATCGCGAGCAGGACGAAAGACAGATGACAACAAGCAGTCTGGCAGACTACTAGTCAGTAGCTTCCTGACTGATCGTTGCAGATAGACAAGAAAAGCTCTCGGTATGTTGCCAGACTCCAATAAGAAGAGTAAGAAACTGAGTTCATGGCGACAGTAATTCCTTAGCTAGGAAGTAGACAATTATTTCCGATGGATGGACGAAGTAAAGCACTAAACGTAGTTCCAAGACAAATGGGGGTAACGGACAAACCGCAGCTCCTTTGTGGATCAGTGCTGGATATGCTGATTCCCATATGACCCGGTCGTAGGGCACCAGGTCATGATTCGTTTCTGGCTGGAGCAGGAACGCAAGTTTAGACCTGAAGTCAGCACTAAATGGATAATTCAAACGCGATCAAGTTCTTGACATCCTACTTTCATGTGGTTCGTAATAGAACACATGCTGTACGGAGAGAGAGAGAGAGAGAAGACGCCATTGACTCAGACTGGATACGAACCAGCGACCTTTGGGTTCTACTCTCAATGACTTAACCGCCCGGCCACTGAGCATTGGTGTCAGCCAAGTGGGGAGTGGGCGGACTCGAGTCCTCAAACGTCTGTTGAAGCGCCCTTTTAGACCTTCAACCTTTAAATTCTCATCCACGAACAAAACCAAAAATTTCCATAGATTTTTTGAAAAAAATCCAAGGTAAGTGTTTTATGCTCTTTATATATGTTTACATATACAATGATAGATTATGAGTGGTAACTGAACTCAAGGAGAAGTTCTTCCGTATGTAAGTATACGAAACCGTGCATTGATTGATTATCAGTGAACAACTTGACACACTCGGATTTTGTTTGCGAGTTTCACGGCGTAAGCACAGCAAGGGTGCTGCTTCGGAACCTGCAGTTTTTCGTGGAATCTGAACCCCTTACGGCTCGGGAAATTATCCCATGGACAACGGTGAGTAGACAGTCGGTACGACATTTTTTTTTTTCCCCCACCGTTGAGAGTCGAGCCCGGACAACGGCGAGCTAGGCGAACGCGTTGCTACTGCGCCACCACATGGCCCACTTCAATTTCATAACGGATGTAGATTTCATTCGGAAAGGGCTAGTGACATCAGTTAATTGATCAGTCCATCTCCACCGCAGTCTGTCTTACGTCGGACTGTGAGATAGATAACCTGTGACGCGACGGACGCGACATTACGCGACCTCCTAACTATGACACATTCACGCATGATCAGGTTGACCGAGGCTTAGAACCAGTCTGGTGGACTCTTCCCAAAGAATGAGTGTGATTATTGACAGACTTTCATGGTGTATGTAGGACTAGTCAACAGAAGTATTTTGCGTTACTGTCCACAGATAGCGGGACGAACCATCTGTGTGTGAGCTTTATGGCGCACGAACAGCAAGGGTTATGCCGCGCCGGGACCTACAGTTTTCCGAGGAATCTAAACTTCTACGGAACCAACCCACGTACTACAATGAGCAGCTAACCGGTAAGCGTCGTTGAGAATAGAACCCGGGATAACGGCAGGCAAGGTGAATGCGTTACGACCGCAGCGTCACGCACCGTCTGCGATAGGATCGATGGATTGACGTGACCTCGACGTGTGATGCTACATTTTCACACAACCAAGTCTACAGGAACCCTAACCCAACGAAGTTTGCAGGAATCCTGATTCAACGAAGTCTGCAGGAAACCCAACCAAGTTTACAGGAACCCCAATTCAACCAAGTTTACAGGAACCCTAATCCAACCCAGTGGGCTTAAGAGCCATAATTGCAACCACAGCACACTTTGCACATGATACAAGGCACAGCAAATTCATCAATTGTAATATTAAACTCTTCCGGTTCGCCCAAGTAGTCTATGAACCTCGCCGTTTAAAAAGTTGATTAAAATTTAGTTTGACATACAACATAATGCAGTGAAAGTAATGAAAGCCACGCCCTTTTAGGTGTGCTTTAAAATCTTCAATAATGCAACCCCCCAAATCCACGGTTCTCCGCCGTAACGGCTAAAGCCATCAACCCACTAGAAGATTATAAAACAGTTAAAATTTTTGTCCGGGCTGTCTTAATAAGCTGTCGGTGGATGGGGAGGAGACTGAGCCGTGTTAACGAAGAAGACAAGGAACAGAGGCGGAATCAAGAGCTTCATATTTGCAGCGGATGATTTAATAAAGGGAGATCAGAGCGAGGAGATGCACTTTATCGATCGATCCGATGAGGCGGAGTGATCTTCGGCTCCGTCTCATTTGGGTCCAATTTGACGTCACGATTCCACGGTTTCATTTAAATGTATAACTAAGGACGTATGGAGACCCGCGGGAGGGGTCACTCCGGACCGAAAAATCAGGACAGCGGATTAAAATTCGCGAATCCAATTGCGCTAAATGGTGATTTCTTTTTCTCCTTCTAAAACCAAATAATTAGCAGAAGTATAAAAGGAAGAAGGAGGGAAGGACGTGAAAATGCAAAAAATTTCGAAGTAAATTAGGTGCTATGCCACGAGTGGCATTATGGGTAGTACTCCATGGGAAGTGGGTCCGAAAATTATATTAATTATATTTTTTGTAAACATTGAATTTTTATTCTGAAATAATTCAGAGATAAGATATATTTTTTTTAAATTTTTTGACGCACCCGGACATGCAACAGACCCATCTGAGATGGAGAAAACAACTAAAGTCAGCATATATTCTTGTCCAAGTATTCAATGTCCAAGTTTATTGGAATTGGAGCTTGATCCGGTGATTATGGAAGTTGAGGACGTACCCATTAAGTTACTGAAACGATTGCAATTGAGGTAATACAGTAGTCGAATTAACGAAGTGTGGGCTAAAACGTGCATTGAATAACTATGAGATCGGAAAAGAAAAACTTGAGTTATGACGCAAAAAGTTAGGGGATATCATTCCAGTAAGAAAGCTCAAATGTGGCAACGGGCTGAGTACGTTGCCACAGAAAAACTGACCAACGATGAACAACTGACTTTTAACTAATTAAAAGACACTAACCGGAGACAAAAGGCAACGCACTCAGTCAAGAAAAATGGAGAAAAAAAGGAAAATAAAACAGAGAAATTACACAAGCCGGAGTGGGAGAAATGCCGGTCAACCTTCATACAACGGAGATTATACAATAGTTGAATAAGATGGTAATTGCTTTTAGTGTGCATTAACATAGATGCGAGTTCCATATACATTTTCCATTAAAAATATTACAATTCGTAGAGGACTCCAGGGTGCGAAATATAATTTTTAAACTGTATACTCTATAACTGCAGGAATGGAATAAAAAGCATCGAGGGCTTTCAATACTAAAATATTGACCGGAAAAGGTACTGAAGGAAAAGTTGCAAAAATATTGATCCGGTAGTTTTCCGGATAATCGCACTGTCCCAAATAATAGGGCTTGGACGCGGGAAACCGTGAACAATGAGGAGACGCAGGGCGATCACGTGGGTAGGTGGGTTATGATGAATATGGTGCGGGATCTCACTTCTGGTGACAGTAGTGGAGATGGATGGCGACGAACGGACCCCAGCACTTTCCTACTTTTTTTTCCCTTTTCTTCCCCCTATTTCATATTTTTTCCCTCTTTTGGTCGTCACTTTCACCCCTTTTCTATGCACCTGATGTTATTTTTCAGCGATCTTTCACAAAGACAAATAGTGATCAGTTCAGGGAAAGAGTGCAAAAATGTCCTCCTGATCGTAAGAAAAAATTCCCTGTTCACTGGATCTTCTAAAAGAAAAATAATACTGGTATCATTCCAGTTACTACTGTTCAAAATAAATTTTAAAGATTGAAGGAGAGTTTGAAATATTTTGAAGAAATTCAGCTCCAAATAGAAAAATTTTGAAGAACGATGAAATTAGTCCCGTTTATATTTTTGCCGCGAAACAATATGGTGGATTTTCTGAGACGAGACTAGTGGCTAAAAGAGACCTCTGAATGCCCATAAATATATACAACATAAATAACTGTACAAGAAGATGAAAGGAGCCCTGTCGCAGGGTTCCAACCCATATTGGAGGGGGAAAAAGATCCCTGACTGTTCCAGGTTTCCCTGACCTTTTCAGGGTAAACTTCTGACTAATTACAAGCAACTTTCAGGTTAACTTGGGTTGGGGGGGGACAATGATTTCACGTTCACGAGAGATTTGGCTATACAACATATATGTTAAGGACTAGGTTAAGGTTTTTCTTGACTTTTCCAGTAGGAAAAATGTTTTCACGTTTATGGGAGATATAGCTATACAAAACATAGGTTAAGGACTAGGTTAAGGTTTTTCCTGACTTTTCCAGCGGGAAAAATTATTTCACGTTCATGGGAGATTTATCTATACAAAACATAGGCTACGGCGTTTCCTGACTTTTCTAGACTTGACCAAAAAATCTCGTGTTCCCTGACCTTTAGGGACGATTTCAAATTCGCTGACAATACCAGGTTGCTAAGGAATCGTGCCCAAGTAAGCGTCGATGTGGTGATCATATGGTCACAAACAAGGTCTATTACAGGGTGACATTACCAGCACCATCTCATCTGTCAATATCATATTAATCTTGACAAAAAAAAAAAAATAATATATAAATTTGTAGAATAGCTTTAATAAGAAAATACGATGAGCAGAACATTGGCTTGGTATTTCGGTCGGTTCTGTTTTTACAGGCCAAGAAAAGGGAAGTTCATGGTACGTTGGGCCCTGCAGTTTTCCGAAGACCCCGAAACTGTTGTCATGGGAACCGAACTCCGGAGGTCAGAAAAACGCGTTCCACGATACCATTGGGAGTCGAACCTGGGTAAATGGAACGAAGGAGACGAATGCATTACCACTGCACCACAGTGGGGCAACCGACCTACGTATTTCATAGGAAGTCAAATCACCTAGGAAACTTCGGACAACAGTGAGCAGTTAGTCGACGCCTTCATGAGAAAGAGATCAGGTCCCGAACATGCAATCAGTTTCAAGTGGATTATTTAAATTTACGGACGACCCCACCCGTCCATTTCATGAAATTTGTATGCATTAGAAGTACAAGAGGTACTCAAAAACTGCAAAAACCCTTCCACCATAAACCACGAAAGACCCAACATCAAAAATTTGAGAAAACTCGACAGCCCACACTACAATTTCTCCTGTTTTATCAAAACAGCAGCAAAATTTTGATAAAACGGCGGCCTATCCCATAGCATATGCGAGTAGCATAAGCCTAAAATCTGCGACAATCATTTCATTTTTAGAATTCCCGGAAAACTATCCTTTTCCGGAAGGGATGCCCGCGAATAAAAGAACCTATAATCCTGGAAAAGTTTTCTCTGAAAGCGTTGACATGAACGGGACATCCATATGAAAAAGGACGGATAGATTTCTACAGTCCCGGGAAATAAAACAGCGCGCCCACAACAGATGTTCCGGAAAATTGAAACATAAGAAACATTTTTCCGGATATAAACCCGAAAATTTACGATGCAAGAGGACGAAAATATATTTTAGGAATAAAACTGGAGCTTCCAAGAATTTACTCTTGAAGCAGATCACTATAATCCCCTGGAACGAAACACATATTCGCTGAAATGAAAAGAAGACTCCAGTAGATATAGACTACCCGGCACTGATTCGCCGTATGGAAATGGGAAGAACAGGAGAAATTTTGGGAGTACGCCAGACTTGAATTCCGGAAAACAATAATTTCCCAATACAATGCTTCATGCCTATGTATTATAATCACTTCGCCTACCTTCTCAAAAAGCAGTTGAAAATAGTCCCATCAAAAAACAATACTGTTAAGCTGTAATACTTTACTGCACACACACGGACTCTGCTGCACGGTTATACTACACTATACAATCATAAATTAATACTTGTGTTCCACCGCACAGTAATAGTTACACAGCAGGGTGTCAATTATCAGAACTAGCTGGGGCTGAAAACGAACAGTATTTATTTCGATCAAAATCACACGCAAATAAATCGATGACAACTCTTCAAAATATCGATATTATCGCTTTGACAATGATCTTCTTTCTGCTAGGAATGGTTTGGAAACGTGGGCGTTCATCGTAACAATTGGAATAAATATGCACAGATAAACCTCGATTTGCGGATCCAGAAGATTTGTTTGTTTGTTTTTTGGTTTTACGGCTCAAAGACTACAGCATGCTTCTTTCGAGGAATCCGAACCTCTTAAGGCCTGGGGAACCAAACCCCGGACTACAGTGAGCAGTGCGATCTTTTATGAGATCTCTGAGTAAGCGTTCTTTTTGCACTGCTGGGAGTCGAACCCGGATTAGCCGCGCAATAGGAGAACGCGTTACCACACTGCGCCACCGCAGGGCGCGGATCCAGAAGAGGGAAGAAAGATACATATAAGAAATTTACGTTTCCCGTTCACCTTATAGGGAAAAAATCTACGCTTTTCCCCCTCAAATCCTCCCGTTAATTTTAACTGTTCCATCGGACTTCTTTTCATGAACGAACAGTAGATGGGTAGTTATAAGATTAAAAGAAATGTTTATCAGAGATCAAAAGAGGCAGGCATCAGAGACCAAAGTAAGCAGACGCGAGAGCAAGGGAAGTAGCATTCTTAATCTGATGGCTGCTTAACAAATGTAATTTACAATCACTAGAATTAACAATCAACAAAAAAATACACTGATAGCTAGGACAAGGAGATAATCTACAAAACAATCACTATTTTTACCTTCAACAGGTGAAAGAGTAGTGCAATTAGGTAAACATAACATCTAATTAAAAAAAAAAGAGTTGGGTCGACGCCTGTAGCCCAATGGGGGTTCAGTCCCCCATCAGAAGCCAAGAAATGGGTCTTTTCTCGGCGAGTACCTTATTATCTAATCACTAAGTGAGTTAAAGCAGCTTACTACCATAAAATTATTGAAATCTGAACAGGTTTCATTGCGTTCTATGATTCAAGGATAGTTAAGATCACGCCTTATAGTATACACGTGGAGGAAATGTGAAACTAGGTTGAGGTCACATGGTAAAGATCTACTCAAAAATAGACAAATGCAGAAGGCACAAGCAGAAACAATCCAGCGTTGGACAGACGATATTTGAATACAAGTATGATGATATACGTATTTAAAACGTAATCACTGTATTTATTAACAACAATAACAAAAAATACATGTATATTCGGAACGGAAATATACAACACACGTAAAATTAAAGTTAACATTATAAGCCCCATTTAAGGATGAGTACCTGTTACAAGGTATCTGCAATTCCCCCAATAACACGCGCTGTCTTCGCTTGAAAGTATTGGACCCTCTAACACTACGTATAAACTGCCAAGTAATTTTAACTTCGATGGAGGGGAACGAAAGTTTCTAGCAAGTAGTCTCCATCGTTAGTGCGTTTTCTGTAGGGAGATCCCTTTGGGCAAAACAGGTGAATATTCAAACTTCTGAGAAGAAGGGAGATCTGCCACTAGAGGAGATTAAAAACCGCCAAATCGACGCCTTATTCCAATAGAAGTGGCGCACCAGTAGAGTTTGACACTTCGCTCTCTGTCCATAGCTAAGCACGCATCAAAATGCCCGAGGTATAGGATTGGGCAGACAAATAAACACACGGGCATCTAGCTAGATACGTACCAACACGAGAATATTAACTTTAAACCGAGGCGTGCGCTTAATTCTTCGGAACTTCTATTTCATTTTTAGACCCCTAACTCCCCCTCACCCCTCAATACTTCCTCTCTGAGCGACAAATTCCCGCGGCGGCGACGTACGGAAAATTAGTTTTATGCAAATTAGTTGCGAAAACTACCAAGAAGCACAACACCAAAAATGGAAGAAGAAAAAACAGTTTTTCCACGCAGCGATGTCCTTACTACTTGAGCTAAAAATGTGTTGACGCGTGCAGACTTCGTGCCACGAAAATTAACAGCACACAACCGCCAAATTAAAAACGCCAGTACAGTGGCTAAAATTGCAATTTTTAACATATATATATATAAAGAAATACATAATGCGATAAGGGTTGAATTCCTTGCTTTTCGCTGTCTGGTATACCACCCCCATCTGCCCCGATTTTTTGCTCGCTTCTTAAAAAAAAAAATAAAATAAAAAAATAAATAAATGCGGCATGATATGGCCAGAAGTAGCTATTTAGTTTAGACATTAAAAGCTCGACCACCGATTTAACAGAACAGCGAAATTCTGATTAAGAACCATTTACCTTCTTTCTACCTTTGTTATAAGAAAGAAATTAAACACCGTTACCGTTTACCAACATGGACCTTTGAACATTCGCGGTTGTTCATAGTAAACACGGTTATGTATTCTCTTATTTTTATATTATTTCTAGGGCGGAGGACATCGAAAATGACAGGGTGAAGAGCGGACTCTATTTAAAGGTCCCGCTGGTCAGCGCAACTGCAGCCTTGTGGTCAATATCTTGGAATGGGGCCAGTTGGCAAGTCGGCCCAGTTGGGCAGACGCCAGAGATTTCTTCCGGTTGCAATCTGGGGCTTGGCGTTCTGCAATTGGCCAGCTACGAGTTGGCCATGAAACAGCAAGACCCCAGAGCGACATGCATACTACTAAACAAAAGTCGATATGCTTCAATAAACTTTTTCAATATATAACAAATAAAATTTCCACTTATATTCAGAAGAGCAGGAGACAACGGTGGAGGCGTATAGTTTACACATGTATCATTAACAAAGTGAGTGCTTCGCGAACGCAAAGAGCGTATAATCGCAGAAACATGGATGTTCACAACGTAGTTTTTCAATGCACAAGAGGACTTAACATCACGCCTTAACAAGTCAGCCTAGGTCAGAAGATCCGCTATCCTTGCACCTAGTGAGGACCTAGCAGTATCAGTGAGCACCTAGTAGAGGTTAAGAATGCGAGTTTTACAGCGAAGTTGTCGACAAAAGTATCTTCCAATCAAAAAATAATAATAATAAAAGTCAATTGTTTTTGACAACATAAAGGGTTTCTTTCTATTCATACTAGAGGAAAAAATTCCCTACGTTTTCCCTGTCCAATCGAAAACAAACTTTGAACTGCATTTCGGTTTAGGGAAAAAATAGTTCCAGATTCGCGTGAAACTTCCCTATCCAGAATAGAAGTTACGAAGATTTTCACTGACTTTGCCAGGTTTGACCAAAAAAAAAAAAAAAACCTTTTCCCGGACTAAAGGGCACAATTTCAAATTTCCTAACAATTCCGGGTTTTCCAGGGGTTGCATGCTAACTCCGTGAATACACAAGATACGTAAATTAAACTACTGAAAGCCTAATACACATGACTTGAATATATACTACATGGACCAATGGAGTGAAATATTTCATTAGTATAAAATGAGGCAAAATTTTACGAAGATTATTGCCCCACCTTCGTCTCGTAAGAACGAGTTACGTATGGGGAGGAGGTTCCTCGGATAAAATTCATTTTTTAAAAGAAGACAACCAATTGCCAAACCCTCAGCAAATTTTGAATGCACAAATAGATATATCCTCCTCCTCCTCCTCCCCACATTCCTCCTCAAAGCAAGCTGTCATTTCGGGTCTCCCGAGCATGCAAAAGAAGGAATGGGGAAAAAAACAACCAAACCCAAGTCTTTGCAATAAGACGGGGAATACAAAGAGGCCCTGCCGTCCATTGTTAACGCATTCGAAGTCCAAATAATTAAATTTTCAGCTCCCAAAGGAACCGGGACCCTCGAGAAAGGAGAACCCAATCCGATTGAAAATCCGGGATCTTCACTTCTTTTTCCCTCTCTCCTTTTTCTGGATCTGTTTCCCGGATATACATGTGATTCGATTATACCCAGAGATAAACTGGATTTTCGAGGAACTTAGCCTCGGATTCCGGAAAACTTCTCTTTTGCGTTTTTATTCCTAGGTTTAATTTTAATTTCATTTATTCTGCCATTTAAAAGCCTATCCGAATGCCGCTGATCGGTCCTTAACTAGGGCGAGGGTAAGATAGACGTAGGGGAGGGGCCACAGGAACGAACTGTAGAGGATATTTAATTTCCTTACCACCCCCGGTGTCAATTATTTAATTATTCTAATTTACTACGATCCCTAATTACTCATTAACTTAAAAGGGTGATCCTCCATCACAACGTAATTGAGACATAGAAGCACTCTCAACTTTGAGATGCAAGTAAAAATTGAATATTTTAAGATCCACATTTTCACGACCCATTTATCCCTCACCCCAATTATTATTCGTTTGTTTATGGTTTTACGGCTCAAGGACTACAATGATCATGCTGTGTCGGCACCTACTGTTTTCCGAGGAATCCAAACCTCTGGACCTATAATTTTCCAAGGAATACAACCTCTTAACACCTAGGGAACCAAACCCGACTACAGTGAGCAGTGCGATCTTTATGAGATCTCTGAATAAGCGTTCTTTGCACCGTTGGATGTCGAACCCGGGTAGACGGCGCACTAGGCGCATGTGTTACCACACTGCGCCAGCGCAATTCACATATAATTCTGTCACGCGAAGAAGAAAATATTCGCCCCCTATGACATCTATTAAATTATGCTTACTTATCCAATTATATGTTTTTATTTCCTTTATCCATTTTCCATATCAACATATGATCTATCCCGTTACTCATTAAATTAGTTGTAAGATATTATTACCCTCCGCAGGGATAACACAATTGCCAAATATTGGTCAACACACAAAGCCACCGGGGCGAGATTTTTGTGAGTTTTTCGTGGGGGATTTTTTATTACAAATAAATTTGACACCCACGTATTAGTAGCTCAAACTAGAGATATTTTTGTTTATGAGAAAAAGAGACGCCGTCCTCATCCTGGATTCGAACCAGGGTCCCTCCGTTTAGCCCGGAGTGTCTTGACCTACTAGACGAATGAGGACAGGTAATAACGCTCTTTTTCTCCGTATGTAAAGGTGTAAGATATTATTACCCTCCGCAGGGATAACACAATTGCCAAATATATATATAATATCTTACATCTTAATATACGGAGAAAAATGCGTTTGTCCTTATCCTGATTTGTCTAGTTGGTCAAGATACCGCTTGCTAAACGCGGGGACCCTGGCTCGAATCCGGAATGAGGACGGCGCCACTTTTTCTCCTAAAACAAAAATAGCTCTAGCTTGAGCTACTAATACGTGGGTGTCAAATTTATTTGCAATAATAATACATCCTCCACGAAAAACTCACAAAAATTTAGCCCCGGTGGCTTTGTGTGTTGACCAATATTTGGCAATTGTGTTATCCCTGTGAAGGATAATATCTTATAACTTAATATACAAAGAAAAAAGCAATTGTTCCTGTTCTCATTCGTCTAGTAGTTCAAGACTCAAGGCGGGGACCTTGGTTCGAATCCGGGATGAGGACGGCGTCTCTTTTTCTCCTAAAACAAAAATAGCTCTAGTTTGAGCTACTAATACGTGGGTGTCAAATTTATTTGTAATTAAATTAGTTCATTTGCTGGTGTGAGTTTTATATTGAAAGGATCATGTTCCGTCAGAACTCACAGTTTTCCGAGGAATTCGAACTTCCTACAGTCTACAGAACCAACCCCTGTGCTACGGTTTTATTTTTTTGGTATAACTGGGAGTCGTACCCGGTTAACTGTACGTTATATTAAGACGTTATAATGCACGCACAACCTCAGGGCCTTATTGAAAAACATCACTGGACAACAAAAGTGTACTTTCGATTATTGACGTGTCAATTTCAGAATCCACTCATCTTAATGAGTTTGATGTAGGATATTACCCTTCTCAGGGATAACACAATTGCCAAATAATGGTCAACACACAAAGCCACCGGGCGAGTTTTTCGCGAGAGAATTTATTATACTTAATAATTTATTATATTAATAATTATTATACGCGGGTGTCGAAAATTATGAAGTATTACTGAGTTTATAAAACTAGTGATTGAACAAGGGGATTCCATTTGCAATGTCGCCATTTACAAGCAGCCGAATGCCACAGAACGTTCGTACATAACCTCCCATTCCGGGTGCGGCCCTAATATATTGAAAAGCATTTGAGAATTACTATGGCTTTAAACCCATATATGTAATTCCAGGCGAACCCCACAAGATCAATCATAAATTGTATGTATGCTTAAATATTTATAAATCGAAGTGTAATTAAACAAAACCAGTGACACAAACCCATTATACAAATGATACATAGACAAATTAAACGATACATACTAATTGCATCAACGATGCACACGAATTACACAAACGATACATAGGAATGACATAAATGACACTCACTAATTCGTCCATTGTCATAAGTAATGAACTGAAATTTCAAGTCGATTTCACAGTGCATAATGATTTCAGACTTGATCGTTCATGTCTTTACAAATGCCATTGTGCACTAAATTTGTTTCTTTATTTCACATTATTTTATTCTCTTACATTTGCCCTTTGATTTTTTTTTTCCTATTAAAAAGTCTTTCCGTTCGGATTGTTTTCTTGTTATTTAATATTTTTAATTGTAAATTTTCCATATATCAGGCTATTTATATGGGAACTATTTATTGCAGGAACCTCCATATTCTGGTACATAAGTCTGAAGTGAGTCAACGGTAAATATTTTTGTATGACACGTTCGGGACCACCGACTGTATTTCAATCATTATATATACCATCACTCCCCAAGGGGCGGACAGGGTCCTCTTAAAGGGCGCATACCTTAGATTATCGCAGGGTGCGAATCCTATGAGGGCGCAAGGGCCCAGTTCGCGCCCTGCACTCCCCTATCACTAACGAGTTTTATCATTTTGTTTCATATAAGTGCAAGTTTCATTCATTTATTTATTAAATTTCTCTGGAAGTTTGCCCCGAAGCCTTGGACTTATTTGGTTTTGACTGTTTTAAATCACTTTCCTTTTTTAGTGTTCTCTCTCGATTTATTCTCCCCTGTCCTTGCGTACATTTTAATAATTCACACACAGTAATCAATATATTCCATCTATGTGCAATATTCCATTGTTTTTTGCAGTCAATTCCATCTATTTTTATTAATAATTATAATAAATCTTTCTTTGAAGCATTTTGATCATTTGAAGGTACCCTGCTCTCATGGCGCCCCACACACACTGTCGCAAATATCTATACGACTGCACATATTATCCTTATATTCAAAGATTTCGGGATTTTTGTTCAACTTTTAAAAATTAGCCTTCTATTATGGAACGTTTATCTTCAGATTTCAGTAACATTTAAGTCATTCTCGCATAGATGCTGCTGTCCAGAGAAACTGAAAACTTCCGCAACGGTGAAAGTAAACCATTACTAGTTACTTTACTAATTAAATAAACTTTTTAAAGCCTTAAAAATGAGAATGGTTGATTTAGTACATTGATTTGCAAATTATACATATTAACAGTTCAACAAAAGTATGATTTTTGATAAATAGTTGATCGAATATCGGCTATAGTGAGGAAAATCCACAGGACACTTATGTCCGTTATAACAGAGTTCTCCAGCGACTGCTTCTACTTCGTACATATGGAAGAATTTCGAAGATTCGATATTGCGGACTCCACTTCTAGAGGTTTTGGGCGCACAATTTGACGTAAATCGTAATAAAACGTGTTGCATTACGAAAGGGGAGTCTCCATTAAAAACCAAACAGGAATTCATAGTAAATGAATGTAAATTCACTTTAACGAACAAAAAATATGCTTTGACGGAACTAAAATTACGCTTTAACGAAACAAATCTCCCTTTAGCGAAATACAAACCTACTGTAACGATGTAAGAACTAATTTTGCATGAAAAAATAAACCACTTTATTGAAAAAACATGGACTTGTTTTATTAGCATGAGAGAACTTGTCCTTACACAATTATAACTGTTACTACAGCAATTTATATCTGTTGCGTCCTAAAATTTCGTTGTTGGGTCCTTGTGGACGAAATTGACGGTTTCACGGGAATTTCGTATCACCATACAACTGCACGTAATCGAGGTTACTGGGCGACAAATTCAGCCCAAGTGGACCGAAGGCGGAGTCAGAACTAAAGGGAACCTTAAAATGTGTGAAAAAGGTTCCTGAGATACTACGGACCACACGTTTCATCTATTTCACAGAGTTCCCCCCCATATTGGAAAAAAAATTCCCGGACTTTTCCGGAAACACTTCCTAATTTCTTTGATTTTTCTCTATGGATTCAATTGGAACTTTTGTTGAGGGGAGAACAGCTATTCGACACGGAAGTTAGGGAAGTTTTAACCGACTTCCCCAGATTTGGTCAGAAAATCTCGCTTTTCCCTTACTTTCAGTGAAGTAGATGAATTCCTTGTCAATTTCAGGTTCTCCAAGTTTGTGGGAACCCTGGTTTCAAGATCACAGATGCTGGATCAAAGGAAATAACATACGGTTCGTTCACGAAAAGAAGTCCGATAGAACATTTAGAAATAACGGGAGGTGACGTCACAAACGGGCAAGTTAATTACAACAGAGGAGGACTACAATTTCAGAACTGGCTTTTGGTGAATGTTTGTTGGCGCCAAAATCGAGTTCTGAAATTGGTCCCCACTCTGCTGTAATGGGATAGGCCGTTTATGACGTCACCTCCCGTTATATATTAACTGTTCCAAGGGGCTTCTTTATATGAACGTACAGTAAACTCGAAATATTTCGATTCGATGAATGATTGATAATTCGTAACTCATCGATTACGATTCGAAATCATTGATATTTGACACGCCTTTAATCGCGATCATGTTTCAACTTGTTCCGACTGAAATAACGTTAGGCCACATGGTCCATGGCTACACACTAAACTCCGTGAGGGAACTGAGCGTTTGGGAAAATTTTCTACTTGTGTGTGTACGTGTTTATACGGCGCAAGGACAGCGAAGGTCATACTGAGCCGGGACCTAGGAATCTGATTTTTTTTGGCCGAAAACCAAACCCCGGATTATGATGCGTAGAAAAATAACACGTGTTCTATGATATCACTTGGGGTCGAAACAGGGACAATAGCACGATAGGCGAACGACTTACCATGTGAACCAACATCTTCCCGAGGAATTCGAACAGCTACATAGGGAACCAAACCCCAGACTACAGTGAGTAGCAGTTGGTATATGCGTTTTATTTATTCCTTTCCCCTTCACCGTTGGTAATGGAGCTTGTATAAATGGCTTACTGGGTAAATGCAGTTGTGACGCATTTACCTATTAATGGCTTACTAGGTAAATGCGTCAGCACTTCAAGGCCTTCGAAAAATTACCAATTCACATAGCGTGTCTTAACGTCATTTTGCTTTAATTACTAATCTTGTGACGTAAAAAAAAATAATTTTTTAAACCTATCCATTAAAACAGGGAGGTAGTTTTTCTTTTAGACATGTGTATGTGTCCGTCCGTCCAGATACTGATGAGCGAAATGCTTCTTTTGAAGAATGAAAAAGAAATTTGCTGGATGTTCCTAAGCGGTCGATTTCATCGACGTGTGGTCGTCGAAATTGGATCGTCAATTTCCGGTCGCACAAAGCCCATTAAAATGGAAATTAACTTTGTGAAACCGACACAATAAATAATAAGGCATTTAATCAATATAAACATAAGCTTCTTCATAAGTTTTAATAAACGGTCAGCGTAGGGGGAGGAACGAACGCGATTAGGGCCAAAATATAGCCATCACCGCCGCCCCTCATTCCAAATTTCAACGCTCGGTCATAGAACATCATCAACAGACAAGGAATTAAAGCTAATGACATTTTTTCTTCAAAAATAAAGACATTAAAATTTCTTTTTCGACACATGCCAATACTTAATTTAGAAAGGAAGAAAAAAACCAATCCACTCCAATCTTAAAAATCTGGGGGGGGGGAAGACGCAAATGTAACGAACAGTTCGGAAACTGAAAGATCGTTAAGAAAGTAATCAAAATATAATTAATCAATCGACACTCATTATCCAGGAGACGAACGAACACATGGTTAACGAACAACGGTTCTGACCAGAAAACAAAATCGAGTGAGCAGCCAGCCCCCAGACGAAAATCAAGCGCTCAAATTAAAGTATGGGAGGGGGGGAAAAAAAGGGAAAAAAATGAGAGGGAGGGGAAACATTTCTTTCCCTTTGCACTGCGCCTTAGATTTAATTAAGCCAGTTTCACGTTGAAATGCTAATTGCCCGGGAAGTTAATTTGAATTAAAAATTGGCTCCTAATACGCTCAATCTTACTCCCCCCCGCCCACTTCAAAATCAGGAGGGATTTTTTTCAATTTTGTTTTTACCCTACAAGAAACTAAATTAATGGATGTATAAAGTAAGAAACGAAGTATTGCCAAGAGATGGGCTGGAATAGGGATTATTCGCTTAGAAAAAGTTACAACTGGTTGTAAAGAGCGATAAGGTTAGCTATTAAGCGCCAGAATAATAACTTCAACAGCTGGTCAGGATATGAACATTAATATTTAACTGTGAGAGAGTTTTTCCAAAAACGACCGACAGATGTCGCCACAATTGACATTTAGAAATCGAGGCTGTGGAGTGGTGGTTATTCAACCAAGTTTCGATGCCGAGTTTACTATTTAAATAGATATTCTAAAAAGCTATACGGGGACCTCCGAAAATGAAGATGAGGGTCCACCCCCTGCCCCTACAAGCTTAATTCGAAAGATTTAAGAATGTCCGGGATATCTGCAAGAAGAAACAAGCCTCGGAAGGCCATTGGCGCCATTCGAAACGGTACTAGGCGCAATATTGGCGATCAATACGCGAGCAATTTGTGCCATTCGGAACGGGGACCAATAATTGAAATAGTCACGAAAAGACGCTTAATGCAACGGTTTTGTACAACAGAAGATGAGTTTACGAGAGGGGGAGGTAAACAAAAATGAAGGGGGATAATTTGGAAAAGGCAGACAAAATAATGCCACAAAATTACTGTAATTCCCGGAACCTATCGAGGAAAGGCGCACGCTTAGAAAAAGAAAAGACGCCACAGTGGAGCCATATTTTTCACCCTACGTGTGAATAATTACTCAATCAGTTTCACTTTTCCTTATTTTCAATTTATTGCTGGATGAAGAAGTCTCTTGAATACTCGCAGATGCTGAAGGCCCCAACGTCACGTGTTTTTTTTTTTGTTTTTTTTTTCAATCCGCCATCTTCATTGTATTTCAGGTCGTTTTCTTGATTTCTGAGAATTCGGGTTGTTTATTCATTATTATTATTAAGAATTTGATTAATCGGTTCTTTAATACGATTGGTTAATGCGTATTCAAAAGTTTAGAACTTCCCAGTTTTTTTTTTCTTTCAACACTTCTGCATCAGTTCTTATTCATATTTTTCTTTCACATCATTTACTTCTAGGTACTACATGATAACGCTCTTCCACATCAGGCTCAAAAATAAACAGAACGATTGATGCATAGTCTTTAAAACATATATTGGTGAGAAAAAATGCTTCATATTATGCCTGTATCCAGAGGGGGTGTCTTAGGGATCGGAATCCCCCCCCTCGGAAATTAAAATTTTAATGGTACTTGACTATGGTCTTGCATGCTGTATATTGTATCGATACAGGAAGTACGATTTTTACCCCCCCCCCAAATTAACTCCTGGCTACGGCCTTGCTTCATATTATTAATTTACACTAAATTAATAAATACATAAAACTAGGGAATATATTTAACGTTTTTTATAATGGGGGTTTACCGATCAAAATACCTTCCCCATTTCCATTAACAAACATTGCTTGGAAATAAAAATTTAGCAGTATTTTACTTCATTTTCTCGTCCACGAGTACCTTGTTTTACCTCCACCCACCTCATATTTTTCAATGGCAGAAATTTCCATCGGTATATTTCGTTGTTAAGATTATCAGAAGTAGGGGGAAAGTGAGGCTTCTGGGGCACTGGCTAAGTCAGACAGGCGGGGCTAGTATCGCAGAAGCCTTACTTTCTCCCTACTATCAGATTATTATAATTGTTATTTAAGAAAATACTTGAATTCCTGTTATTTAATATCGTGAATTTGTCATTTCGTATTATTCAATTACCGTGAATATTGTTTAAAATTCTATTAAGATATTACAATTATTGTGAGAATGAAGGACAATGGAAATACCATAGCGATCATAATAAAAATAAAACCGAAATACAACAAACTGAAAACAACAGGATGCCAGGTGATGATAAAATTAAATCAAACAGCCAAATGAAGTTAAAAGCAATGGCTCCAAATAGAACAGATGGATTCCGAACCAAAGGGCGGCTGAATCTTGCAAAAATGCATCTGTAACGAACATTTGCAATTAACGAGCTTCACATTGCTTAACGAACTTAACGTTGCAAGTTGCAAAATGCATGATCACAACACGCAGCTGATAATTAGAAACTCACCAGATTCAGGTCAGTGGCGTAGGCAGAGAAGTTCATAAGGGGAGTTATAGGCTTAATGGGAGGAGCTACCGAGCTGTAACTCATATATTCCTATGTTAAATAATAAATATGTTAATTAATAATGTTAAATATGTCAAAACCGCTATAGATCCTTCTGAACGATAACGAGTCACCCTATCGATTTTGTCCATACATTTTTATACACCGATGGGAAAGAATTTTTTTGCTCGTTCTGGCGCTACATTATAGTGACAACACCAATATAGTGTAATACCATCATTATAACGTAGAACCTCCCTAAGGCGGCCACCGTCGGTTCCGTGCAAAAAGCGATAGTTCAGAGAGATTGTCTTTGAATGGAGGTAACTTTAGCATTGGGTCTATGGGGGTGAGGAAATTCCGTTTCCAGAAAAGGTAGTCGATGAATTGAGGTGGTCGTTAAGAGAGGTTTTAATGCATAATGGAAGGTTGCACATATCGGAAGTAGAAATTTCACCGGAAGAGAACAGGATGGTTGGATCTTTATGGCGCAAGGACAACTAAGGTCAAAGCTGTCAAACGAGGTGAAGAATGGAAAATTTACGAAGGAAAATAGCCCCCTTTCAACACTGTGAAGAGCAGGACATCAAAAGCTGGCAATTCGCAAAGCAACATGGGACATAACATAATGTCATCCGACGGCATCATCATAATGCAATAATGCGCACGCATGCCAAGTACTGGCTCAATGACCTAATGAATGCCAATGATGATGGCATCATGGCACACAATGGTGAAAATGAAGAGGAGGGTGGTAGAAGTCAGAAGGAGAAAAAAAATGAAACTTTGTGTAGAAAGCTTTCCACTGACGGAACAGCACACTTCCTTTTCCACCTCCATCACCTTCGGCGCCCAGAAGTTCTCGTTCTCCAACTAGGATTAAAAAGAAAAAAGCGGTTTCAGAAAGAAAAAACAAAGGAAAGAAAGAATACGATTTTTATAGATAATGGTTCAAAGAGGTAAAGAACGGGCAGCTTCAATTACTTTTATGGTCGGTGAAAGAAAACTGCGTAAGCAAGGCAGATCAGTTTATGTGCTTAAAGCCAGGCCCCTTTTTCCGCTAGATACGAAACAGGAGACAAATCCCCGTCATCGAAGACCTAAAAATAAACGGCTAACGATTTCCAGAAACACTGGTCGAGTTTCCGTAATGCGAATCCCAAAATGGCGAATCAATCCATTCCAAAAATAAAAACTGGAGAAAGAGGTTGAACTCAACAGATAGTTGCAATCGCCACCGAAGTAACTTAGTATTTTCTCTCTCTTTTTCTCTTATTTCAAGTTGGAAGTAGCATCTGTTCCACTGATTTAAAAAATATTACCAATGCCATGTTCGTTTAACGAAAGAGAATGTGGAAAAAAGGGTGGTTTCTGTGTGGATAAAAGCTACTTCTACGGAATTCTATTTTCATTGTGCGCTATAAGGAATAGTTTTTGTTTTGTTCTGTGTATTCTGCAAGGGCAGTAGGGGGGGTCATGCTACCCTAAATAAGGTCCGAGTTACGTGTCGGGATGTTCTTAACAGTATAAGCCTTTAATCAATACTTTAGAAGTGATGGAATGACTCTCTTCCTGTTCCAACGGTTGCTATCGAAGTTGACGATTGACGTCTATGGGTAGATGAAGAATTAAAACCCGAAGACGATGATGTGTGTACTTAGTTGATACTAAGAGAGAATAGTGATACCATTGTCACAATAGTCCTGCCTCCTCAGGGCAGGAATAGACAGGCGATGCCTGTGTCTCCCAGAAATTATCTCAACACAACTTCTATCTCCTTATAAAACAAAACGCTTCCCTTTCCATTACTGACGAGAGATTGTCAAGTGTAGAAGCGAGGGTTAATTATCGCCTAATCGTGATAAATAGAAGGCAATTCCTTTTATCAGAACCAGGCCGCCTCTCTGGTAAATCCTCAACGTCAACAGATTAAAGGGGATGCGAGAGGAGTCGACCACGGCAACAGCGGAGGTCGCTCTTTGGACAGTTACTGACGCCGATCCGGTCTCTTTGGAAACGGTGCAGTGTCTACAACGGAACAACGCGATAAAACAAGAGGCACGCTTAAACAAAGGAGGCTTTGAGAAGGCACTTACTATATGAAAACAACCAAAAAATGTTAGATAAAAGGCTGGAGAGGCGAACTTGTTTATACAATACAAATTTTATTTCCATGCTAAAATTACACTTCAGTGCATGGAGGAAGCATAGAAAAAAAAACAAGTATTATTATTCTAGTTCCCGTTATGGCCAGTATGACCATTATATTTTTGTTTTTCTACTAAGTAAATTCTTAATTTCCTTTTAACTTCGCTTTTTCTTTCACAATTTTTTATATGATCTGGCAATTTATTCTATTTATCGATTCCATAGTAATTTATATTATTTTTTCCCATGTTTGTTCTCTTTTTCTTTTCTTTTTTTAAGTATTACCTGACCTTGTATTTGGATTTTTGTCTATATTTACAGTTTCGTCATATTTACCTGTTTTAATTCTTAAATATATTATTATTTTATATGTGTGTATTTCTTCTATATTCATATTATATTATTTTCTAGTTTTATTTGTTTCACACTTTCGTCAGTTTTGTATCCTATTCTTTTTAATAATCTATCAATTATTGATTGTAATTTTTTTAGATTAACCTTGTTTACCCTACTCCACACACTATTTCCATAAATTATGTGACTATATATCGAAGAATAGTATTATTTTACAGTGGTAAGGTATTAAGTCATTTAACCTTGTAATTATACCTGCATTTTTTCTTATTTTTTTATAAATTAAATTTAAAGGATCTAAATCAAATAAAAAGAGAGAAATCAATAAAATCAAATCAAGGCATTGAAAAGATGAGATTTGACAACAATGAATTGTGTTCAGAAAACGGTAACCGCGGGGTGTTCTCCATGTCTGAAAAACCGACAATATTGAAAAGTGTTCTCAAAAAACTATGGGATACCTGCAGAAACTGACAACAGTGGAATGGCTTCAGAAACTGACAACACTGGAATGTCTACAGAAGCTGATAAGAAGCAGTGAAACGTATTTCGAAACTGACATGAAACTGAAAAACGTATTTCGAGACTGACAAGAAACACATTTCGAAACTGACAAGAAACAGTGAAACGTATTTCAAAACTGACAGGAAACCAGTGAGGTGTACTTCGAAATGAAAACAACGGAATGTTCACAGAAACATACAATATAAATTGTTTACATGCCGCAAATGATCAAATGAGGTATAGGAAATAAATGAGAAAGTTATTTTAAAAAAAAAAAATCTGTTCATAAAACTTTGACACACTATTCTAGTGTCGTAACACTTTGGATTGAAGAAATAGTAACGTAATAGTAGATTATTAAAAGCATGGATTAGCTCAGAAATACAAACAGCAGCCAATTTCAGAGATACTATGAGTTTCATTTTTCTGTCAAGCATTGAAAAAAAGAATAAATTTCAACACGGTAACCAAATACGTTTGCACAAACAGACCTTCACGAATTTAAACATCAAATCTAGAATATTCGTCTAACACAGCGGTTCTTAAACTGTAGTCTGCGGAACCCCAGGGGTCCGCAAGACCCTATCAGGGTCCTCATCGAGATCCTCCCAGTGCCCCACAAAAGTTCGGAAAAGTACTAAGACACGAGCATTTACTCTTTAATGCTAAGAATAAATTATGAGGGAACGAAAAATTCTTTCCTTAAATAGTGAAAATTAGTGATGAAACACTAGAAATAAATATGTATGATGCAAATTCCGGGCTTTAAACTTTGAGTTAATTTTTTTTTTTTGGGGTCCAGGGGCGAGTGATCCTGGAAGCGGGGGGGGTGCTCGGTCTACGAAAGTTAAAGAACCGCTGGTCTAATAGACTGAAATCAAGCGCGGGTCCAGAAATTTTTCAAGGTGGGGAATTTTCGATTCTCAGTTTTTGCAGATGTCCGGTATTTTTATTTTATTTTCTATGATATAAACAAAGGGGGGGCGATCGCCCTTCCTTGGCTTCGCGCTTGATTCGAGAACAAATTCAATTAGTAAATTTAAATTAAAGACAATGATGTACGTTTGCTTAATTCAAGTAGCTGGTTTTTTCAGCTTGAAATGGACTCTAAAGGCGTCAACGAGGTCTGCCAATCAAATTAATCATCTATTTCAATGTCTCTTTCTCAACCTTTAAAAATATCGATACATTTCCTCGACAGTGAAATTTATATTTGCTACGGAAGTGATGTTGAAAAAGTACGTCTCGAATTTTTTTTGGGGTGGGGGGGGGGGAGAACTGAAATACTACATTCTATTTGAACACACGAAATTCACAAATAAAGGCATTCAACTCACATAGAGAAGGTCAAACTCACAAGCCGCAGTCAGGCCCTCCGAGAAGATGAGAGAGAGAAAACCCACCTACCTTTGACAGGGCAGGGGATAAGAGTTAAAGACCCCTGGACGGTTTAGCAGGTCGGACCCTTCCCCCCCCCCCCATAAACATTGTCCATTTTCCACCAGGATAACTTTTCATGTTGCGTTTAGATATGTTTAATATAATACTAATTAAAAAAAAGGAAAAACAAAAAAAGTTTTGCGCTTGGCCCCTGGGTTTTTGCCATCCCTATTTCCATCGGCTCTACCCTTTGAGCCGAAAATGATAAAAAAATTCGAATTTCAACAATATACATGTACCGTAATTTGAACATACAGGGTAATTTCTGAGAATATAATCAAGAAAATATAAATAATGAAGGAAATATAAAAAAATAAGGAACGTATAATTTGTAACACAAACCACTATTGACTGTTCTTCATTTTTGATGAAGTGAAAGTTTTTCTAGCTTTTTTCTTTTGCGAATACGTTGATAATTGAAGAAAAGTTGAGATTTCGTAGTACATCATAATTTATGTTGAGCATAGCCAGTCCGTTCAATCTATTTTTACTCATCATTTAGCGGGGAAATTTTTTAACACGTTTGAGTACATGAAATGTTCTTTTACCTGAAGCCACTGACACTGGAAGGGTCAGAAAAATCCGCAATGCAAGAGTTACATTGAGAAATATTTCCTTTTTCTTTTAGAAGGCAAAATTTGAGGCCTTTGGATAAAGCGAAGCCGGGGCCAAATGGCCCTGCTGCCCCCCTCCCACTCGGAAGCCCCGGTCATATCATCCAACGCAGAGGTCAGTTTCCAGGGTAACCAGGAGATTAAAAACCCACCACCAACCAATAACAGCAAAAATCTCAAGACATGGACGAAACAAAAGGTTAGAATCTGATATGGACGTGCCATCTAAGATCTATACCGCACCGTTCAATGGCGGGAAGCGCTAACCCTTCCACCACCAAATCGCATACCTCTAAACCGTATTTCAAGAGAATGGGAGAACAAACAGCCTGTGCACGCAGAGTTGAGCAGAAGTGCGGATGAAACTAGAAACGAGCAGAAATTTCTGTGAAAAGTGCCGGAAGGGTCGGTTTCGTTCATCGCCGTTCCGGTTATTGCTTCTCACTGAGCAACTTGTATTCCGGTTTCAACTCACATATTTGTTCTGTTCCCATGCACCAGCCCATTCATACCGTTTAATAGGGGCACCTCCACGAGCTCCAGAATGCAATTATTAAACATTTGGCACGGCGTCGGTATGCAGTCCGCTCCTCAGCATCTCGACATAGTACTAAAATCCCTTTCGGAAATTTTCAATCCGGATTTTTCCCGAGTTCCTGAACCGGATAAACAACACCACGTACGTGGAATCCGGAGAATTTTAAAATGAGATTGAATTTTACGCCGAATCATACAATGCTGTTTATAGCGAGAAATCCCAAGCGTTCAAATATATTGTACAAGTGAATAAGTGAATTTTTACCATCATATTATGAAGTTCCCTAACACGGATATCCGGTGGTGTGTGTATGTGGTAGTGTGGGGATAAAATAAAGTTTGTCCCCCCCAGGAAATCAAAATCCCACTGACCGATATTTAAAATAGTACAGTGGAAGCTGTCACACACAAGTTCCTTCCTCCCTCAGGAATCGAGCCATCCGCCCGCGTTGGGACAAAATCTCTCATTTTCACTCCAACACCAAAATATTTAGACTTCACTGATCTATTACGGGAAAGTGACACTTTAACCGATCAATATCCGAAAAGCGACAAGTTGACAATGTTCGTTTTTAGCTACATCATGCTTAAATATCAGCTTTGCTTATTTAATGGACAACCCCTCAAATACGATCACCTCATTTTTACGGTCAGATAAAAATTCTCCGGCAGAAACTGATTTACAATAATGTATTTCAAACCCTTGCTTAGCGGTCACCCTCAGATAGGGATACGGATACAGTTTTCATGATTCATTCCATTTGACTAGAACCTCTGTACGGACAAAACACTTTTAATTTCGACCTTCACAGAATTTCTCACAACAGGAAACTAACGACAGAGTAAGAGCTAAGGAGAATTCTCCCTCCGATCAACGAAGAGTAGCAATTAACTCAGGTTCGCTGATTTAAATTACTAAAATGCTTAATATATACTTAAATAAATAAATAAATCTTATAATGATACACTGCGCTTAACTAATAAATAATTATCAACACCAAACTATTGCGGTTCAAATCTCCTATTATCGTTTATTCGACTACCATACATGCCCTGTAAGCGTAACGACGAGAAAACGGTGGATTTAATCTGGCAATTAAAAATACATTTCGAAGGAGAAGGGCTGGTGGTGCGTAAAACCCGCTAAACAGCAATTGATAAATTTTTTTCCCCCGAGGCAAAATAAATTTCAATCATTAACGTTTTATTGTAAATTTACTTATTATGCTTAAGTTCATTATCTTAAACTTGTCCTATATGCTCAAAAATAAACGAGTTTCGAAATGAAGTATATTTAAATGATCGAAATGTCATATTTCATCTATTTCAGAATGACACTCGTCTTTACGGCCAACTTTTTCTGTCCAGTGAGTGACAGCTCACTGTATATATATTATGTGCCTTCCTTCTCCCCCTATAATTTTTAAAACTATATCGCTGTGTCTACATATATTTAAGTGTCAACGAAAATTTAATTAAAATTAACTGAGTTACGCAAATATTTAACAAACATTTAACCCTTCTCAAATCCAATCCTGGAAATTCTTTGCCAAATGTCGGCTCTGACACAACCTTTCTAAAATAGGTAATAACTTTCTAATATCCACAATGTTTGCTTTTTTGTAGTTTCGAATTGTGTTGGAAATCTATTCGGCGCGCGCGTGTTTTCTTGCGCCGAAAGCAAAGCTGACTTTCAAAAATCGAACTTTTGCGGAAAAACGGCTACGTACGGGGAAAAGTGAGAGGAAAACGTATTTTCTCGTTGTCACATCACATATTATATATGCTATTTTGAAGCCCAACCATCTTTGTGATTCCCGTCACGTTGACGTTCGCCCAAATCAAATATCGAGCCAAAGGAAGTGCTGAACTCCATATATTTTAAGACGCTACATCCCTGCTCTTTCTTATCAACTGCATCCGACCAAATGTCTGACGTCTTCGGCGGCACCTTGAAGCCGCAGCCGCCACGTATCGCAACAGGTTCCTATGTAAATGCCTATTTTCGAAGCTGCTGTGCATGATGACAGGCGTGGTGAAACCGACACCATTATGCTATTTCATAGCGCGTTATCTGCCAAATTCAATATACCTTCGGATTTTCCCTCAGGCCTTTCTATCTCGGCTTTTGATGGTCGCATCCTATTTCTTGGCTCGAGGTTTACAGCGACTTTTAAAAGGCCCACCAGAGGATTTCTTCGTACTGATTTAATCGAAGTGCCTATTCTGACATGGCTGGTTGCCTTGGCATCTCGCATCCCTTCACACACGACTGTGGAGGGCGACACTTTTATGTGATGGATGCCGCAACATGCATATCAGCCAGAAATGGAAAACTTGAAACTGACATGAAGCTGTGAATGTCTGCAAGAGTATATTTGGACGAAAATCGATAAGGGTACTGATATGAAGTGGAGTGGACATACAAATTGAGTACAGCTATTGCGAATACGGAAATATAATAGAAACAATATTGTTATTATAAAAAAGGTAGCGGCTACAGTATAAACCATGTCGACATATTTCTATACGAAACGGTAAGTATATATTTTATGTCGTAAATATAGTAAAAGGTAAAGAAATGGACTAAACATGAGAGAGAGAGAAAGAATTGTATTACATGTATACCGATAAAGTAAATACGCAATTATAAAATTATGGTAAATTCATATAGCAAATGACAATGATATGAGAGGTAGCAGATAGACTGACAACGTAACTGCTGATATAGAAATTGCATCTTTGAAAAAGAGATCAATGTCAGGTGTTGTTAGGACCAATGGTGGATCCAGGATGTTCTTACAGGGGGGGGTTCTGGGGCCCCTCAACGGGAAAATTTTAGTTTTAGTAAATGTTTTATTACTAGCCTTCCTTTATATCAGGGTTGTCCAGCATATGGCCAGCGGGCCATAATCCGGCCTGCCTACAACTGTTTGAAATAAAAAAAATTCACAAACAAAAATTTTAGATTTTTTTCAAAAATATGGAAAAATCGTTTGAGCAACATATGTGAACCCTTTCTATATCGGAAGTGCACAAAGAAATAACTAGAAGAAATTCTATAAAGAGAGGCTGTTAAATGTTAGATTTTTTTTTTTAAAGAAACCGCTGGCTCGCAAGATCCGTGAAAATTCTTTAAGTGGCCCGCTACTCAAAAAGGTTGGACAACCCTGCTTTATGTTCACCAAAATATTTAATTTAAGACAATGAATTAAAGCTGGGCTTTTCTTTAATTAAACTATATGGTTTAAGGCATATTATAGTCAAGTATGACAGAAGGATAACCTAGTAAAGGAGACATATACAATAACCAAAAACGATAATTTACAATGTAATTAATAGAACAAGTTTAAATTTAAACTACAAAAACATCGTAATTATTTTACTATTTTTATAATAAGCGACTTTTTAAAAAACTTGAAGTTTATAGTGCAAAGTCGAGCCATCTTGGTTTCTTTGAAAATTTGTCAATCACTTTATTTACATCAATATGAATGTCTCTGTGGGTGTGTATTAAAAGTCTCTTCTGTCATCCGCGTTCGAAGCCAAGTTTGACGGCGCTTCAAGGATAAAAAAACTACGTTCCGCTGAAGCAAGACTTACTGAAAACGCACTTCTTTTTGCAAGGCGAATAGCTTGTAGATTTGTGGAAAAACGTATGGATCTCATTTCTCCATGATTTTGGTGTAAGACTTATTACAGTTGTAAAAAAAAAAACACATAAAATATTCACATTTTTTATTTTTTTTTCGATCTAACCTGATAGGCAACCGCCCTCGCTGGATTCGCCAGTGGTGAGGACACCACCATAGAACTGGTTTGGGAAAGACTCTTGTCTAAGAAAACTATTATATATTTTTTTTCTCAAGGGAAATTTTTAAGTTCATTTGAACCTGAGGTCATGAGCTGAAGGTCAACTCCCGTTAAGACATGGGCGTTTGCAAATGACTGAGTTGTCACTTACAATGGTCGGTCCGTTCTCAGATTACCCGGTTTGCAATGTTTGTTTGTTTGGATGTTTTATGGCGCAAGAGCATCTGGGCTATACTGCGCCAAGGTTTACAATTGAAGAGCATGTAGTCTTTTCGCCGAAAGTCACAAAATTATATTGTTTATTTCACTGCCCCATTCGAACTATTCTTTATTTTCTTTTAACTTTTTTGTTATTTGTCTTATTATTTTTTTCGGAATCGAATTTTTTTTCGACCTGTGGCCTGCGGCGTCTTTCTTTTGGACTGCTGTTCCTACGACGCCACACGTTCCTTTGGCCCCGTGATGGGGCGAAAAATCTATATCGTTGGCATTATATTGCGATCAGAGATCCCGATAGCTGACCTGAGCAATACGAAGGAAAAGGGGGGGGCGGGGGGGGGATGTTGCTGGATGGCAGCAATACAATTTGCTTTGCTGCTTTTGATCCAACGAAGTTGAAGAGGGAACTGTAGGAGTGAGACGAATTGCTTTAGTTTCTTTCCCGCTTTGATGTTCTCGATTGAATCATGCCTCCATCCTCTTGGAATCATTTCTCCAGAGCATGCATTTTTCCCTACGTCGTTGGAGGGATTTTTTGCACTCTCATTTGCACTTGACGCTTACCAAATCAAAAGGGATTATTTCATTTGTTTCCCCTCATCCTATCCTGTACTACCCCAACTCAAAGAACACGCTCCTTACATTGACTTCAGTCGTAACGTGCTAAATTCGGTTGCTTTCGACCCCTTCAATAAATGTTATTACATTATGATTGATGTAACATATAAAAACATCTTATTTCGCAATATGTAAGACTCCCCGTGGCGTGACGTGGTGACCTCATATTCACTGACTTTTGATTTAGTGTCTACCCATGTCATTAACCCATGTTCGGTTGCAATGCCATCGTGGAACACTGCCGCTTTTTCCACACCGTAGTCAGGGGTTTGATTCCCTATGTAGCACAGATTTAAATTCCTCGGAAAATCACAGGTCTTGACGAAATGTGACCTGTTATCCTCGCGCCGCAAACATTTAGCCCATCAGCAAATTGATTTTTGGGTTCCGTTTTCGAAGTAATTGTGTGTGTGTGTGTGTGTGTGTGTGTGCGCGCGCATTTCTGGCCGCTTGTGCCATGTTGCCCAGACTAGGACTTGGAATTCTAAATATGTACAGTAAAACCTGCCTAAGGCAACCACCGTTGGTTCCATAAAAAAAGCGGTCGTTCAGAAAGTTGGCCACCGAATGGAGGTAAATTTAGCATTGGGTCTAGGAAATACGTTTCCATAAAAAGTGGTCGCTAAGAAGTTTTATTGTACAGCAAAACCTCCTTAAGACGACTACCGTCGGTTCGGTGAAAAAGCGGTCACTCAAAATGGTGGTCTCTAAATAGAGGTACATTTTAGCATTGGCTATGGAGGTTAGGAAGTACGCTTCCATAAAAAGTAGTCATTAAGGGAGGTGATCGTTAAGCGAAGTTTAACTATACAGTGAAACCTCCCTAAGGCGACCACCATCGATCCCGTGAAAAAGCGGTCGCTTAGAAATGTGGTCTCTAAATGGAGGTGAATTAAGCATTGGGTCTATGGGTGTTAGGAAATCCGTTTCCATAAAAAGTGGGCATTAAAGGAGGTGGCCGTTAAAAGATGTTTTACTGTATGCGTCATTGGTCGAACTTTACGCTGAACTGTCTGTCTTCAGTCCCACCTACAATAACGCCAGGGTTGAAATGGATATGAAACACCATCACTACCTATTCTGCACGTGTCATTTCATGGGCTTTCTTCATGTTGTTATCTGTCATTTGCATGTCTCATTCTGTTTTGCAATGCGATGACACTGTATCGAATTCACGCCCATTATATTAAATTTCTGCGTTTAAAAAAAAATTAATCTCCTTCGCGTGGAATTGAATTTACTTATTTATATTAGCGCCATTTGTCCTTGAACATAATCCCTGTAATAAAATGCGATTTAAGAGTGTAATCGATACTTGAATGGCAAACGATTAATCGTATCGATTTTGTCATTTGTATGACAAACGATATAGGCGAAAATTATGCAATGATTTTGCTTTTAGTTGTCAATTTCTGCAAGAAACGTGGTGTATACCCCTCCCCTCAACCGAATAGAAGTCGCCTCTTTGAGGACGCAGTACGTATACCACGCCAATACGTAATTTGGGGCCAACTTGCGCCCCAAACCTCGCTATCACCGAACATACATACACGCAAGAAATACATCCAAACCCAGAATACGAAATATGGTTGCGCCAAAAATGCTGCACCATCAGAAATCGGTAAAATCCACACGGTTTAAATGCGTCAAAGCGACTTAAAGGAAACAGTAAACTCTCGGGTGGGGAGGGGAGGCTTTATTATTGACATGCACTTAAAGTCCCGCTTTAAAACACTGGGGAAACGATTAATTATATCGACCTAGTTTAATCGATAACGGTGAGAAAGTAAGAGGTAGTCATCGATTTTTTGTACTGTTGCCAAAACGCGGGGACAAAAAGAAAGCAGCCGTAATGCCACACATTTCACCCTACGCACTTCTCCACCCACCTCCGCGTCTTAGACAACCTGTAGCAGACCCGAAGTTAATGTATATACCAGTGGTTCCTAACCTTTCTTAAGCCGTGACCCACTTTCATAACAGCCACCTAATCCGCGACCCTCTTTTATAGCAGCTAAAAGATCCGCGACCCCCTCTGTCCGTCACCGCACCATTTGCATAAAAAAGGCAAAGAAACAAAACACATTAAGTATAAAATTACATTATATTAATTATTTATATATATATATATATTTTATATATATAAATTAACAACCATTAGCAAAATATTGCAATGGGTGTAGTCACGTTGAAATGTAAAAGTCTTGGAAACATTTGGTACGAAATTCTTCATAAAAATAACTAAAAATAGTTGTGGCGATCCACAAGAAACCAATTCACGACCCCCAGGTTGAGGGAACCACTGGTCTATACGTTACAGTCTATACATGACAACGACATGGGACATAAACCAGAAGCAATTATACGTGGTCATCATCATAAACTGTAGTGCGAATACTTCTGTGGTTACTTACGAATACTTCTGTGGTTCTGTGGCTATATATAAAACGAAAGGGGTTAAAAAGGCATCCTCCGAGTTGGGAGGGAAATAAGAATTATTTTCCCCCATAGATGTAGCTGTCTTTTCCCTTTTTCGTGATTTATTTCTAATACGATTGGATTATATTTCTTGCATAATTTTGGATTTCCAAGTTGAATTTGCTTTGAGTATCTCAACGACGTTTTCTTAACCTGGAATATAGGATTGGACTCTTTAATCATTAAAATAAAAGTTGTCAGCTAGTAGTGAGTGTTCGGATTGTATGCGTAGGCGGCATTTTCATTGATAGGCAGCGCGAAATGCATATATTTCGGGTATGAAGTCAAAGTAGTAGTAATCATTCCCGCATCCAGGGGGGGCGGGAATCTTAGGTACCGGTCCCCCCAAAACTAAATTTTTAATGGGACTTGGCTACGGCCTTGCATGCTGTGATTGTATCAGTACATGCTGTAAAAAATTTTAATAATCACCCTGTACATAATTCGAAAAAATCTTATTTATTGAAATAAACAAGTCATCGGAATTTTACCAGAATAAAATTGATCATAGGACACGCATAGTTTGTTACACGGCACAAGGAAGTTAAAGGCATACTGCGTCCGTCGGAACTAGTTTTCTTACGAATACCAATCTACTGTACTGCGTAGGGTATGAGCCGTCAGCCTAAAGAACGCGGAGTGATTTTAAAATAAAATCCATTGTAAAGCACTCTTCCCCTGACTAAAAATTTTTATTCCCTAAATTGAATTACGAATCCTCTTAAATTACTAGTTATTAATTTTTATAATAATTCACCAACTTATTCATTTTCTTCAACCAGATAGTAAACTGAACTTTCACAGTTTGGGTTAAAGCTCCTGAAAAAGGAAGCTGGCGCATATCCGCCATTTTGTTGCCATTGTATCACGTGATCGTGGTTGCAAATTGTATTTATTGGCGACATTTTAAAAGTTGAGCCAATGTTTACATTCGTCGAATAATGGAGGACTATTGACTATTTTTACGCCAAAATGGCGATCATTACGCCACGCGGTAAATAAACCCGGAATTGTACAACAAAATGGCAGCTGATGCGTCGGCATAAAATTCAAGAGGCTCTATTTCGGGGTGAGCGTTAACTGGTACGCAGAAAACTGCAGTATTACTTTGGCACAATGAACTGCATTCATTGGCGACATTTCAAAAGTGCGCCAACGTTTACAATCGTCGGATAATGGCGGACTATTGAGTATTTTTACGCCAAATTGGCGATCATTACGCCATGCGGAAAATATTGAACGCCAAGGTAAATAAACCCGGAATTGTACAACAAAATGGCAGCTGATGCGTCGGCCTAGATTTCTAGGGGCTCTAGTTCGGGTGAGCGTTAACTGGCACGTAGAAGACTGCAGTATTACTTTGGCACAACACTTTCAAAAAATTGATGACCTTGGCCTGGGGAGGGGGACAAACCCCGGGAGAGCATCTGGGTTGAAAGAACGGTACAGGCTCTACAGTACCACCGGATTCGAACCCAGGTTAACGGTATGACAGAAGAACGCGTTACATCTACGCTACCGTAGAGCATAATCATAGGCATACGCAGAAAATTCGCAAGGAAGGGGTTATAGGCTCAATGGGGGAGTGGGGGTTACAGAGCTCCAACTCGTATCTTCCTATGTTAAATAAATAACAACATTTCCTTGCAATGGGGGTTACAACCTCTATACACACCCCCCTGCGTACGCCAGTGAGGATGATATTACATAGAACGTGGGGAGATAGTGAAGACAGGGCGGGTATGAGCTACAAAATGAAAAATGATTCAAAGAAAACAGGAAAGTATTCCAACGACGAAACAAAAACAATCGGTTGAAAAATAGCACTAAATCGAGTTGGGAGGGAGCTTTGTGAAAAAAACCATCGTCGATGAAGGCTGACATTACAGATCACGCAAACTACATCTTAAAAAAATAAATAAAAGTAAATAAAATAACATAGGAATAAGACACTAAGTATCCGGGAAAACCTCCACACAACGACACATAAAAATGGATCAGGAAAATGATCGAAAAAAAATAAAATAAAAAAAGATTTCAATGCGATACAAACGTGTTTTTAAAACCCTCCTTCGTATCTTGTTTATCTCGCGTTGCCATAGCAACTGCTGGACGGAAACGACGCCTTCGCGTGCTCTACAGCAATAAGGTCTCCTTCCTTACCAAAAAGACCAGGGTTCCGAAATTAATTCGACCCGACTGTCAGGCGGGGTACGTTGGGCAGTTGAGCATTCTTGCCTGTTATTAGGAGTGATACGCAGTTCAAAGTATCGATACAAGTGCTTTGAACTTGTATCGATACTTTGAACTGCATATTGAAGTATCGATACAAATGCTTTCTATTAAGGCTCACTCTGTCCAATGTACACTGAAGTGCCAGAAAAACCGGTACAGGCGTGCGTATGCAAATAACGGAGCTTTGCAACCAATCAGCGTAACGCGATGCGGTCGGCAGCGCCTATATAAGACAAGAGATGTCTGGCAAAGCTGTTAGATCGGTTCTTGCCGCTATAGTGGAAGGTTATCAAGGTTTAAGTGATTTTGAACGTGGCGTTATAGACGGCACAAGAGAGATGGGACATAGCGACAAAATTTGGATTTTCAC
The DNA here is from genome assembly GCA_006491805.2 of Dysdera silvatica. Lineage (NCBI taxonomy): Eukaryota > Metazoa > Arthropoda > Arachnida > Araneae > Dysderidae > Dysdera > Dysdera silvatica. The sequence continues at coordinate 27,791,143 of QLNU02003225.1, read as the reverse complement.
ATATGACCATTTCACGGGTATACCGTGAATATCAGGAATCCGGTAAAACATCAAATCTTCACAAATTCAACATAAAATACTCCCATTTAGTTTAAGCGAAGAGTCGGGAAATCTTTGAAATAGCAAAATTGTGTTTCTGTGAATAACCAAATTAGCTGTGGGTAACGTTGCACAATTACACTCGAAATTCCAAAACAGAAAACTAGCTTCGAAACCTTCTTATTACAGTGCAATACTTTCAAATCAAAAACATACGGAAAACTTGGGAGGCACTGCGAAGTTACCCAGCATTGCTGACAGGGAGTACAAATCCAAAACGCAGTGAAAAAAAATCCAGAAAGGGAAAAAAAATCCCTACAGCCTAACTGAGCCTTACGCCATAAGGAGAAAAGTACATTGACTGTTCATAAAACAGAATACAAGGTTCCATGTCGGTGACAAGTGAGGAGCCTGGGAGTGGGGGGGCTTATCTATAACAAATACCTTCAAGACAACAACAAAATGCACAAACAACAAAGATAAAAAAAAAAGGGAAAAAAATACTTGGGCAGAGGTGTTTTTTCTCCCTGTCTTTTTCCCAGTCCCTTCACTGCTATCCGGAAAGACCCAAGTTATAAGAAAATGAAAAGAAGTCCGGGAAATTGCCTAGACGGCGCTGCTTCTTGTAAAGGAATTCAATGGTGACGAGATTATCGGGAAATTGGCGGTGACAGCGTGGGGGACAGACATTCTTATCCCACAAGACCACCCCGTCTTTCGATTCCCTCGTAGAAGTCGACAGTGGATTTACAAGAAAAACCCCTCTCGCACAAAGACAAGAAGGGGGTGGAGGGACAGAAAAAACATTACAAAATAAAACATTTTCTTCAAGGGATTCTTTTCATTTAAAAATTAAATACTTAAAATAAAATTGGTATCAGATACTGAAAGGACATGGTCAAGTTACGCAAGCTCGAAGTTTTTTTATTAGTAGATTATGATTTTTACATGCAAACGACATGCATGCTTTTCACATGCACAGCTGAAATCATCACGGTGTTCAATGTTAATTGCCAAGGATTTGCAATGCTTTACGTAGCACCACCCCCATCATAGTTATTATTGCAAAACAGCTGTGAGCAACAGGTTTTAACTTAAAAGGCAAACAGTGGGGTGGGGGCAAACTGCCCCTCGAAAAATATTTAGGACGGTCTGTCTAGTAAATTTCTCTCAATAAAGCTCTATTAATTAATAAATCTTTCCGTTTAACGGCCGTATTTCGTGATCACGGCAAGTGCTTCATACTGAAGGGTTCCAACACTCACATTGGGAGGAAAAAATTCCAGGTTTTTCCCTGCCCATTTTAGCAAAGTTTCCTGACCAATCACAAAATTTTAAACTAAATTTCGGTTGCGGGGGGGTGGCTTCGCGTTCATGGGAGATTCGACTATTCGAAATAGAAGTTAAGAAAGTTTTCCCAGAGTTCTCCAGTTTTTACCAAAAAATCTTGTTTTTCCCCCTGACCTTTAGATATGATTTCAAATTCCCTGACAATTCCAGGTTCTCCAGGTTGAATGGGAGCCCTGATACTGTTAATGTATTTTTGATTAAAGACCCCATTTTTTTTACCGACGTTTAGCTTTGCCCTTCCTCTCTAAGAAGTTTCACTTACAAAAGTTTGGATCAAATTTACGATGAAGCAGTAAAAGGAAAAACGATTGATTCAGATGAAGATACATTGGATTATGAAACACAGAGGCTGAACTATTACCACCCACCACCACTTCAAGTTCCAAAGAAGCCAATTATGTTCTACTGCCCTTCGCAGATATATTATCCCATCTATAATAGTAATATAAACAACTAATAATAATAATATAAATAACTAATATTATCTCATCTAACATAGGTCATCTACCATACATCTGGCGCAGTATAGCCCAGATGCTCTTGCGCCATAAAACACCTAAACAAACATTAGAATAGAAATCAATTTGTGAGAGAGAGAGAGAGAGAGTATTCTATAACCGCGACCGAAACCAAGGCAATAGACATTCTGATTTTATTTTTCTTTTCTAAATAGGAAAAAATGATTTGTAAGTCATCACTTCATTATTACAATGCATGTATTATTACTGTACTGCACACGGCGTACGCAGGGGGTGTTGATGGGGGTTGTAACCCCCGATAAAATTTTGTATATTTAACATAGGAATATATGAGTTGTAGCTCTGTAACCCCCATTACTATAACCCTCCCCTTACGAATATTCTGCGTACGCCTATAATACTGTATGCAACCTTGTAAAATTGTAAGATGTAATTCAATTAATAATACTAATGATTTCTAAACACGGCCAATGTATTTATCAAAGGTATTAATTAACATTCCTAAACCTGTGATGTGAAAAGTAACCAAATAAAGCTTTAAAGTCAGTTCTTACTTAATACATAATTCGGATTAACGGAACTTTTCCTCGGTCTCTTGAGATTCATTAGTGGGAGAGATTATTGTATATAAATATGAATACTATATAATTATTGTATATAAATATGAATATTATATAATTATTGTATATAAATATGGATATTATATAATTATTGTATATAAGTATGAATACTATAATTATTGTATATAAATATGAATACTAATTATTGTATATAAATATGAATACTATATAATTATTGTATATAAATATGAATACTATATAATTATTGTATATAAATATGAATACTATATAATTATTGTATATAAATATCACAACTAAATGGGAGGGCATGCTCTGTGATACAGGGCAATAGTGCTGTAAGCTACAAGTTGTCAGTAATACGAGATTTAAGGGAAGACGACGATCTCTGATAGATGGTGCTCGTTCTACAGCGCCCTCTAGTGGAATGTTTGTGCCTCCGGTCGAAATAAGGGCCACCGATACCGAACAGCAAACTAAACCACTAGAATTACCCCAATCACTAGACTATCATCCTGCAATCAAATTTAGACGCTAACAAGGGATATCGATAGATACGAGCACATCGATACGAGGAAGAATGGGAGAGGCAGGGTAGGTCTGCCCCGCAGGCTATCCAACCAAATCAAAACAGGGCTATAAAACCTCATGATTTCGGCCCGCCTAAAGTGCGGAGCAGCATTCCGAATTCGAAGTTGCAACCAAATAAGATAACTTTCTTCGTAAACCCGACTATAGGTACAATAACTGGATTACGATTAATTGACATTTGGCGTTACGGAATCGATTCTCAACGTCCATCACATGGACTCATCGACGCATTGAATTGTATTGTTTGCTTGTCGGCAGCTGCAGGCGATCCGTCATGATACCCGGTCCACACGAAGGCCACCCACATAAACAAAACCATCGTGCTTACCTTTTTCAAGTGTCCAGATGAGGTCCCCAGGAAAGTGACTGTGTAATCATGGGTTGACGTGGCAGCCACAGCAGTCAGTAAAATCCCCGAAAACTTGAGAACAGGAGACGCTTCCACAGGCATGCTGCCCCCGAGAGGAGTATTGACGTCCATACCGCAAAACTCGTCGTTGATTTGCAATTGCTGCAAAGAAACAACAAATCAATATCACACAAATGAAACATATAAACGCAGACGTCACAAGCATATTCGTTTGTATTATGGCGCCAAAACAATGCCGTAATGACATCAAGATAGCCAAGACGATGCTGTCTGTATCAGGACTCACAGTTTTCACGAGGGGCCTCAAACCCTTGTCGTCTAGGGGACCAAATACGGCATGGGCAGGCGTTAGGGAGATTCGGGCCCGGATTTTCTTACGCACGGTATACAAACGCGGTACCTCCACACAACCGTACATCACGGTACACGTTTATTACGCAGCACTGGTCTGTACAAATCAATGTTAGCGTGCTGTTGCAACAAACGCCTTACCACGTCTTGTACAATAAATCGAATTACAAGAGATCACATTCTAATACAGTGTGGACAATGCATAAGGAAAGATCTCGCAACATTTCAAGAACTACCGTTCCCTTTGTCCAGTGGAGTATCCCGTTGTTCTCGAAACGTTGGGGAATCTTGTCTTTTAAGCTAAACCAGGGACAAAATTTTTACTAGTTATGATAATATATATATGATTATATAATATATTAATATAAGTTAATTCCCATTTGGGAATTTTCTCCTCGACTTCGAAAAATCGACAATCCACTTTATTAGCAACTTTGTTAAACACATTTCAACCTGGAACGTCACAGAGGTGGCTAGTGCCACCCCACAGCTTTTATCCTCTCAACGCCCCTGATCTTTTGATCAAGATTTATGTATTGATGTACTTTCTCGTAAACCGTACACTCGAAAACTAACGAAGCTGGCTTTAAGGTAACGGGACTTGAAACGGACAACATGCATTTTCCGCAAAAAGGAGATTACGCATGCGCAGCCGTAACTGGAGGTAAGAGACGTTTTTATGCAATGGCAAGAACAAGGTTACTAAGCAATCCTTGCAACTACAAGAATTACGTTTGAGATACTAATCAAAAACTTTTATCATTTTTGATTTACTATGGAACATAATTTGCTGTAGGTCTGATCTGTTAAAATGTCTTGTGGCCCTTAAAGTCTTGTTCCCAGCCCTGTCTTAACACGCGTATAGTTGACGCTCAGCAATACGTAAAAACCATATCATCATGTCTTTGTCCATTAGGATCTTAGTTTACTGCAAATTCATTTCATCCAGACTTTTGCTCCCCTTTTCAAGTTAAAATTCGTCTCTGAGTACAACGATAATGTCGTATTTAACCTCTGCCTTAGTATTTACTAAGAAGAAGTAAGTCTATTACAAGCAAGTGAAAGAAAATCGCCTAAGGTCGATATTTAAATTTAGCGGGTTTCAATTAACATTAATTCGCAACTCTCTAATTCTCAAGTAACTCGGTAGGTTTTCAGCATTAACAACAACCATAATTATTGCATTTACGGAAGACCTTTACCTTACCCTTTTTATTGCGTATAGACAGGCAGAAAAACCAAAAGCAATAGTGGGTTTAATATCTATTGAAACCCGCTAATAATTATAAGATATTAGTCGGTAATAAATAGTATTTATAAAATACTGAATATATAAGAGTTGCATTTATGTCATGACTTTAGCAGGTAATAATTTGTATATCATGAAAGTAAATAAACAGTATCAGTACAGGAAGTCATGGTAAATACTCTGTGTGCTGCAGCAGTGCTGTTTATCCTCAGAGGTGTTTTTTTTTCCTCCCAGATTCATACAGACACATTAATGAAGGACTTAAGAAAGACTAACTTGGGTAGGGAGCACTATAAGTGATAATTTGTTGAGATTGAAAAGTAGTAGTTCTTAGCCGTTTTTTGTCTGAGGAGTAACTAAAGTAGTAATTCATCGTACTAATAAAGTAGTTAATATTATCTTAATTAGTAGTAAAGTAACATTAATATTATACGTAAGGGGTGGGTGCGTTATTTTGACATGAGCGCTAAGAATTTGCTAGTGTGAAGCACATTTGAGGACACTGTAGCGTTTGGATAAATGTCGATTCTTGCAATTTTTTTCAATGTTTATAAGATATTCTGCAGGTGGCGCGATTTGGCCGCCCTTATAAATCGCTTTTTTTGAGACGAATCATTGAGCTTTCGTGAGTCTTCTTAGTAGTTTGCTCTCGAAAGTTGCCATTTTATAAACTGTTGTCTTGGCGCCGGAAACCCATGCTCTGGTTGCGTAAGTTAAGATTGGACTAATATGATAGTTTGGCAGGTAGTAATTTTATTTTGAAGACTGAGTTTGTAAAATTGCATTTCATTTAATACTTTATTTATTCTTTTTGGAACAGTCGTTGTGACAATACATGACCACACAAAGAAAGGTCCTAAGTAAATATCCATGAAGAATGTAACAGGCTTGAGGACCTCAGACTGATTCAATATAACAATTCACCCAAACAATAAATTCGGCCATCAGGCTATTTCCACATATTTCAACACCCCTCACTCTTTACTAAAGATCACGCATATGTAATGCACTTCTTATGTGAGTTGTTTTTATAATTTGTATTTAATTGATTGGTTTTTTTAATTATCGATAAATTGTTGGACATTACTGACTATCCAGTATCTTTTAAGCTTTTTTTTTAAATTTTACTATATTATTTAACCGCTTTAGTTTATCTGGTATTCCATTCTAATATTTAGGTCCTATGTAATTTATGTTGCATCTTCCCAATTCTGTTCTTATTTTGGGTAATATTAATTCGTTATAGTTTCGATATCTACTTCTTTTTCGTTTAATTGAATTTTTATAAGATCTGTATGTTTATTTTTTCTTATTCTTTTAAACATTTTAATTAGTATACAGTATTTATGAATCTATTCAATTTGCAATATATTAGAATTCATTAAAAAATTCTTTAAGTCTATTCTATTGTCTCTATTAATCAGTTTGATTGATTTATTTTGCAAATTTTTTATAATATCATTATTAACAATATCCAAATTATTCCCAAACGCAGTTACAATATACTAGATGGCAAATAATCAGAGAATTGTAGAGTTCATTATTTATTTTTGGGGATAGATTTTTTACTTATCCGTCTTAGAATTCCTATACCTTTACATATCTTTTTTTGTTATTTTGTTTATATGACCATTCCAATTTAATTTATTTGTAAGTTGAACTTCTAAGAAATAAATTTTATCCACTATTTCTATTTTCTTATTATTAACTGTTATAGATTTATTAATCATATCGTCATCTATTTTTTTATTTTTACCTGAAAAAAATTATTAATTTTGATTTGCCAACATTTAACTTAAACTGATTAATAGCAAACCATTTTTCATATTTTTTTATTTCATTAATACCTATCTCCATTACCATATTTAAATTCTTATCAGTAATAATGACATTTGTATCATCAGCAAAATGTGGTTTCTTACATCAGTCACGTTGAATATACCGTTAATGTACAAGGAATACAATAAAGGTTCCAAATTGGAGCCCTGAGGTGCTCCGTAATCATTAACGAGTTAACCTATATATATTTATTTATTAATTAGCACGTTTGGTCCAGTTCAGTTCTTGATCCAAGGTACTAGGCTTTTTGCAGAAATATGGAGTGTATAAAAACATACATCTAAGCGTGTTCATTCACGAATTTGGAATACTCGATAAACAAATGCAAAAACAAGAATAACTACAGCCCTATAAAAACGCGGAGCGGGAACAGATAACCGCGTAAACTAGAACGATGATGAAATATCTCTTAGAACGAAAAAGTCCTCCGATCCAAATTTTCGGAGCTGAGAAACAACAATTTTCACTGGATGAGAACAGGTTATAATCGTTAGCACGTATAGTTCGTTCGTGGAAAGTTGTCCGATGGTACAATTAGAATTCACGGGAGTTGAATGGCCTAGCCGATTACAGCAGATGGGAAGACGCCATTTCAGAACTGTTTTTTAGTGAACGTTTGTCCGCGCCAAAAACCAGTTCTGAAATGACGTCCTTCCCTCTGCTGTAATCGGCTAGGCCGTTTGTGACGTCAGCTCCCGTTATTTCTAACGGTACCATCGGACTACTTTTCGTGAACGAACTACAGTGGAAGTGCTATTACGTTGACATCGATGTCTACGATCCCTCCGTTAAATAACTGCACTTTTTCTCATCTCCAAGGGTGTTTCCACGCCTTATAGATGCTAAAAACACGACGATGTGGTTATGTAGTAGTGGGCAGCACATTTGGAAAAAAAAAATCTGCTTCAAAGAGTTGGAAAGGCGACCCCAACTACCCGGAGAAGTGAGAAAAAGACGAGAACAAAGTTTTCAGAGACATGAAGAGCATCGTAGGACGCTCCTTTGAGTAAGGAATAACCAGGAACGACAATGTCATGTAGTAGAGACACATCGGGTGGGGGACGGAGGAGATAGAAACAAACAAAAATCTAAACAAGACAGAGTAAAAAAAGAATTACTAAAGAAAAAACGCCACGGAAAGAAAATCAACAACAAAAAGACTCGACCTATTTGCCCTGCCTGTCTCCGGCCCTTCAAGTTTTAAGGATCCCGATTTCACGCTGTTTATTCCCTTGAGAAATAGGCGCAGTTTTTAGCGTAGCATAAAACTTTCAACAGCTGAGGCTGAAACAGAAAATAGACCTCCAATTTTCTTTGTTTCCGAAGCTATCAGCGCAGTTCGATTCGTCTGAATTATGCATTGTAAACCCCGCCCGTTTGAGCCATCGACAAGAATCCCGGAACAAATCCTGTTATTTTTCTGGCTGTCGCTCCAGCAATACATCACAGCATAAAAGGATGTCCGGGAAAATAGGATAAATCCGGGAAAAATAAAAGGTACACGTTTCTACGAGACAGAAAGAGAGGCGTGTGTGTATTGAGGGCTCTGAGAATGTATTCGACGAGAAGTTTTCTGTTTCTAGTTTCACATTCTAAGATGGCGGTGGTAGTAGATGGGACAGAACTGTTTCATGGGACCGCTGAACCACAACGTGAAAACACACACACACAGGTTTGTCGAGAACCGAGCACAGTCCAGTTGAGTTCGATCGCTATTTCTAAGATACCAGAGTCACAAATTAATTAAAAATATATATTAGTCGAACGAAGACTGCAAACTGTACTAGTTAGGTGTGGGTAAAATTTGTATTACATTTTTAATTTTTATGAATTTTAATGAAGAATGGCAGTAGAGCGATAGTTCATTAGCAAAGATTACATTCCATGTATAGGTGGGAATTAATATTAATGTGACAGTGATGTGTCTTCTCAAATGAAATAACACTCGTCTCTTCTCACATGCAATAATACTCATGCGCCTTCACAAATGAAAAAATACGCGTATTCTCACATGAAATATTACTCATGCGTCTTCTCATATGAAATAATACTCACGTGTCTTCTCACAAATAATACTAATGTGTTTTCTCGTATGAAATAGTACTAGTGTCTTCTCACATGTAATAATACTCGTGCGTCTTCTCACATGAAATAATGATCATGCGTTTTCTCATATAATACACGTGTATCTTCCCACATGAAATGATCATGTGCTTCTATATATTAGGTGACACTGATCTGCCTTCATATGCCGCGTGTCACTGATATGCCTTTTCATGTCAAGTGACATTGATATTAGAAGGCGCAGGACGACACTGGCGCAAGAAGGCGAAATCCTGATGCAGGAAGATGAAATTCTTGATGTAAGAAGACACAAGATGAAGATACAAAATGCTATATACTTCCAATATAGGCAAGTATAAAATCCAACTATAAAAAAATAAAAGGTACTATGCAAGACATACAGAATCCTGACATAGAAAAAGGGGGGACTCAATTGCCCCACTGGATAAAAAGGCACATTCCCTGTAACTCCACATCACACGTGTATGTGCGAGACAGAGAAATCTTTCTTAAAACTACTTGACTGACCCCCATAGTTTTTAAACTGCTACGCCACTGATAGACAGGCATATGCTGCTGTAGGATCAAACAAGATGATGATGATATAGAAGATACGAGTTAAAAAAAAAAAGCACGGTACTGATAAAATACTAACACAAGCAGATAAAACAAGCAGTTCGCCTATATTCGCGGCAAAGCTACCTTAGTACACTGGTAAGACTACGGCGGACTATTCACGCCCGTTCAACAAGTGTTCGTTCGCAAATTGGCGAAAAATGAGGTAACCCTCAACATTATTAGGCTATTTATCGCCTAATTTGGAATGCAGAAAAACGCGGTTGATAAAATTCCAGGCGCCAAATTTCTCGCCAAGCAAACGAAGTCCTCTGAGTGGTCAGTTACTTGAATGATGTCATCGTTCGCTATAATGAATCTTTTTCCTAAATTTAATGAATACAAGATTTTATTTGCACCAATATGCCTATGTTTTATGTATTTTAGCATAATTTTAATGTTTTATGTACGAAATGTATCTTCTATTAACTCTCTTAACGTAAGAAAGGGCGAACTATATTGCACTGGCGAAATCATACTGCTCTGCGCCTTGTCACTGTACTAGGTTAGCTTTGCCGCGAATATAGATACGAACCTCTACTAACTAGGAAATTGAATCCAGAACACTGTGAGTGGAAAGCAAAGAAACGTCGATTTCAGTTGACGCAGGTTAATCCAAAGACACTCATACATTTCGTCCTGATCGTCACTACATGCGGTTACATTATTATAAAATGGATCGGCATTCACGGCTATGACGACATTTAAATTACATATTTTGCGTGTGAAGACTGCGGATCATTTTGGACACATATGGGCCAATAATAAATAAAAATAGGACCAATAGTTCATTCTGGATGGGACCGACGGCGTCAAATGACCTTCAAACCACAATACATTTACACACGACCCCATTTACCGGGAGTTGAACTTTAAGAGACACAAAGCAGCCCAACCGTCTTAAAGGGTTTATAGCAGGGTTGTCCGATCGTTTTGGGGGCGGCGGGCCACTTAAAGAATTTTCACGGATCACGGCCTTTGAAAAAAAAAAACTTGCAATGTACGAAGGGGTCATCCATGCTGTCCCCACGGTTTTTCCTTATTTTTGAGAAAAAAAAAAAAATCTGAAATGTTTTTGTGAGAATTTTTTTTATTACGAACAATTGTAGGCGGGCCGGATTGTGGCCCGCGGGCCGTATGTTGGACAAACCTAGTTTATAGTATTTAAAATATTTTAGGTTATTCGCGGCACAAGGTTCCATTCAGCTGCAAACATATTCAAAGGATACCCAAAGCATCGAACGTTTGTCCAGAAAGATGATATACCGTAAAATCGCATGGATCCGTGCGGGCATCCAAATATCTATCTCTATATAGAACTGATACCAGCTATAACAGTGAAGATGGGGACGTGACAAGCCTATATATGAGGCCCGGATCGTGCTTCGACCCCTTAACTACACCGGGAATTTCGTCCTCGATGCGGCAGCCACTGGGATTTTCCTCGCTGCTTTTCCCTCGGAGCAGGCATTTCTACGCGGACGGACATTTCATAAGAAGCAAGGAATGTGGCGATTATTAGGCGAAAATCAAAATGTCTTATATATCATTTCCGGGAATTCCTGAAAGATGCTATGACGTCAAAGACCAGCAATGCTGAGATAGCTAACTTAGCCTTATAGCTTCCAAGCCAGTTGCTCCAATAATAGCGTTTGCATTAGCTATACTTGCAGAAAATAAAAACGAGGAATTGGCAATACTGACGATGTTGAAACTATGAATTCATTTTAAATTTTGACATGACAGGAACGAAAGTACCCATCTGCCAGTACTGGAGGGTACTAAGAGATGATTTGCTCGCCACCTAGTAGTTACTTTAAACGAACAGGTACCTGACAATTGTCGAACGAAATATCGTTAGTCGGTCCTCCATTGGGGTACTATAGAGACGACTGACCTCACCTCGTACAATCAAGCTAACTTGGTATTCCAAGCCAAACCCAAAATGTCAAAAGGATGCGATTATAATAGCCACTGCACCGCCAGCAAGCCAGAGATGGACTATGGAACGAACCATCAAGAACGTTGGGAAACATTAGGAAGAATTTAATGCATGAGTTCATAAAGGCCTTGTGCTCTTTTAAAAAACCCTTAAATAAAAATTAGAAATACGAATACGGTAATTTCCCTTTACGTCATTCCTCTTTAACGACGGCAATTTACTGTCCAAGCAAATGCTTCACAGACTGATACGTTCTGATCGTCTTTTCTCCAATCTTTTCCCTTGAAAGTTGTTAATTGGAGGCTTGAAAGACGTCTTTTCTTTTAAAGATAGTTCATGATAGTCTTGATGGACGTCTTTTCCCTTGAAAGTCGCCAATGGGAGTCTTGAAGGACGTATTTTTCTTTGAAGGTCATTCATGGGAACTTCGACGGACGTTTTTCCCTTGAAAGTCGTTAATGGCAGTCTCGATGGATGTCTTTCCCAGTTGAAAGTCGTTAGTGGGAGTCTTGACGGGTCTTTCCCCCCACTTGAAAGTCGTTAGTGGGAGTCTTGACGGGTCTTTCCCCCCACTTGAAAGTTGTTAATGGGAGACTTGACGGACTTTTTTTCATTGCAAGTCGTTAATGGGAGTCTTGGCGGAAGTCTTTCCCCCCACTTGGAAGTCGTTAATGGGAGGAAATACCGCATAGAACTGGATAGCTTGGGCATTTTATTTAATATGTAGTTGTAAGTTAATAAGATTCCTCTCATACCCTTCACCTTTGTCAATACACAGTGGCATAAGAAAGGGGGCTCAAGCCCCTCCGCCCATTGAATAGCAAAACACATTCTTACGTTTAATGTCAAATCACACGATCTGCTATAAATCAACTCGAGCCCCCATCATCCGTGAATTGCTGCGCTCTTGTCAATACTTCACAATATTTCAGTTGAAGTGCTCAGTGCGTTTAGTTTATGTTACAATGCAGGATCATATGCAGAAAATCCATAAGCAGAGGTTACATAACGCCACAAATTCATACGTATATATACGAAATTTATCGCAATGGGGGGACTGTGACTCCCGTTAACCCTCCGAACACACCAGTCACATAAAACCCACTGCTTATGATCGATCATACCTGAAGAAGAAAATAACAAGTCGTACAAGAAATGTCGATGGCAACATTGAAAAGTGTAACAGCTCCGAATACGAAAAGAAAATGTCGAAAATAGTAGGACAAAAACGAAGAACATACGATGAATATTATTTTAAAGCGTATCTTACGCATCCCCCCCATGAGATTACAAAAATTAAATTATCAACCTTGAAATTCGAAGTAAAAAGCAATTCAGTTTAATTCCACGTGCAGCTTTCTAAAAGAGGCAATTACGGAGCCCTTTAAACCTCAATTTCAAATACGATCGTTGTCATCTATCACACTGTCAAGTGAGTTCGTTAATTTTTCGACCTTTATGGCGCAAGGACAATAAAGATCACGCAGCGTCGAGCGGGGACGAAATTGACGAGCGCTACTATTCTTGGAATTTCATCACTCGTTTCTCCTAGTCGACTTTAAAACTACCCAGATATTAGCAATTTCTATAAAGGTCGGGTGATTTTTATGGCACAAGGACACAAAGGTCATACAGCGTCAAACGAGGCAGGTCGAACCAGCATGAAATTGACGAGCGCCATTATCCTAATGAAATTCCGTCACTCGTTTCTCCTAGTAGACTTTCATACTCTCAGATAGATATTGGCAATTTCTATAAAGGTCCGGTGATTTTTATGGCGCAAGGACACAAAGGTCATACAGCGTCAAACGAGGCAGGTCGAACTGGCATGAAATTGACGAGCGCCATTATCCTAATGGAATTTCGTCACTCGTTTCTCCTAGTCGGCTTTTGAACTCCCAGATATTGGCAATTTTTATATAGGTCCGATGATTTTTTATGCAGCAAGGACAGCTAGATATCCTGCGCCAAGAAACTGGCGCAAAATGTTATAAATTAAAACTAAATGACGGACATCTTTGAGAGCTATAAGCGGAAAGGGGTGTGGGTATAAATTCATTATTTATTTAAAAACATTTTAATATTTTTTCCAAATATGTCTCAACATTTTTAAAATCCCCCTTACGTCCCCGCCCACTTCCGGGGGTGGGGTATTTCACTTTTTTTTTGACATTAAATATTTCAGAATTTTTATTAAACATGGCCGCGATTACGAGACCGCGAAAATTTTAGCGCGGGAAACGGCAGTTCCGGGAGAAATCCGAAAACTGGATCTGAAAACCCCCCACTAGCGCGGCGAAATTGAAAGTACAGACGGTCGAAAGGGTTCGACAGTTACGTTTCCTCTTTTGCGCCGGATGCCGATGAGTTATAGCCGCTGTCATGAAGTCGGATCGCCGTTTCTGGAAAAGAGGGAAAAACGGGAGTCGGTTCTCCGGTCCTTTTCCTGACTTTCGACATTTTCTGGAGGGAACTCATTCAGCTGTTACGCCGCCTGGCTGCACATGACAGGTACCCGTCCAGGCCGATAAAAGATAGGAAGTGGTAGGGCCGCGTAAAACACCACGTCGTCGCCACAATCCATATTTATCCGTAAATATTGGAACGACTTCGATTTTCATCAAATCCATTTACATTCCGTGACACGTGTTTCGTATAAAATTCAGAACGCCAGTGGGACTGCGGGTGCGCGAACCCCCCATGGTGAACTTAATGTATTAAGATAAACAAGTCTATTACATTTCAATAACTAGTAGATTTTTTTTTTTGAGCTGAGCTAGTAATTCCGACTCAAGCAACAATGTCAATCAATCAACGTTTATTGGCGTAGTGATACCAACGCCGATGGTATGGCGTGATTAGATGGTGAAACGTTCGAAAGAAAATAAATATTTCTGCCTTCGGTGGGACCTGAACCCACGACCTTCCACTTGCCGGGCGGAGGCTCTACCCACTGAGCTACGAAGGACAATATATAATCTCTTTACGAACGTATATATATTGTTGCCAGTTATTTCGCAGAATGGTGTAGTACATAGACTACTATTTAAACCAAATTGCAAAGAGACTGGTATTAAATTGATCGAAATGCACGTTGCAGCACTACGCCAATAAACGTTGATTAATATTGTTGTTTGATTTAATCTGCGTAGTGTTCGATTTATATAAAATAACTCGAACTCAGTTCGGGGAATTAACTCTTTTACATAACTCAGTGATTCACTTAGTAAGCGCAACAGGGAATTTTCCCGACACCAGAGGTCCTATAGTACAGAAGGTACCTCAAGATTTCAGGACACTCTAGCGTCGAGTTCTCTGAACTAAAATGATAGTATAATGTAAAAGAAACCCCCGAGTGCTGTAAATCTAAAACTATAATTTTGATAAAGCCAGAAAAATAGAAAATTGTGGAGCTAAGTTCAAGCTCAGCAGCGTTATAGTTGCTTCAGAGAAACGCGCGAAGTGGGAGCAGCTTGGAGCATTGAAGGATAATAATTAATAGGCATACATGACTAATGACAACTGTCGTGCGTAAACAATGGATATTTCTTTCATAAACAAGAAGCCTTCTTTCTTTTAATCCCAAGGGGATGGGGGAGTAGGAGGGCCTTCACAAAGGTCTATTTTGGTTGCTGCAAGTTCATTAATCGCCCACCATGTTTTGCCCTCTTTTTTAATTCTATTTTCCAATGTCCTTCTCCATATTTTTCTTGGCATACCTCTCTCTCTCTCTCTTCCTTTTTGGGATTTTTACTCGTTCACAAACGTTGTTCAGTTTCTTTCTTAGAGTCTGTTTAAGGCAGCCATATTTTGTTTGCTCAAAATAGCTTAAATGCGAAAATGCTTTAAAAAAAATACTTTTTTTTTTATTTTTAAAAAGAATTGGATTCTTACCTTTCAAATCACATATAATTTTTGGCTCTAGATTAATTAGAACCATTTTTACAAAAATTTACTGATGTAACAAGTGAATTTAAATGCACTACAAACATAAAATCGCGGTTTTCTCAAAATATTTTCTGTCATATAAGAAACGTTTTTGAAAAACTTGAGTTACAATTAACTTATAATTTATTGGGTAAGTACATGTAAGCATTTTGCATGCGTCGTGTGTAGCGTTTTTTATTCGGTTATTGACCTAAACGTAAAATAAAAATCGAATAATAGAAAAAAAATGTTTTCATTTAATACAAACATTTCATCAGTTTATAAAAAAAAGCTCTGTTAAAATTAAACCGTACAAAAAACAGTTTGTCTACCCAAATTCTATTTCAAACTTCCCTGACTTTTCCAGGTTTCCAGACCAAATCTTAATCGATTTCCAGTTGCTAATTACAGTAAACAACACACAATGCACTAAAATTTTCGCAATCAAAATAAGTTTTCGTGAATTTACAAATTCAAAAGCTGTATTAAAAAGTGTATTTCTTTACACTAAAAACTTGCACTAATTAAATATTTACAGCAACATTTCCATTCCACCCTTTTCAAGTTCATTATAAAAGAGTTTAACTATATAATCGCAAAGCTGATGCTTCATCTTCTATTTCATTTAAAATGTGTATGACTGTATATAAGGCAAAGGAGATTGGTATGATCAAAACCCCTTACAGATTAAATAGTTTGGCTAAAAAACACTTCTCTTTTCAAGTTTTAGTTATATATTTGGCAAACATTTTCTTCTAAAAAATATATTAGCTTAATAATTTTATATAAATTATATTAGTTTTGGTGCAAAATGGTAACTTTTGGAAGAAGTTTAGTCAAAAGTACAAGTTTTTCAAATTTTTCAGTAGGTAATGTGGTATGAAAAGCACAGTTCAGGAAAATTATTTTAATAAGTTATTTATTATAACAATGAATTTCAAATTTCCCTGACTTTGGCCTTTGTATTTCAAATTTCCCTGACTTTTCCAGGTTTTCCATGTTTTTCAAATGGATAGACACCCTGAAAAATGTCGTTATCCTTTCTTACGGGTGAAGATTATGAACTTCTTCACCGCGCATCAAGACAAATAGTCAATATTTCACCGAAAGGTGAACATTATTTTCATTAAATCTCTCTAACGTCATGAAAAAGTTTGGGGAGAGAATCAATACTGACGTGGGGTAATATTAAAGCACACATCAACATATAATTATAAAAAAAAATATTTCCATTTCACATTTATCCCTGCCACACATACAAATTCTAATGTCTCCCACCCATCAACTTCCACATAAAAATGAAGAAACTGGAACATTCGGTAAGGAGCTTTGTCCCCTCTACCCAACCCTTTCTTTGGCGGCGGGGTTCGCCAAAAAGCCAAAAAACAAAGAAAGAGAGGAAACATGACAAATGTCCGCATAGAATAGCAAGCGCTTTGTCAACGCTGGAGTGGTATACTGCTTTCGGTGACAAGCGAACAGGAGTCACGCGAAGCACAAGCCAAAGAAGTCACTCAATTTCAGTCTTTTTCGGCGAGAAAAATAAAAATGGCGCCAAAATTGATTGATAAATTAATTAAGAAGAATTAGTTGAATTAAGAGTCACTTAGCTCCATCCGGAAAAACAAATGCTCCAATAACGTGGAGATCGTCAAGGATGAGGGCGGAGGGGAAACACGGGAGTATTTTCAGAGCTATGGCAAGGAGTTTCAACTTCGACCGGTAATACCCAGGGTTATTCAATTTCAATTTTTCTACACGAAAACGGAAGAGGTAATATTATAAACAGAGCCTTCCTTCCCTCCCTTTATTCAAGACTTCGTAAACGAAGTTACGGAACGTCCGTATTCAAAAGAAGTTAAAACATATTCTCATTCATGTAGTTTCGATAGAAATAATATGGGGCGTCTTTTTATTAGAGGAAAATAAAGAAAAATTTGATTTTTTTTAGAGGGGAGGGGGGGGGGGATTAAGAGGCCTTTCCCACGAATATTGGAATCTCCCTTTTGGCCTAAAAAATGGTGAGAAACGGCAAACGAAGAATTTGTGAACCCTCACAATTTGATTTGTTTTTTTATTCATTAGCTTTTGGTACAGAGCTATTACGAACAACATGCACCGTTGGGTGTGTTTTTCTAACGAAACGATACAGAGTTTCACCAGGAGATTGCTTTGTCAAGTGTAGGCAGAAACCTGCCTTCACTTGACAAAGGGAGCAGTTGGCTCCCGAAACGTCGTGTTTTTAAACCTTACGCCAGTGTCGAAATAACTGTTTGACAGAGTACGTGTAATCCTGCGATGATACTGGAAGCTGCACATATAATAATGGTTGGCTGGTCATATTTTCATGGCATAGCGATCATTCTGCGCATGCGTAAGTTATTCACTTCGGATGTTCTCTTATAATTTATTAGTGGCACTACAAAAACAGCTAAGGCAGTGTTGCATCAGGACGTCCAGTTTTCCTAGGAATTCAATATGTGCCATTCAAGTAATCAAATCCCAGACCACGGACAGGTATGGAAAACAAAACTGTGGTTTTGAATTTCATTAGTGATCATGAATAATAATATAACAAGGTGAAGGGGGTTTGCATACATTTAAATATTACAAATGTAGAATGTAGAAATTAATAACGATTTTGAAAATTTAGTTAATTCTTAATACTGCTATGGAAGCAAAAATCTTACAAATTTGATTGGTGTAGTCAATTTATAAAACATTATAGTAATTTAAAAATAACGCTGCTAATAGATGTTTCGATAGCGCAACGGCTATCCTCGTCAGAGCATGGCGGTTTCTGTTTATGTCCGTAATGTTGATCAATGAAAATATCCCCTCTGCTTCTGCATTTGATATTGCTAAGGAACAAGCAATGCTCAATATCATATGTTTTTCCAACAGTTGTCTGGTTTTGTTTTTCAAACCGAAGAGATGTTTTTTTATAGATATTACATGTTATTTATTGGTTAATTAAAGTTTCATGTTATTTATTGACATTTACATGTCATTTTTATTAATAATACTGAGGCATTTCAGGTGTCCTCGCGCACGTTCTCTGAATATGGAATATCGTAGGCATAGCTCCAATCGAAGCCTAGAAAAAGGATGGAGGCTCCGGGACCCCGATACGGTCCTGCATGCGACTTTTGAAGTGCCCTGGCGTACATTCTCTGACTACGGAATATAGTAATCGTAGGTCCAATGGCAGCCTACAAAAAGGAGGGGGCTCCGGGCCAACCCGTTACGGCCCTGACATGCGACATTTCAAGTGCCCTCACATACACTATGAATACGGAATATTGTAGTCGTAGCTCAAATAGCAGTCTAGAAAAAGAATGGGGCTGCGTGATCGCCCGATACGGCCCTGACATGCAACATTTCAAGTACCCTCGCTCGCGTACACTATGAATACGAAATATCGTAGTCGTAGCTCAAATAGCATCCTAGAAAAAGTATGGGGCTGCGTGATCGCCCGATACGACCCTGACATGTGACTTTTGCCCTCGTGTACACTCTCTGAATATGGAATATCGTAGTCATAACTCAAATAATAACTTTGAAAAAGGATGGGGGCTCCGGACCCCTTCCCCGATACATCCTTGACAGCTTGGTGGTGACTTCGAACTAAGACACGATCTGTGAATGATGATCGCAAACTACGAATGGCGAACTAAGATCACGAACTATGACGAAGAACGGTAGTTCACAAAAAAAGTTATCTGAACGAACGGGTCATTTTTGTGAATAGTTCAAAAAGACCCGTTCGGTCACGAACGATCCATCTCTAATGTCAGCGAGAGGGTCCTTCCCGAGAATCCAGTCATGTGGTAGGTCCTTTTGTACATGACTGAATTCTCATTTTAAAAGCATGTATGGCGAGATTTTTGCTTTCGAGGGCAGGGCGCAGCGCCCTTCGAAAAACGCCTAGGATAGGTGTCCCGCTGTCAATGGGGGGGCCAAGCCCTTAAGTCCCCCTTTCTTACGCCACTGGTTATATGTTTCACGTCACGAGGACAGAGACGGACACTAAGTAACAATGGAAAAGGAAAGAAACCTGTAAATGTATTTTCAAATAATGAGAAAAATTCACTAATTACTGAAAAAATGCTAATTAGGGTCTTTTAATCCAGAACAAAAAAGTAAGAAAATAGAATGTAGAGGAACATTAATCAAGAAAAAAAATGGTAACATTGTTTTAAGCGAAAAAAATGTACAAAGAACTGTTTCATATAAAAGGGGGCATGACAGGGAAATTTGTGTCGGAGGGGGGATTTGAGCATAACATAAATTTGAAAAATGAGGCAGAATAATCCTACAGCGTGTGCAGTGTTGCCTAAAAAAAAAGGGGGGGAGGCGTAAACCCGAGTTAATCAAAAATGCTAATCCACAAACAGTTAATACAAGTGGAGGGGAGCTGAAAAAAATACCCATTTTGACCGTTAAATGACATACCTCATACGTATCCGCTTCCCCTTTCCCCTTATTAAATACCTCTCATTTTTCAAAATCCCCATTTCCCCCTATTTCAGAAATTAAATCCCCATTATGAGGCCCCGCAATTTTCCTCAAAGCATTGCGTCCGTGGTATTTTAACTACTACGTTACCGACCATTTATGAAACGCGAGGGGGAGAAAAAAGGGGAAAAAATATCCGGCGGCCAAATATTTCAGCAACAGAGAAAGAAAGGGTTAACGTAAAAATTAAATTCGACGACGGCGTTTATTAAAAACTACACTGTAGCGCTTTTTATTAATATACGCGGGGAAACATTAATCATGGAGGGGGTTGGCGAAGTGAGTGGGGTGAATGGCGACGGGGCGCTTTTCCGGTTTCGCCAATTACGGCGACGAAACTCAAGCAGGAATGAGAAAATAAATGGAGGTAATTTGGTGACGCGACCGACGTTTCCAAATCGAAGAAATGACGCATGAGGCGTAGGAAATATGGAAGGAAAAGTTTCAATAAAACGTTCTGCAATATATATCGCAAACATATTTCTTCAGAAGGCTTGGCGAAATTGGGAGGTCGATGGGCGCCCAATTTCACCACAAACCTGCGCCATTTTTTTAGGGTTGCCATCAACCAAGAGGACATCAGATGTGAAAAACAAACCTTTAAAAAAATATGGCTGCCATAAATTCCCATTTCATCACCTATATATTCGGCACAACGTTCTCCGAACAGATGTGTCAGTGCCAATAACCCAGCCAAAAGTATTGTAAAAATTTCATTTTCATGGACTTACACATACACCGCAGATTCTCCTTCTCCTAAGCAGTCCCCACCCCCTATTAATAACAGAACACATAATTATTACTCAATCTGGGGCTATCAAAATATCATAAATGTTTACAATAGCTGATATTAAATAGGGGCGATACCATTCACATCCCTTGTGAAAACAGAGGAGAGATGGCCAGAAGATAAACAGAAGTTTAACATCTCATATATTAAAAGATAACAGTGATTTTCAACTAAAGATGGAGTTCCCGTCAGTAAATAGGACACTAAGCTATTATTGCACAAAATCCGACATTTATTAAAGAAATTGTGTCTGTTATTTTCATCAAATGCAAATAAAACAATTATTACACGATTCTAGAAACCGCGTACCATTGGGTGCAATCACTGCCTTCTGACTCGTTGGGCGTATGCTTGATCATGGGTATAAACAAATTGTAGGGTGATGCCAAGTCGCCTACATGGGTGCCCCCATGAAGTAACGACAGACGATGTTCCGCCTTCATCTGGTCGTGTAAAACTGCCGTACACCAATCTGTTTAAAACAGCTAGCAATGATGGACGTAAGGGGAAAAAAATTTATAGAAACCGATATGTGGAATCAGTACCGGGTTGGAGGAAGGGCAGCCACTTGGGGCGTCAACCCCCGGAAAGAAAGAGGAATTTTTCAAACAAATTCAACATCTTAATTTTTTTAGGGGAGAGGGCTGCACTTAAATTACAGTTAAATTCATATATGCAGAATTTTCAAAGATACTGGGCAAAGGGGAACGAATACAAATGCATATTTTACACTAGTATGCAAAACTTAAGCAACAAATTCATCTTTCAACTTACAACCATGAAATTGTTGAAAAGGGCTTTTTGCTATCAGTACAATGAAAAATCAGCTCAGTAGAAAGGTGATGCATATGCAAATATCAGCACCATGATGTCAGAGGGGACGTCGGGGAACGCAAAACGCGTGGAGTCAGTGCGCGCAGTGGAAGGCAATTTGAAAAGAAGAAAGGAAGGTGCATTTACAGACATTCTTCTGTGAGTGAAAGTAAGATTGTAAGTACAGTATGGCTACAAGAAAACATCAGGATGCCTTTATACGTGGTAGAATGATTGGCAAGCTTGAGGAGGGGCGTACTTTGATGTCTGTCGCCCAGGAGTTTAGAATTGATAAAAGTGTTGTTTCACGAGCTTGGAAAGCGTTTCAAAGGACAGGAACAGCTGTAAGAAAGGTTGGTGGTGGTCGACCAAAGAAAACAATAGTGACTGATGACCGATATATAGCCCTTCAGGCGAAAAGAAATCAAAAGCAGACAGCGGGCAACATGCTCAGCAGTTTCTTATGGCAATCGGACGTCAGGCGTCCACGTTTACTGTGGCTAGATGACTTAACGAAGGTAGCCTATTTGCCCGTCCTCCTGAACGCTGCATACCATTGACAGCAGCCAATCGGCGGCACCGATTACAGTGGTGTACAGAACACAAAGACTGGGCACCTTGTCAATGTAGCCACGTCCTCTTAACCTGTGAGAGCCGTTTCAGTCTGACAAATGATTCTCTGCGCCTACTGATATGGAGAGAGGTAGGGACACGCTTTCAACCCACTAATATCAGGGGAAAGATGCCGTTGGGGTGGTCCTGGCATGCTGGTATGGGGAGGTATTATGATGAACGGAAGGACAGAGCACATTTTCGACAGAGATTCAGTTTCCGGAGATCGTTACTGTGACGAAGTTATCCTCACCCACGCGCGCTTTTCCAGAGTGCCATTGGTCCCGACTTCGTTTTGTGGATAACAATGCACGGCCACACAGGACTCTTGCCGTTGAGGAGCTCGTGGAAAGTGAAAATATCCACAGAATGGATTGGCCAGCGTGCTCCCCTGAATGTATGGGATACTTTGTGGAGATGCCTGGCGGCACGATCTTACCCTCCGGCGAACACCAGACAACTGAAACAGCTGCTTCTCGAGGAATGGGAACTCTTACCCCAAGAACTGTTAGATAATCTCTTGTTGAGTATGGACAAACGGTGCCACGCAACCACTTCAGTTAGGGGAGGTCATGTCTCTTACTAGGGTTCTTTGGTTTGTTGTTCTCCCTCTTGGCCAGACAGTGTTTTGTACAGACGCCATTCCGTCAATAAAGCCTTTTCCACTTCGTTCCATACTGCATGCGTCCTATTCATTTTTTTGCTACTATACTTTCCTCATCCTTTCAGTACTATATTGTACCTCTGTAGTATAAATTTCATGTCTTCCAGTTGATTTTTGCAGAATCAAGGCCAAAATCAGAAAAGTTGCTTAAGTTTTGCATACTAGTGTATATACACACAGATTACCATACATATAAAATTGCAATTTATTGGAAGTTCGCCTCCCCATATAACTCTACATCTACGGTTCGGTTTGATCATAAGCATCAGAAATAAGAAAAATAAGCATATTAAAGATTAGTTTCTACCCAGCTTTCAGGTAACTGTTCTGACACTTTTACCAACTGAGCTTCGAAGTTCAGGAAGGCACGGTCCTCAACTCCAACACATGATATCAAATTGAAAACTCCTGCCCCAAAGTATACGTAGAATGGAATAAAACAATTTCGATCTCCTGGCCATTTTTTTTTCTCTCAGATTAGTCCCTTTTCACTACAAAAGTCCAAAATAGGAAAGAAAGCAGACACTTCTTCAGACTCCATATGCATTTTTATTATTCCTTTATTTCTTGGGGACAAGTGTGCGTCTGGTTCAATAATAATAATGCGAAAAAATTACAGGGGGCCCAACCTAGGCTAAAAGACTCGAAGATGGTGGTCATATCTTACATTCAAAGATCATATATTAAAGTTAATACAATAAATATAACTCACCGTGGGATAGCAAGGCTGACTAGGGTTAATGAAGTCCAGGCCCCTTTCTCCAAATCCATTAAAACAGTGCTGGATGTTTTGTGTGAATTTTCGGTGAACAGCTGACAACGCATAGACGCACAATGCCGAGTTTGGGCTGGGCTTGTTGTAAATATCCGCCTCATCCTTGGATTTCGCAAATACAGCAAAAAGCACACTGTCTTGGGCAGAGATGCCTAAAGACTTGGCAAGCTCTGATCCCGGCCGGCCAACGTACGCGGCCTGGGCCAGGTTGTAGTCGGTGCCTTCGGAGCGGCACACCAGTGGCACCTCCGTGTACGAGTAATACTGTACGTCCCGCTGACACACGCGCACCAATTTCGACACGAAAGGTGTCGGTGGATCTGTAAATTGCTTCTGCACAGTCACAAAATAAGAGAATCCCTTGCTGCTAAACCCGTAGACGTAAGTTATGGGATATATCTCTCTTGACATGCTGTTCACCATTACTTTGGTGCCGGTGGTAACACCAGCCTGGGCGATCACAAACATGTTTCCGGGGTCTAGAGATCTACTGCTAACAGCTGGCACATCAGAACGGTACGGGCCATTGCCCGTCCACGACACTCCCACATACAGGACATGCGTCCTGCGCAAGGCCTTCGGTCCAGGAGCTATGAAAGCCACTGTAGAAGCCGTGGCGTTATTGGCCACAACAGACTCGTTGGCCGGCATGTCGAAGGTTGCCACGTCATTGAGGTCATGAACGGAGCACACGCCTTGAAACAAAGACCCACATGCGATTAACTTGCTCTGCGAATAGTCAATAACAAGGGCTTTGTTGTGGTAGTCTGTGGGGCGTTTCGGCTCGTTGGGACACAGTCTAGTCACGGGGCACTTGGGGCTATCGTCTTGGGGCCCCATGGTAGCCGTGCCTTGCAACTTTAAGTCACGCGACAACTGGAAAATACGGTTGACGCCACCGATGTAAACGCGCTCTGTATAGTCGTGCACGGTCATGTGGTTGAACCGTTCAATGGTCCCATCTTCGAACACAGAGTAGCTCAGACTTGTGGCTGAACCAAGCATAAGAATGAGGGTGAGAGCTGGAAAGTACAACGGTGGTGCTGACGGGGGTGGTTGCCACTTTTGCCGCTTCTTCATGGCGGCAGGATGCTCACCGCCTTAAAGCGGCACTACCTATAGAAGAAAAAGAACGAAATTAACATTCAAGAAACAATACGTATGCGAAATTTATACGAATTGGCTATATTATACAATAATTTTCGGAACCCACCTACAAGTAGAACTTTCTTGTTTTAGGAGAAAAAGAGACGCCGTCCCTATCCTAAATGCAAACCAGGGTCCCTCCATTGAGCCCGGAGTGTCTTGGACCGCTAGACGAACGAGGACAGGAAACAACGCTCTCTTTCTCCGTATATAAGGATGTAAGATATTATTACCCTCCGCAGGGATAACACAATTGCCAAATAATGGTCAACACAGAAAAGCCACCGGGGCGAGATTTTTGTGAGTTTTAATGGGGGGTTTTGATGAGGTTTTCGGCACCCACGTGCAAGTAGCTTAAGCTAGAGACTTTGTTTTAGGATGAAAAGAGACGCTTTCCCCATCCTGGATTCGAACCAGGGTTTTTACCATGGCAATTGTGTTATCCCTGAGAAGGGTAATAATATCTTGCTATATATATTCCAAAACTGTTAGTAAGGATAATTTGAGAGTTTGAGAAAAGCGCGGCTGGCAGAGGTTCAAGGAAATCATGCAAGTTCGGTAGAACTCATTATCGCGGTTACTCCCAAAAGCGGCCAATTATTATTTAAAAAAAACCTAGACATTTTTCGTTCATTAAGCATCTATTACAGGGGTCGGCAACCTAGGGCATGCGGAGTGATTTTAAAATAAAATCCAATATAAAGACTACCCTCCCTTACTAAGGTTTTCTATTCGCTATCTTATTAATTTTTATTGTCTTAATTATCTAATCTATTAATTTTCATTAATAGGTAGGTAGTAAATTAAACTTTTAAAATTTGGGTGAGTGCAGCCTGGCATGCCAAAGGAGAATGCAGCATTACATTGGCACAACACCTTTAAAAGGTCGGCGACTCCTGGTCTGCTCCGTAATAAGCAGGTCCGCCTCAATGGGATTGGTCGTTTTAGGAAAGTTTCGCGAAATGTGCAAATGCCGAAAACGTTAAAAATCTAGGAAGGGAAAAGTACTAAAAGAAAAAGGGGAACTATTAAAGGAGGGGGGAGGGGATCTTTGCCCCTGCCATTACGTCACAGAATGAAAATATGCATATATATCGGATTAAAATAATAATTAGAGATGATCTACATTAACGCAACGTGCTCGCGCTTTGCTGGCGAAATCCTATTATCAAAAAAGTGGTAATACGAATTCCACACTTGGAAATTTTCTGAATTTCTTTAATGAAAACCACATGGTCCCAAGAGCATGTTCACCAAATTTCGTTCAGTTTCGCCCGATTCTCAAACACCTCACGTCAAATTGGGGCCACCCTGTATGGTACGTAAGAAGACGCAAAGCGTTTCCTACGGTGGGGGAGGGAAATGAACTACACGAAATAAACGTCACTATGTAGACTGTCCCCTAAACGCAGACAAATAACCTCATACATAAGTCAGAAATGAAGCTCTTCTCTTTTCCATTGATTTTGACGAGAAACACGAAAAGGCCGTCTCCATATTTACGAAGCTATCAAAAAGTCATTAAGCGGGGCACGAAAAGCGAGGAGATAGGGTCGGTTGTAACATACGAGGCTCATCGAGCATTGCAGTATGTGTACAGTGGACAGTCAATACCGCTGACGTTCAACACGCAAGCGATTCGTACCAATCAACTTATGGTACAAGATGGCATTGGGGGTAGCGGGCCCCCTCCCCTTGTTTTCGCTGCACAAAAACCTCCGTTCCGAACGGACTGTATATCTAGGGATGTGGGGAGCATGCACGCCGGAAACGAAATCGATGTGATGAAGGGGAAAGAGACACGCGTGGGACATGGATCAATTTCATTTACTGATAGACATGTGATAAGCAATGTTTTGCTTGAGTTTCTTACGGCGCAAGGTACACCAAGGGTCAGTGCTGCATCGAGACAAAGTTCTGGACCGAGGAAGATACGAATCTCCGCTGCTAGGGGTACCAAATCCCAGACAACGGTGTGCAGAAAAATGGCACGTGTTAAACGATACCATCCCAGGGTCGAACCTGGGTCAATGTGAAAACAGACGAATGAGTGACCACTACGCCGCCCTAGGACACCTACGTTTTTCCGAGGAATAGGTGCCTTCTGAGGCTAGGGAACCAAGCCCCCTGCAGTTCCAGTTATTCGACAAACAGGGGCGGGCAAAAGAGAGGACATGCCTAAGGCACATAAATACTTACAATTTGTTAATAAGCATGATTGGTTGGGTTTGTTTGTACGAATTTAACGGCGCGAGGACAACTAGGGTCATGTTGCGCAGGAACCAGACTTTGGAACGATTACAGTCGGTTTATATGATTGCGGTTACCATAGTACGATTGTAATTACGATTACAATTATCTAAGTTAAAAAAATTTATATCATGATTTTGAGTACGTCTTCAGTCAGTTTTCATTTTTCGATTACGATTATGAATATACACAAAAAAGCATGATTACAATTACGATTACAGATTATGATCATCTCTACGACGATTATCTACATGCAATCAGAAATAATCAGCTCGATTACGATTACAATCACGGCGAGTATGATTAAATGAAATTTAAAAGTGTGATTATGATTATATTGCAGATTACAGCTACTTCAAAACATTCAATTACAATTACAGATGTGATTACGCGAAAATGTAATCTATTATAATCACTCGATTACGATTATTCGGAGTCCGGCAGGGTCTACAGTTTTCTGATGAATCCGAATCTCCTAAGGCACGAAGAACAAACCCAGAACTACGAGAAACAGTTAAGCGGTGAGCGGATTTTTTTCCCCCCACATTTCGGAGTCGAACTTGGGATAACCGCACTCCAAACAAACGTGTCTTCACTCAATAAGTGGCGTAGGCAGAAAGTTCATAAGGGGGGTTATAGGCTTAATGGGAGGGGTTACAGAGCTACAACTCATATATTCCTATGTTAAATATACAAAATTTCATTGCGATCGGTTTGCGACCCCCTCCCGGCTACGCATCTGTCTTCATTGCACCACCGTGGGGTCTATAATTGGAGGGGGAGGGACGATCTGCTAAACGGCCGCGAATCCTGTCTTTTGCACTGTCGGCAAGCCCCACCCCCCCACATGGAAGTCAAATTCAGATTAACAGCATGCTTGGTAAAGAACGTGTTACTATTGTGTCATTATAGGCATTGAAATGACGAGGAGGAAAGAAGAGATTATCTATTTATTTTTCCTTACACACAGTACTGAAGCTCTATATTAGATGCATTAAAATTTGTGCCCCTACATAGATAACTTCTCTGCCAGTTCTGGGCCATGCGAGGAAAGCCGCCATTCCAGGGGCATTCCGAAATAATGCAATTTTTCATATTTTAGCGTCGGCGGAAGCGAAAAAAATGAACTAGAATAAAAACTATTCGAAGATAATACGAAAGACTAGAGTAGCCGGTTTAAAACTACGTCTTCCGAAAACTGCTAAAAAAGTGAAAAAATAAACTCCCTTCTCTGCAACGGCAGATATAAAGAAGAGGGAAAAAATCTTTCTTTCACTAAAATTCTTAATCTTTCGGGAAAGGGGAAAAATCCTATTTGACACGGTTTAGGGATAAAGTGGGAAAAGGGGAATTGCTTTATCACCTGCTTCTTTTAGAGTGGGTGGGCCTCAAATTGGCGCAGTATGTGTATGGTAGGTGGCGCTTTTTGTTCCCTATTTTAGGGGACCATTAAAGAAAGGGAAAAAACAAAGTACACTATACGGAAAGAGGATTGTTGTCTCCCCTTTTCCCGAAATCGTCCTGGCGAATGAGAACGTGACACCTGGATACACTACATTTCAATCGCACTGCTAAATTTTTTCCCTTTTTTTTTTGCCCGATTTGTGGGGGCTTAAAGATTTAGAGACGGGGAAAATCATTGCACTTTTTCCTTAGAGGTTTCGTTTCTCAAGAAACAAATCTATAGCGATATAAGAAGCGAGATGAAAAGTATCATATATGTCGATTGCATCAGTAGGTGAAAAAAGATCGGGTGAAGAGAGCCCACTTCCCTGCCCTTCTTTACAACAAACTTGAAAACGCAACTGATGAAAGTAAATTGGTGAACTGACAAGAGATCAATAACTAGAAGAACAAGCCAAAATACAATTGAAAATAACTGATTAAAAAAAGGGGGGGGGCACAACATGTCAGTCAAGAAAGCCATACTTTTTCCTGTAATTTATTTACAAACCATAGTTTGACAACAGAAAACCCCCCCCCGCCCCCTTTTTTTTTTCATAATTTTTCTTAAAAAAGAAAAATACAATTTCAGAAACTCGCTTTCCATTTAATAAAATAAATCGGCTCTTTGAAAATTTCTGATTTCCAATTGGAAATTATCGTTCGCACAATTTTCCACAATTTAATTCGTCAATGTTTCGCTCTAGTGGTTTTCAGCAAGGCGCGAATATAACGACTGCTTAAACTAACACACGAGATGCAATTACAGACAAAAAAATGTTTGAAAAAATATCACTTTAGTTGTTATACATACAGCAGAACCCGCCTAAACAGACACCTTCGAGACTGGTCTTTTCTCTGCCCTTTAGGGAAGATTTCAAATTCTCTGACAATTTCATGATCTCTTCCTCTGATTCTTGAAAATTCTCTGACGCAATTCTTGTGATGGAAAGCCAGTGGATGTACTGCGTCATAACATCCCGTAGCCGTAGTATGTCATTTTCAATACTTCGTGTAACCATGTTTTGTGCACCAAGACTTTCCGAACACCCTGTTTAACGTCCGTTTCATACCGGTGAGAAATTAGCAACAAATAGCGGATCATACAATGAATTCTCTCATCACGATGCTGATAAGAGAATTGTCAAATGAAAGGTTGTGCTAATTAACGTCTTTCCTTTTAAAGACGGTATATTGTAATCCCAGCAAACGCCTCACAGAATTGCACATGTTCCCATTAACGCCTTCCTCTGATTAATAAGACGTTAATAGGAGAAATTACCGTTAAAATAAAAGTTTGAAGCTGCTTAAATTAGAAACAAATCCTCGTGGCCGCGCCTCTAGTGGATCGTAATCATTTTTCTCATTAGCGTCGTGCCGATTAACGGCTTTCCGTTTAAAGACGCTAGATTGAGGTCCCAGAAAACGCCTCACGGAATTGCGCAGGTTCCCATTAAAGCTTTCTTTGCTTAACAAGATGTTAATGGGAGTTATTCAATTAAAAATAAAAGTCTGCAGCTGTAACTTAAAAACAGGTCATTTCAAGATGATCTCAATCATTCAATCAATCTCAATCAAACGGTGCACGGCGAAGGTTAAATACGCGTATTTTAAAAATAAGAAGGAATAATATATATGTATATATATATGTATATATATATATATATATATATATATATATATATCATATTCAACCATTATCTATCCACTGCTGGATGAAGGTCTCTCCAAATGCTTTCCACACAAGTCTATCCTGAGCAATTCGCTTCCACGTCACCCCAACCTGTTTTCTTATTTCATCCACCCATCTAGTTTGAGGACGTTTTCTAGGTCTTCGGTGGTCTCTTGGAATCCAGTTCAGAATTTCTGTTGTCCATCGTTGATCAGTTCTTCTTGCAATATGCCCAGCCCATCGCCATTTCAGCCCTTTTACTTTAACAATGATGTCCTCTACTCTAGTTTGCTCTCTCACCCAAGTGTTTCTTTTTCGATCTCTCCTAGTTATTCCAAGCATGCACCTCTCCATGCTCCTTTGCGTTGTCTGTAACTTTCGTATTGCTCCAACTGTTAGACTCCATGTCTCTGATCCATAAGAGAGGACTGGCAATACACACTGGTTGAAGACCTTTCTTTTTAGACACAAAGGCAATTTCCCCTTCAGGATAAAACTGTTTCTTCCAAATGCACTCCAGCCAAGTTTAATACGTCTGTTGAGTTCTTTCATAATGTTGCCATCCATTGAAATCAGCTGGCCAAGGTAAATATATGAATCAGCAATTTCTAGCTCAATGTTGTCAACTTGTATTTTTGTTTCCTCTACGAAATTATTGAACATGATCTTAGTTTTTTGTAGGTTCATCTTGAGTCCAACTTCTTTACTTCTAGTTGAGAGCTCCTGTACCATGTCTTGGAGTTCTAATGGGTTCGTTGAAAAAATAACAATGTCATCAGCAAACCGCAAATGATTTAAATATTCACCATTTATTTTTATTCCCTTGTTATTCCAATTTATCTGCTGAAAAATCATCTGTAAAGCTGAAGTAAAAAGTTTTGGAGAAATGGTATCTCCCTGCCTCACCCCTTTGCCAAGTTTGATAGTTTTGGTATCTTTATGTAACCGAAATTTTGCACTTGCATTTTTATACACACGTTTCACCATGTCAATGTACACATCCTCAATGTCTGTTGATCTTAAAGAGTTGATGACTGCTGATGTTTTAATAGAGTCAAAGGCCTTCTCATAGTCAATAAATGCCACACACAATGGAAGTTCATATTCATGTGTTCTTTCAATTAATTCTCTTAATACTTGAATATGGTCCACTGTACTGAATCCACTTCGAAATCCAGCTTGTTCTCTTGGTTGAGCTGCATCTAATTTTTTCTGCAGGCGATGTGTTAGCACTTTTGTGAAGATTTTATAAATAGCAGGTAACAAGCTAATTGGTCGGTAATTTTTCAAATCCTCTTTATCACCTTTTTTATGCAAAAGAATTACTGTTGCAGAATCCCATTGGTTTGGTATGTTACCGCTGTTAAGACATTTGGTAAAGAATTTTGCAAGTATGTCTTCTACATATTCTCCAGCTTCTTTTAGGATATCTAATGTAATACCATCATCACCAGGGGCTCTTCCTTTCTTCATACTTTTTATTGCAAATGAAACTTCTTCTTTTAAGATTTTAGGAGCTGTTCCTTCGACTATTTCAATGTCTTCGTTTAATCCACTGTTACTTTCGTATAGATTTTTGTAGAATTCTTCAACTCTTCTAAGTATTTCTTCCCTATTTCTTGTTACGGTGCCATCCTCTCCTTTTAATGCAATGATGTGTTTCTTCCCAACAGATAAACTTCCTTTAACAACCCTAAGGCTCTTGTTATTTTCAATGGCTTTCCTTACTAGCTCACAGTTGAATTTTCTTATGTCTTCTTTCATGCTTTTGCGCAGAGTTTTACAAAGTTCTATGTACTCAATCCTGGAACTGGTATTTTGATTGTCCACCTTCATATCTCTTCGCCTTTTCATGAGCTGTTTCGTCTTCTCAGATAATTTGCTATTGTGCTTTTTACAGGTTACACCACCAATTTCCCCAGCAGTTTCAACTATTGTCTTAACAATGTTTTCATTTGCTTCTGAGATATCACTTTCATCAATAAGTCCTTCCAGTGCAGAAAAGCGATTTTTTAATTCCAACTTGAATGCCTCGGTATTTTCTTTTAATTTCTTTAAATCCACCCTCTTACTTACTTGTTTCCTAATGAGCTTCTGTCGTTCTAATTTAGTATTTAAGTGCACTTTACATCTCACCATTCGATGATCACTTCCAGTATTAAATCTGTTCAGTACACTGCAATCTTCAATAATTGATTTCTTGTTTGCCAGGATATAGTCAATTTCACTAGTTCCCCCATTTGGGTGTTTCCATGTCCATTTTCTTTGCGGTTTCTTCTTAAAAAATGAATTCATGATGCTAAGATTTTCAGCTTCTGCAAATTCGATGAGTTGATCGCCACGTTCATTCCTTTCCCCATATCCGTATTTACCAACCGATGTCTCTCCTTGTTCCTGTTGTCCAATTCTTGCATTGAAATCCCCCATGATGAGCTTGATATGTTGTTTCCCTTTGGTGTGTAACTCTTTGATTTCTTCATAAAATTCTTCAACCTCTTCGTCGGTATGGCTTGATGTTGGTGCATATACCTGTACTATTTGAAGTTGGTATCGCTGGGTTAGTTGAACAACGAGCCTCGCTGCTCGATCTGACGTGCTTTCGACTTCAAGAAGGTAGTCTTTAATTCTTTTGTTGATTAAGAAGCCAACACCACTTGTTCTTCCAGTTTCCGTTCCTCTATAATAAAACAAATGTCCACTTTTAAGTTCCACCAACTCTTCACCTTTTCTTCTAACTTCACTGAGTCCTACAATGTCCCATTTGATCTTGTCAAGTTCTTCTTCCAATTCCTGAAGTTTTGCTTCAGAAGCAAGGGATCGTCCATTAAACGTAGCCAAGGTCAATAACAAACGGCAGCCTGGGCCATTCCAGTGATTCTTAGCACCCCCTGCTTTCATGCCACACTGACCGCTGCCTTGATCAGGAGCACTCCAGCACCTGGAGACTAGGGGCCATGGTTTCTGGTGTGTCAACATAATGGAGGAATTAGCCATAATTTCACCACGCTGGCTAGACGGGTTGGTGAATTAGCCCTCCCCTTCCGCCTTTCTATCCGTGTAGCAAATATTAATTTGCCACATAAATAGAAAGCTCAGCCTGCACCACTTGAAGGCGGGGTAGGACACTAGGTTACTGGCCTGGCCGGTTCCACACATCGTCACATACGTTCAGCGTGTGGGTCTCCTTCCAGTTAGATACCAGCAACCCTTTTGCAGGCCATATATCTCTACTCCATGCTAAATATATCGGTTATAACGACATTGTATATAATGATGAAACCTGCTATAACGACGGAAATTTTGTAGTCCACGTAGATTCTAAGTGGGGAAATTCATATCGGATATAACGACATGACTTGACAGCCATAAATCGGAACCACGTGGATTAGTTATCAAAATTGGAGGTTAGTTATCAAAATTTAAGCGTTATTCTAATCTTGTTTATTTACAAATGTCCGAGAAATTTTTATTACTGCTAAACCTGAATATTGAAGATAACGAACCGTTAAAAAAAGCCACGTGATTTATTAATTGAATATCACGAGGGTCATATTCTTTAGAGGTCTATTTTATTTTTTCGGTATGGGACCCATAAAACTCTTAAGCTCCGGCACAGTTCAGAAGTCATTACACAATACTATAAATATTATTCATTAAATTTAATTTTTACATTATATTCTTAGTATTTTCTAGAATTTTTTCAATTTAAAAAAATAAAAAGTGTTACGTATTTACTGTGGCTATAAATATTATTTAACGTAAACGGAAATTAAATTCATTATAATTAAATATATTCTTATTTAATTTTGAAACCAAATAGTTTAATACTTTTTACTATCAAAATAATTTATAAAACTCTAAAAGTGTATTATACTATAGGCTACTATGGTTTAAAAAATATCGTTTATAGCGACCAATTTGCACGGTCCCTTGAAGGTCGTTATAACCGATTTTCACTGTATATATTTTTCTCCCCTTCATTTTGTACACTAAGAAATATTCGTATGTTTTGCAGCGCGTCGTGTACCGACGAAAAGGTCTGAAATCAACCTGATCATCTTCATTCGCCAGTGATCAAAGTGATCGAATCTACTGACTGGTTGGTAGCTGACAGCTGCCAGATCGATGGATGTTGACGTAACCGATCAAAGGGGCCCAAACTGACTGACAGCAACAAATGATGCCAGCATCGCAATCCCATTAGGGTGTAAACCCGATAATCGACCTGATAAGTCCGAAATCGCTGATAGTTCAGCTCTTGGCAGTGAAGCAGTCTGCACGGCGAGTTTCTGACTTCAGTTAGTCAATTACAATGGTCAATTTCTTCGGTAAATGTGCGATTAATCTGATTGATTGTATGTTTATGGTGCAAGGACAGCGAGGGTCATCCTGCGCCATTAATCGGAATAAACACACGTGAGAAGCAGTATCTGTAAAGATAATCGACGTTTGCATGTATTTTACAATGCAAGCTCAGCGAGGTCATGACGCGCCGGCAATACAGTTTTCTGCAGAATCCGAACTCTAGTCCCCAGGGAACAGAACCTCGAACTACAACGAACCAAAAAGATAGCGCGCATTCTACAGGTACCATTAGGATGAAACCCAGGCTAAACGAACGACAGACACGTCACCAAATTTGAGTGAAAAAATAGGACCATTCATAAGCAGAAAGTACATGAAGTATAAGAAACCTACATATACTTGCAGACATTGCAATTCTGAAAATCTTGCAATTTTTGAGGATTTGCACCAGTGCATGAAGCGTACACATGCAGTGAAGCCCCTACAGCGTTGAACGGGGTACTATATTTTTTAGTACACACGGATTAATAACAAATATAGGTTATCAGAAAATCAATGACGTCAGTAATAAATGAAGTATCGCAGAAAATAAAATCTGAAGCTATTCCTGGAATTTAAAATACACCAGGGTTCATATACACTTTTTTACACGAAAGAAAAATAAATAAATAAAATTTAAGGACCGAAAATGAAAAATAATTATATAATAATAACGACCCATCAAACTGAAGAGATAACCAATGTAATGAACTTATATCTTACATTACCAGTTTAAGGATAAACCAAAAGCATACTAGGATGATTACTACATACAAGGAGGGTGAGTGATCCCTGAAGGGGATGCGCGGTCTAGGAAAAAGTTAAAGAACTGCTGCCGTGAACTGTCATCATCCCAGGCCCAGAATTTTGGGTATGGCTCTGTTTTTAAAAAGATTCAAGAAAATTCCATGAGAGGGCGGTATGAGCTCTTTTTCGTTTCTTATGTGCGATATGACGGCTGGTAGAAAATGTCACACTCTTGTCATCAAACCACGTACAGTCCGAAAATTTCTAAAAGACACCAGTGGCAGCACCGACACCTATCTGGATCTCTCTCTCTCTCTATCGGTGGAATCAAACGTCGCAGAACACGCAAAATTACTAAATTCCAAAACTTGCTGTGACCAGGGTGCCTCGCGCCTTAAATCCGAGCCTGAGACATGGGCGTTGCATTGATAACTTTTCCTAAAGGAACATTTGGTTGGTTGTACTTTTATGGCGCAAGAACAACAAGGGTCATTCTGCACCAGACAAGGTAAAGTGTTTAAATTTAATAAGTGTTCTTTACCATGTTTGGCGCAGTATAGCCCAGATGCTCTTGCGCCATAAAAAAGCCAAACAATCAATCAATCAATAATTGCTCAGGAAGAATTCGCTCGCCTTCGCGCATCTTTCCGTTGTTCGCGGAAGCTCCGTTACGAGCCGAATGGCTTGTTTGTTTGGATTTTTATGGCGAAAGGGCATCTGGGCTACATTGCGCCAATCGTATGATTTCAATTTCACATTTGTTTGTTATTCATGCTGAGATAAGAATGATCTGGATTTATAAATGGACACATTGGTCGAAAATTTCTTTTTTCCGGAAAAAAAACAACAAAGACAACAACATTTTTCTTTCTTAAAAAAAAAACCAAACTATCTACCCATCACTTAATCCATATACCACACCTTCGATTTTATTTAATCCGTAGTAATACGGCGCATATTGCAGTTTTCTCCACGAAAATTTTCGAAACAAACTTTGAAATGACATTATTAAGAGCAGGCAATATGCCGTATATGAGAGAGAAAGAAATTAATGGCAATTATTTAACCGATTCAATATCTGCGCCGATGAACAGCCGTTAGTAAACTTCGGTTTCAACAAGCCCAGATGCTATCCATAACGGCAGGGGAGTGTTCGTTCCTCCCAGTTACTCTAATATTTATAAATATCTCCTTACAGACTAAACCATTTTTTTAGAAGGGGGGGCTACGACAAACATTGTAGATTGCACAGCCCGGGAGAGATGAAATATCGGATCAACTTCAAACTCAAAAGGAATGAAACCGAATAGTAACTGGTACTAACGAAAACTATAAATCAATTTCCGCATCTCTGACATCAAGAACACCTGGTCAACCTATGTTTTTTCAACAATGAATAACGGTTGTACGAAAGCTGAAACAACAAGCAGCCCCCAACATCTGTTTCTCCTGACTGCGACAACACAATCGCTGTCAACAATCGAAACCTATTTTGGGAAATAGGCATGTGGGTAAAAGAAAGAGACTACGGAACAGCTTGATTGGACAGTACTCGATTTCGGAGATGACGGGAATATGCAGAGATATAAAATCGCTCTCTGAGGTGTCTTTAAAATAAATAAATTTAAAAAACAAAACAAACCTTGCTACATGGAATGATTCACCCCATAAAGACGTAAACGAGTTTTTAAAGAAACGCACAAAACATATTTATTTATTTTTTTATTATTGCACATTACCCCTCTTTGACAGGATTTCACATTTACGTTAATTTGTGCAAACAAAATTCCAATTACTTCCAGGGTTGTTGTTCCCAAAGGGGTACGCGCTGTGTGCACCACGTATTCTCAGGAAATTTGGAAAAATACGGAGTACGCGTAGTATAGTCTCAAGAAAGTTTTTGTATTTGCTAGTTTTTGGGCAACTTTCAATGAAGTTCAGCACTTTTCCCTTCCTAATCATTTACAAAATTGAATAGGAGGAAATGAGGAAAACCTCCTGAACCCTCCGAGTCTCAAAAACAATATCCTGCGTACGATCAGGAGAAGAATGAAGTGTTCTCACGATACAAACGAATTATAGAAGGTATCTTCAATGGTTTTAAGAATGTATTTAGGTAAGGTCTTCAGGTTGATAAAAAAAAAATGTTTTAGTAAATTTCAGAAAATTAATGGTTTTAAGCTAAAAAGGGAAATTATTATGAAGTCCTTAAATGTGTTCGTCTGAGCTTTAGGACGCAAGGACAACTAAGGGCATGAAATGACAAAAAAAAGGGGGGGGGTAATGTCAAAACTTCATAGGGTAAACTGATCTGAGGGTTAAACCCTTTGTGTTTTTGTGGCGCAAAGACAATAAAAAAAAGGTCCTGTTTGCGACTCAAGGACAATCAAGGTCCCGCTATTCGGACCCTACAGTTTTTGGATGGACTCAAATCACTGTCTCAAAGGGACCCAACACCACTCCCAACTATGGTGGATAAATAGGTAGAAAAAACGTCACACCTACTATAGAATTGGGACCTACCCCGAGTTAACAGATCGACAGACTAATGTGCTGCTTCTACGTAATTATTATGACGCTTAAATATACAAAATAGCGAAAACTGACGTATAAAATAGCCGAAGATTTTATAAAAATATCGCGAGGGAATATGAAATACCGAAAAAATACGCATAAAATAGCGAAAGATGAATGATAAAATACCGAATAAGGACATCTAAAAAGTAATGATTAAAAATATACATGTACGTATTGTGATGGAACGAAATGGTACTTCATCACGGTGACATCATCCAACGGGTCTTAAAGAACATTAATTTTACAAACGCGTTCGAACTAAAAATTCGTTTCTTCCACCAGACACTCAATCGAAATTCCCCATCTTTAACAAGAAAGGGGAAAAAAGGACTATAATGGGGAAAAGGGTGACGAAATAAAATATTACCAATGTCAAACAAACCACGCAGCGAGTGTTAGCGCAAAAAATTTAATTTTGTAAAAAAATTCGCGGCGAATACATTAGAGAGAATAAAATAATTTCCTGGGACCCTCTCATGTCAATTCCGACAAAAGGGAAAAAATCACAAAAAAAAGTAAAGAAGTGGGGAAATAAAAAGGGAAATTAAAAGAAGCGCAAGAGCGATCGGAAATTTTGATAAAGATGCCCCACTTTTTGTGCTAAAAAGAAAAGTGGAGAAAGAATTGGATGTTAAATTATTAGATTTAAAAACAGAATTTAAAAAAAAAAAATCCTTTCACACATTTCGTTCTGTTTTTTCTTTCCTTTCTTTTTTTAACGACAAAATTCCGTTCAGCTGGCGCGACATTAAAAGCACTCCTTACTTTTTTTTTTCCCCCTTTACCTTAACCAGTTTTCCCTACCGGAAGTAACCGTGAACCGCAACAGGCTCTATAATCGATATTTTTTGACTATTTTTTCCGTAACAAATGCAAAAGAACAAGGCAAAATAATGAAGACAACAGATTAATATCGTAATTATCTGTAACAGCAGTCTTGAAATCGATTAATCGATATGATCGTTTAAAAACTTAATCGTACGTCGCGAGAAATTTGCGATAATCATCGGATAATCGATACGCGTAACAGTTAAATTCCGACCTTTTTTGCTTTAAAAATCGGTACATTAATAAAGTGGTTTCAGTCTACATCGGGCCATTCAAAACAGGAAATAGGGATAAAAGGCGATACGATAAGCAAAAATTTCCCTACAAAATCCTTAATAATGTATTTTAGCGGATAAAGTAGTGCCAATTCGCGCTTTTATAGCTGAAAAGCGCCCATTTTACACCGCTGAAAAGTATCTGCAATTACAGTTATACTTTACAGGACCGGATATTTGTCACATACAAAACTCATTTTCTAACCTACTTTGAGAACGAAATATACATGCATATGTTAAGCATATAGTTTGGAGAAATATTTAAAAAAATAAACAAATAAAACGGAATTTAACTTTTACAAATGTAGCAAAACGCCAATTTTGCCCGTCGAATCACAAAACATTTTTCTCGCTTCGGGCGCGTTTTTCCCCCCAAAGTCCCAAATAAGAAATGAATAATTTTGTTGTGAGTTTTGCGATGGAAGGACAACAAGGGTCATGATGAATTGCGAACTACAGTTTTCCGAAAAATATTTCCTAAGCAGTTAACTATTTTTAAGGAGAGTATGTTTTTTTTTCTCGCAACGTTAGGAACCGAATCTGGGGAAACTGCCCACTAGGCGAATGCGTTATTAGTACGCAACAGTAGGGTTTGAAATTAATTATTAATTTAATAGAACGATAGACAGTCCGGCTTCATACTTAGCCCGTGGCGTACGTGTCACCCCAATTCTAAGAGAAATGCAAAACGTCTCAGGTTAAGTTTGTTCGCCAAAAGTTGACCGATGGTACCTTTAGAAATAACGAGAGCTGACGTCACAAACGGGTTGGTTCATTACAACAGAGGACGGGACGTCATTTCGCGCGCGTGCGTGTGTGTATATTTAAATTTAAGCAACGGATTAAATAAAGTAATACCCGGGAGAATTCAAATTCAAAATCAAGTCAATTGCTAAGATTCAAAAAATAAAAAAAAAATTTAAAGTGCACGGTTATGTATTTCAATGGTTCACGAGGTTTTACGAGTATTAACGGCGCCGTTTAATTCGTAATAGAAGGTGCTGCAACGTTCCACGAGGGTCTTACACAGTTCGCGAGCAAGAGTGAACTTCCTACCACTATAAACAAAACGTAATACAACAATTTGTAAATTCGGACGCGTGCTCATTACTGACGACTATAATGTAAAGTTTAATGAAACAACGGGAAGTTATTATTATTTTGCTAATGTCAACAATGTGTGCGTGAGCACATTGCATACACACTCTCGTTGAACTGCACTTTTCATAGAGCGGGTACATATTGAGCTAAGGCTCTTAAAAAAGAGGGCATCCGCCATTTTGATGACATCATATCAGGTGATCTCCTTCACTGCTGTGTTGAGTAATTTACAAGAGTGTTACTTTTAATAAAACAGGGGTGGGTGTGTCGCTGCAAATTGTTCAGATCACTTG
This sequence comes from Dysdera silvatica, assembly GCA_006491805.2. Lineage (NCBI taxonomy): Eukaryota > Metazoa > Arthropoda > Arachnida > Araneae > Dysderidae > Dysdera > Dysdera silvatica. The sequence continues at coordinate 27,750,901 of QLNU02003225.1, read as the reverse complement.
AATAAACACAGAATGTTTTGATTCGTAACAGATCCTGTAAGAAGAATATTAATTATCCAGTGATAAACGTCATGAAACGGGAAGTGTACAACAAAATGGCGGTCTAGAATTCTCGAGGCTCTACATAGAGCTATGGGATTCACGTGAAAACATAATACGTAAAGGGATCTCATATTAAATCACTATCGTTACAATGAGAGAAAGGCAACAACAGTATCAATAGGGGTTCAAATTTGTACACAAATGTCAACGTTAATGACGTCAATTGCGACGGTTTAGAAACTGACATCACTCGCAGTTTCTAGACAACAAGGACTTGGCGGAGAGGGAGATTGCACGTTAGCTATAGGCTTAGTATATATGGCACGTTAGCTACAGGCTCAGTATATATATATGGCACGTTAGATATATGCTCAGTATACAAATCCATGGCGCTAAACACGAACTGAACGCGCTTTCTAAAGTCTGCCGACGCAATTTTTCTTACAGGGAATTCCACGAAAGGCCAAGATAAGGTTATTTTTTTATAGAGGATACCTTTTATTCCTATAGTCCTAGCGTGGTGGTTCCTCGAAGAGTGGGGTCTGCGGATTACCGGCGATCTACCGAGGCGCCAATAAGATCATTTGGACATTTCAAAATTAAAACTAATGAAATAAGCGCTTTTTTGTGGTTTAAAGTGATCATCCGTTGCCATAGGCGTACGCAGAAAGTTCATGAGGTGGTTATAGGCTCAATGTGGGGGAGGTTACAGAGCTACAACTCATATATTCCTACGCTACGCAACATTTCATTGCAATGGGGGGGTGGGGTTACAACCCCCATCAACACCCCCTGCGTACGCCAGTGTCCGTCGCGGAGTTTCAAGCGACCTATCAAGTCGTCCGGAGGATCATCTGGAATTTTGCGCAATAAAACTACTGAAATAACGTATTGTTAAACACCGCGGTCTAAGGCGCAAGGACGTCGTTAAGGCAAATTACAGAGCCCCCCCCCAAATGACGCTCATGCTAAGGCGACGTACTGTATGTAGAATCATCAGGAATTTTCTGAAATAACGAATTGGGTTAAGGACGATTACAATTACGACGACGAATTACAACCGTTCAAAGCGATAATCCGTGGAAATAAAAATTCAATGCTGACGATAAACTGTCCAAAATTTGTAATTTAAGTAATCTGTGTAAAAGCATGTTAGCAGTGCTTTTAATGTCTTATTAATCATTCATCGATTAACGTCATTTAGTTTGCAACTGATAGTTTCAGTGGAGTCTAATGTTATTAAAATAGCATATTTTTGGGAGGGGTTCAACCCCCCTCGATTTCTGGTGGGCGGCGGCAAGTAAAGGAATGTATGTAGTGACCAACGTTTGAGATACAATGCCCTAGATGACTGGGGTAATCAAGGTAGGACGGTCACCCCTAAATTCACACATGAGTCAGTCCAAAGCCGGTACTTTCCGGCGTGTATTTTATGCGGAACGGCTTTACATTGAATACCTTCAACGTTTAAGAGTAAAAACGAACCACAAGGCACAAAACTTGTCGAGTTTACAAAATAAAAAAACAGAAACTCAAAATGAGGCAGATTAGGCGAAGTTGAATAAAATAGAAATCGCCGTAAAAATTCGGGATTGCAAAGTGTACTTCATCTGATTGTGTAGTTAATTTGAGTATACAAGAACATACAATTATCATCATAACATATATATCATCTATTGTACATAATGCAGACTCAAAGAAGAAAAAGTTTTCCTATGTATTTTTTTTTATATAAAATATGCATATGGTACAATATATATCCCACCTTTTTTTCGGATAATACAAACTACTGTTAACATGAATAGTTGTTCTCCCCCTTTACGTTCACGAGGTTCGACTGTACTGTCGGATGATACTGTATGATTAGTATTACATAATTCATAGAAGGACGAAGGTGAAATAAATGACAATGACACATGGTAGTGTTACAGACACTTTTGGGGGGGGGGCTTAGGGGGCTAAGGTATTGATATCCATTGAAAAGACCCAGTTCGCCCCTGCATAAACGTCACTGCTTCAAAACCTTCCCATGCGCATAATCAGCGTCAAAAATGCTCTCAATTAGTGCTGACCATTTTCGATCACTTTCGAGGGAAAATTTCTTTGGAAAATGACAATCGCTCTTTAGGTGACTCCTCTCAGCGAATTTTAAAGTCCTTCACATTAAATTGAAAGAAAAAGAAACACCAGTCTGTTTCAATTTTTTTGTGAAATGTGACAAGACATTCAGGCTGGAGAATACGTTCATTTCCAGTGACATGCAAGCGAAAAAGAAACTAAATCCGCGAAATTTGACGAGTTCACGGTTGTCAATATAAGGTCAATTAGTAGTCACTTCAGTCCAGACGGGTTTCAGCTGACAGCGTTTAATGGGTACTCATTTCATTTCTGGCGTAGGGCTACATCAAAAGGCAGAGAAGAGATCAAGAAAAGAGTGCGAAACTTGATCTCTCTCTCTCTCTCCCTTTATCTTAATGACTGGTGAGAAAAAGGACAGACCCCGGCAATTTCTTACTTCGCAGCGACAGCAGGAGTGCGCTACTTTCGGGAGAGGAAATCGAGTTGCAGCTGACAAAAGAAAATCGGCTACGGTTAGGTTACGGCAACGGTTTGATTATAAAAAGTATAGAGGGAAAAAATAAGGGATAATTTCTCTTAGAGCTGGGGAGAGGATTCCCTACAGAGGGAGAAACAAAAAACCCGGGGAGGATATAAGATCTCTTGATTAGAAGGCACCTACCAGTTGATCATCGACTTGTTCTTGTTGAAGATAGGAAGTCCAGGAACGAAAACTTTCAGCTGCAACAGATCTTGGGATGTAGACAGGACTGGCAGCAAAAATTTTCTGAAAACTATAACGTACCATACGGTGGTAAGCCACGGACTGGTTCACATTATCAGCACGCAATTAGGGGCACAATTTACATTAACACAGCACCAGGAAAACCCTCATTAACCATATTTTTATTAATTAAAAAAAAAACACTACAACGTTAGCCAAAAATGACGCTAGCACCTTTTCCTTTTATGTAAAAAAGTCTAATTCCATTAAGAACCCTCCCGAGTACAAAGCAAAAATGTCAAGATATCGACAAGTTCACCCAATGACTCCATCCTGTCGTTGGTGGATGGTCCCTTGACAGGACCGATCGAAATATGCGATATCAAGTTGAATAAGTAAAGGATTATGAACTGATTAAAGGCCAGAAGGGACTTCAACCTTTCGCAAACTTCACAGATAAATCTGCCTGGTTCTGAGACATAAACATCTCGTCAATTTCACCAAATTCTCACGACCGAAAGTTTGTTAAATCAGTATATAGTGAGATATCATCACACTAGATGGCGTTTAAAGAATATAATGTTCTCCCGTCCGCAAACTTTAACGAAAACATATGTTGCGTAGGGAAAGAAAAATAATATTAGTAATAAACATATTATATATATTCGATAACAGGGATCTGAAGATTTGGCATGTGCCACATATAATATAGACTTCCTTATAAACGGACTCGCTGGGCCACCGCACCAACTTGCCCCCCCTCTATCTGTCCGAGAGGATGGGTGTGGCCGTCCACTCGCTTGAATTTTCGTCACCATTTTTGAAATCCCATTATAACGCGTTTAGTTGCTAATACCTATTTTCTTTTGTGATTAAATGAGAATTTTAGCAATTTAAAAGCAATTAATTCAGAAATTTTGATTAAACACAATGCTCCAAAATTGTAATCTTTTAATCAACAACTTAATTTTCGAAATAACCGGACAAGGTCCACGTCTCGTCATAGTGGGTTTAGAAAGGGTCTATCGCATATATTAATATATAAAGAATATATTATATTTATATTAAGCAGGTGCAAGATGGATATAATTAAAGTATCTCCATCCAGAGCTGTCTATAGCTTAAACTAAGAAGCGGAATGACAAAATTTGTACGCCTGCTATTATCCAAGGGATAGGAAAAAGACACCAAAAAAAAGGCGGCAGAAAAGTGCCGATAGAGAAAATATGGCGCCCCAAAACAGAAAACGCGTGTGGGGGATAAGACTGATCTAAAATGAAATTTTCATTTTTAAGTTTACTGGTTGTAAAAAAAAAAAACTTGGATAAATTGTTACATGAAATGATTTTAAGGCTCATACGACATTCCTTCACGTTGCTACTGACTTTGAAATTGAGTACTAAGATGATTGCTATTATTTTGGGCCAGAAACTGCATCCAATACACGTTAGGTTCAACTGCAGAACGCAACATCTCAGGAACACAATTACGCACACGCTGCTTCATGTTTTTTTTTTAAAACTGTCAATTTCGGGGAAACTTCCTTGAAAAACATTGGCTTTAAGGTAACCCCACAACCAAAAATCTCATGGTGAACAACAGGAGCTTCTTAA
>QLNU02003225.1:27725411-27746364 GCA_006491805.2 Dysdera silvatica | reverse complement strand
ATGTATGCGTCTGGGGAAGATTCACAAGACAGATTATCAAATATCAGTTCTACCCCTCGTCTAAATATATATGCAGGTAACCACGTATTGTATTTACACCGAACTCTGGTCAGTTTGCAATTTTACATTCCGAACTTGCCCAATCGGTCTTCTGAGGGAGCTTGTTTGTTTATTTGGATTTTTTTATGGCGCAAGAGCATCTGGGCTATACTGCGCCAAGTTTTGAGGGAGTACTGATGGCTTTACGTGATTTCTGAAACAAACGATCTTCCTCAAGATCAGGTACAAAATTTCAGTTTTGGGCCTTGGAATGAAAAGGCAGATACTGAAGTTATGAAGTCATTGGAATACCGAACCGTCCTGTCGTACACATGCACACCCGAACTCATTTGGGCCAGAGGGTACAAGGCAGGATAGATTGGCTGATTCAACCAATACACGAAATCATCTACTATCGGGGGGAGTTCGGTCTCAGCTCTGGTGGCGTGCGGATGTCTGTTTCCGGGCTGGCGGGTGTTGGTTCCAGCTCGCTTAAGACGGAGTGCTTGGGATATTCACTTTGGCCGCCAAGTGGCGGTGGATGGATGCCTGCTTCTGCTATTCTGGGACCGGACTCCGCCCTCCCTCGTAATTCGGACTTCGTCGCTGGGGTCGTGCTTGGCCTTCTGTCCATGACGGGCGTTCGCCATTGTCTTCGTCCGCTGCGATCGCTTGGGGGCCAGCTTTCGCAAACAGTGGATGATAATTTGGTATGTAATGCCTGTCCGGACTATGCTGGTCTCGCGCGCCCTGGTTGCGGGGAATGTTTTACGCCTGTTCGCTGCCGCTCGCGGCACCTCACCCACTCAACGGTGTCCGGTGGTCTCCTGTAGGAGTACCGGCCGGCCCGGGGTGTTCTTCCGCGCCATCCATCTATTTCGGCCGCTCTTCGGGGCGGACTGATCGTGGATGGCCTCCGGTCGACGTTGAATGACGACAATCATGTGAGCTGTGCGTCTCTGTACGCCTGTTTCGATCGACAATCCCCTGCAATGCCCCCTCCCCCCCAGTGTCCCTTCTCGGTCCACTGGTCGTCATATCATATGACAAAAGCCTGTCTGGGAATACAGCGCTGCCACCTTCGGCGGCCACCCTTCCCATGACCCTCCTTGCATAATTCACTAACTCACTCTACTATCGGGGACACGCTTCTAAAAATATACGTGACCATTAAAAGTGGTCGTGCAAACAGTAGCTACTATAATGTATTCATCATTAATTCCTCTGTAACATCATATTAAAATCTCCAAACTTACGGGAAAGGAAGTTTTAAAAATGCCACGAAAGACCAGCGTAAGATTTTACTATAATCTCGTCTTTTTTTTTTTTTTGGACGGGAGAGGGGGTTATAAATAAATAGGTTTCCATAATAGAATAGAAAACGGATTCCGGGAGGTACGCAGCATTTCGCGCATAAATCCCGGCCATGCCACTTTTAGGAACTCCAGGCCAGCACGAAGCGTATTTAGAGAACCCAGGGGATCTTTCAACCTCCCTGTTCCTGGTTATCCCAATTTTTACCGGCGCCCGGGGAGTTATCCGGAAAGTTGCGGCAAAAAGCTTCATCAGTGGGTTCCGGAATAATGACCTGAACTCATCGAAAAGTCATTCCGGTCCGGAAAGAGTGGAGAAATTATCAATTTTTAATAGGACCATGGCCTGGAGTTAAGGACGAGGTTTAATACAAGCTGATAAGAAGTCTATTAGTGATAACAGGAGAGCTTTTCCAGGGCGACGAAGTACCAAGATAAGAGGAAAGCCAGAGACAGATGCAAGATAGTTACAACCATTTAACAAATTTTATCTCGTTGCCCTTGGTGTTGTAAAAGGTTGCTCCCTCTCGGCGAAGAATACAGACTACCAAAAATATACACCTGAAATTCCCCTCTACCAACGACTCTTCTCATTAGGTGGAACGGAACTTAAAAGTTCTGGTATTTCTGGATCATGAATATCGTTTTCGAACTCAAAATGCGCTCATGAATTCAACGGAGTTTGTGTGCTGGGTATCTTACAATTCAGGTACACAGATGGGGAGTGGGGGATACTGCGTGGTTCCTGCTATTAGTGTTCCACGAAAGATCTAATCCAGAATCTATTCCCCCTCCCTCCATCTTCAATGTTCAAACACACTTCCCTATGCAAACCGAGCAGTCGATTACGGCTGAAGAGGCAGGCAAGCCTCTTCCCCAGCGTATGTGATCTCACTCCCTCCCCTCAAACAAAATCACCCTCCACATGTATGCAACCTTCCATTCCCTGAATCTACACGATTCCCCCCCCCCCCACAAGTCCCCTTTCATTAAGATATATCTTGGAACCCGTGGGGTTGTTTCAGGAACCCATCTGAAAAGTACATCTTATTTCCTTGATAGCCAACACGGATATCACGTGGACAGTACTGACCAATTGCTATTGTACGGGCTACCCACAATTACGAGTCGTTTTGATTGGATCAGATCGATTGCGTCATCCCTGAGGGAGAAGCTAACTTCCCCACCCTCATAAGACAGATGGAGCAGTTCACTATTTATTAAAACTTACTTCATATGGCATTTCATTGTGTTTTATTGCAATATGTTTTTAATTGATGTAAGGATTAAAATTATATAACATAAACCATTTTCATACGATAAACTACCATATTCAATTATCATCACTTCACCGATGAAGTCTCCTTCAGGTTTGGTCCACCTTTGCTCTCGACTGCCATCTTTCCACGTCATTTCAATGTCTGTTTCTGAATTTGACATATTTTGTCTGAAGGCATTTCCTTGGTCGTCTTCAACGATTTCTTGGTGCCCAATGGAACATTTCAGTTTATCGTTGTGGTAATGACGTAGAAGAGATGGGCTCAAGTTCCTCTCCATCGGATTTCGAGACACTTTATTCTCTTTAATTTCGCACCCTTTGATCATCAAAAAACCACGTGATCCCCCACCCCTTAATTTTTAAATTGATACGCCACAAAGTCCTGCTCACAGAAACCAAAAATCACGTTTGGCTGAGAGAGATTTAAGAATTTGTTTTGGGTAATATGCGCCAGACCTTAGCAAGAGCCATACAGATATTAACTGGTGATTAGGTTAGAAAAGAAGGAGAGCAGAAAGCTATAGCTTGTTGCGTGGCTCTTCTCCAGATGGGTATTATATAAGCCATTTATAAAAGAGAGATAAGATTATATAAGCCATTTTTTACAGGCTTGTCGGGTTGAAAATATTTTAGCTGCATATTTATAAATTTCCGCATGAAGAGAAATTAAAGTTTGTGATACTTAATGGCCTCATTGGAGAAAATTGTGACAAAGGGCAGGATGAAGCCTGAGATGCTATAGGTAATTTGAATTCAGATTGAGAACACGATCTAGATTGATACCGCGAATTTCGCAATGTTTCATTTATGAATGGGTTTCCGGGGAACGCACTTGTGAGAAACACGGGTTTACGTCATGCAGGGCTCCCGGTAGGAAATAATAATGCACAAGAGTGCATAAGTAGATTCAAAGCACCGCAGTATCGCCGCCAGTACACCGACGCACAGGTGCATAACGTTCCACGGCGCACTTTTATTTCGCCTTTTATCCGCAGGGCGGCAGAAACGGAAAATCAGGCGGACAAATCCGCTTATCAAAAGTTGCCAGAATAGCATTTTTTTTCCTCTCTGTAATTTTCCCTTTTTTTTTCCTGTTTTTTCCCCAATTTTATCCCCACACCGAAGGCTCCACATTTGGTTTTCGAGCGAACGATCCTGAGGCAAAAAAAGTCGATACAAATAATCTCAAACTTCAACTTTTTCTCGTTTTATGTTAGTATTTTTTTTTTTTTTAAGTTTATGTTACACGAAACTGCGACTATGGATAGTTTTAGCTAAAAATTAAGTCTTGGCTTTTAGTCAACTGAATAGCAATTTCATACAAATGTCATCAATGTAATAATAATAATAATAATAATAATATATATAGGATATATATCGTAATACCATAAACGACGCCATCTTTCAGTTAGCCTATGCATAACGTGACCGTTTATTTTTTTCCTCAAAACGGGACATACGGCGTATGTCCCGTTTTGAGGGAAAAAAATAAATGGGACATCCACTCATTTGTAGATAATGGCATGTTATTCAAGAAAACGCATATTTCTTCATGGTTTTTATTTATTAATGAAAAGAACTGGAATGAACATGTGAAAATAAATAATTTATGTGGTCTTATATTTTTCTGAAGAACGATTTCATTAGCTAATTGACAATAACGTCTGATTCTTCGCCCGGTTGGTCTTGAAATTCTAAAAGTTTGACTTGCGTACGATAAGAGAAGCGAACTAAAGCAGGAAATAGTTTCATGGACAACTGGTTTAAAGCATCAGTTAAAGCGTTTGCACTTCATTTCTTCTCCAAGATTGGTAGGACGCGTCATCGGTGCAAAACCAAAGGCTTGATGTGTTATGGCTATTTTTATGGCGCAAGTGCAGTTAGGTACAGGTGCGGCAGCTTCTACGGTTTTCCGAGAAAACCGAACCTACGACGTCTAGAAAAACAACCCCCAGAATACGGATCGGAAGCAAAAATAGCATGCGTTCGACACCAATACCATTGAACCCAGGTTTTCTGCATTGCAGACAAACGCGTTGCCTGTACACTATCGTATGGCTACAGCGACGTTTGGCGTAGGAAATGGGGGTTTAACCTCCCCCTCTCATACATACTGAACTTCAAGACATATTGTTCAAAACTGAACGCTTTATCGCTCACATACAATGTCTTTAAAAGTACTCGAAATTTTCGTTTAAAATAGTTATTTCGTATTATCGTAGCCCATGTCAAGTTTCTTTTACATTTCTTTTTCCAAAATATTATCTCATAAGGAAAAGAAACACATGAATATATAGAACCATGCATACATGAGTATAAATAAATGAAATGTATGGATGCGTATTCATATATGAGTTGCGTGAATATGAGCATGAATAAATGAAATGTATGAATATATGAGTATCCATATATGAGATGTATGAATAAATGACGTGTATGAATAATGAAAAGTTGCTATATTTACACAACCTGGATGTGGTCATTGCATATCACATGCTGTTGCAACCATGGAATTTAAAAAAAAATCGTGAACAAAACTTAATAGTAGGCTATTTGAAAATGCATTTATTGTAATTAGAAAAAATGTGAACAAAATTTCATGAAATGTATTTTATTTCATGAAGTTATGTAACCATAAATTGTGGATTAATTGTTGAATTATGCTCTTTATTTAAAAATGAGAAAAATTAAACTGTGTACATCTCAGGAATGTCGTAAAAGTGTTACAGTACAAAAAAAGAAAAGAGTGAAGCAAAGCAATTGATCACAGTGGGCACATTTTAAGAATGACAGATTTTTGCAATTATCTCGGCTACAATTGTTGTATTCAATTTCAAAAGAAATTTCCTCAACATTTTTGAATTTTCCGGGATCATGATCGCTATAACAGCACCTAAACCAAGCATATTGTAATATAGGGCGATATTTTTTAGACTGTAATTGATTGTGAACCAAAGAATGCATTTTTATTATCTCATTTCGATGTCGTATGTCAATATCCATTTCATCGATTGCTATTCTGTTGATTATTTTTTTGTACAAATTTTTTATTGTCGAAAGAAATAAACATCCAGCAGTTGTATGAGGGATGTTGCTTTGGGGGGTATTTGCAAGGATATACAATTTTCCGGAAAATCGTTATAAGAGTTTGAGTTCGTACTACCTGTCCATGAGTCTAGTAAAACACAGGAAGGAGGAGACATGATGGGTTTCATACAACATTCTACCCACTTTCTCATTTTGATTTTGTCCATTTTTTCCGACTTGGAGCATGTAATATATAAGTTTGAAGGTTGAAATAAATTCGTTTTGAAACGTTGTTAATCGTTGAACAGTCGGGCCAAATGTTTCCTCAGCTTCTCTTAAACAAAGTAACATTTTCCCTGTCAGTTCCCCATTCATTGATATTATTGGCATTATTGTATATGAATATGTTCTACCAAAATCAGACCCTATTAAAGAAAATGTCCGTTTTTCACCTTTATGTGATAGCTGCCTTTGATTTGGAAGAAAATAAAATACTGTTTAAATTAGCTGAGACATAATTTTTTATTTTTATCCGTTAAATACGATGATCCTTCATAATCTTACCGACTTCAAACCTGTTTTTGCTCACATACAGTGCGATTAAAAAATATCAAACCTGGAGTAAAAGTGTCATTTTTGGATTTCAAATATTCATAAAAAATTGTCATATCATTTTAGCAGACAAATGATTACATACTTGTGATTAGGAAGTCTAACACTATCATCTCCTATAGGTCTTACATCTAAATGCAGTGAACAGCGAAAGGGGTTCCCTTGTTAGTTCATAGAAAACCGCGCAACGTCCCAAATGCTGTCATTTCTATTGAGCTAGAAATAGATGGCTTCCTTCGCTATCTACAGAAGCGCTGTAAGAAATAGCAGCGGTTCTAGAACAAAGGAAAACGCGGGAAAAAGGCGCGGGAGGCAGTTAAAAGCGCGCGAAAAATGACGTGCGGCACTTTTCAACTACCAGTAAAAATAAGATGACAGAAACGGAACCGGCACTTGACAAACAAAAGCGTTCCACTGAGAAACAAGTTCTCGTAGTATGCGTTGTACAGTGTGTCAAATCAGTCACGAAATGAAGCAATGAACAAATTTTGTCCATCTCTCATAAATGAGAGGACTCGTTCTGAACGATTTGCATACCGCCAACGGTTTATTTTTTTTAAGTTCAGAAGACAGTAGTTCCAACGTCCAATCCTAAAAAGCTGAAAGCTAACATCATGTAAGCAGCAAGAACTATAAAAAATGCAACCAACCAAACTGAAACACATTACAATTTTAATAGTTATGATTTCCATTTCAACAGAAGCTGGTGATAAAACGGTGCCACCTTCCTCGCATGCGGAGGCACAATTTACAATCACGGAAAAAGTCGCAAAATTGTGGCACAGTGCAGCCGAAACAAAATCCCCAACTATGACGTCAGAAAGGAAGTATCAACAAAAAAGGACGAAGAAATAAATAACAAAAAAAATAAAAGTCGTCTTAGTCACAATAGCTTCCAAACCGGCGAATCAACCTCCAAAGATAAACAGAGATACGAAGACAGGACGTTTCCACGAAAAAATCGCAAAAATCCGATACAGTTTACGATTTTTTAAAAAACGGTTTACGAAAATTGTCGTATTTCCACTGCATACTATTCTGGAGCATCGCCGGCTCGCGAGTGACATCGCTTAACAGGAAAAATATCGACGGAGCGTACAAGGTTCGCACGTGTTTAAGAACAATTGAAATAAACAATGTACTGTCATTTCCAGTATCCGAGTTTTTCGCCAAGTCGTAAATCACGACGAATGGGAAGCGTGAATGGAAAAGCTCTTGAAAAGGACAAGCGGAAATTTAGAGTTATGAAATTCATTTCCCCCGTACATTTCATTTCTCGTAAATGTCAGGCGAAAAAAAATGAAACACACAAAGAATGGATAAAAAAAAATTGCCAATTTTTTTCCAGACTAAATAATGTATTATATATATGTCCAAATGGGAGTTGCGTGTATGTAAATTTTGAATAAAAAAAGGGAGAACCGAAGATACAAGTAAGCAATTGTTCGGATAGAGTGACACACACACGCACATACAGTGAAAATCGTTTATAACGACGCCGATTATAACGACCAACCGCATATAACGACAGAATTTTTACAAGAAGTTTGGTTTGCTATTCTACTCCATACTAAATAAATTGGTTATAACGACGGCGACTCTATAGTCTACATAGATTCCAAGTAGGGAAATTCGTATCGGATATAACGATGCGACTTGACAGTCATAAAGCAGAACCACATAGGTTAATTATTAAAATTTAAAGTTAGTTACAAAATTTAAGCTTTATTCTAATCTTGTGTATTTACAAATGTAAGAGTAATTTTTATTAATGCTAAACCTGAATATTAAAGATAATGAATTTTAAAAAAGTGATTTATTATATATATGTGTGTGTGTGTGTGTGTTACGGTGAAAGACCGAAATCTGGCGAATGTCAACATTCACATAGTCGCTTGGTGTATGTCCGAAATATTTGCTAAATATCATTATTTCTGACTTACGAAGGCCAATGTTGACATTCAGCATGCACTGATGGTGAATGTTGAATAAGGTTATTTTTTTTTTACTTTTTAAATCATACTGTATTATCAAAACATATTATGATATATGTCAAAATAGGAGAAAACTTAAGTAACAGCACATATAAACTGTTGAACCTAAAACGTCATGACACTTTAAATTGCACAAGAGTCCCTTGCTTTTACAACTGCATTCAGTATTAAAACACTTCTTTTTGCAATTACAGCGTGTATAGCCTTGCCCTCCGCTTCTCGAACTAGTTGCAGCTGCTTCTCTTAGCGACATTTCTTGAGGAGAAACCTGATCTATGGAAAGTAACTTTTCTTTACAAATTACGAACTGATTATGGGTATAAAGCTGCTTGAGGGTACCATTTTTTTTGCTAATTTATAAAAGTCGGAGTCTTCTATTCCAACAACAATCACCAACATGTGTCGGGCATCTGTACGACCACGGTCGACATCAGGAACTTATTTATATTCGTACGGTATCACCAAATTGAGCAGGAGGAAATTTTCTTTTTGAGGTTCGTAACATTTTCGTTGCTTGGAGTAGAAGATTCTCTTTAGCAGTCGCTCTTTTCATAGAAATAAACTAGTGTTGTTCAGTCAGGGCTGGATATGAAGATGTGGTAGGTTGAAGCTCCTCTTCAATATTTTCCTTTGGAATATGGTTTTCGATATGGTCACTGCTCAAATTTTCTTCAAAAGTATTAACAATTTCTTCAAGCGGTTCTTCGGTTTCAATATCAGGCAAAGATGGCGATGAAGAAGAGGTATCCTCTTTTTGGTTTAACGCCAAACAGAGCTTCATAAGGACTTTGGCGTATTCCTTGGTGGTATGCTGTGTTCTTGGAAAATTGAACAAAGGGCAAACCATCTGACCATTTACTTGTATCATTTATTTGTATCGTTCACCCATGCAGTTAACATATTCTGTATCTCCTGATTGGCCCTTTCAACTGAACCTTGTGTTTGACTATGGCGAGGCTTTCCGTGAACTATCCTAACATCTTTCCACATAGCGCATAGTTCGGATATGACTCGATTCCTGAATTCCCTACCATTATCTGAATGCAATATAACTGGGGGTACCAAATCTAAAAAATATTTGAAGAAGGTGAGATGCTACTTCTTCAGCTGTCTTAGTTTTCAAAGATCGTAACTGGACAGATTTCGTTAAATGGTCTTGATACGCCATTATGAACTTACATTCGCCATCCGTGTGTGACTGCAGGTCAATCAGTTGGGACTTAACATCTTGAGTTTAACTCCGAACTGACAATTGGTTTCACAACAAATCCTTTTTTAGATGCACTATTTCATTTGACATTGTTTAAATAAATTTAAATTCAACATCACAACTTCATATATAAGATTTTTGTACTTAACTTGCAATTCTTTAAGCATACGTACGTGTTCTTCCTCCATGGCCTATTCTAAAGTGAGTTTCGGAGAGTATACTGAACAATTCATCATTGGTAACGTAATACCGTATATTCGTTTCTCCTGCTTTTAATGGCACAATTACCTCCTCTACATTGTTAACGTTTAAAACGTCAAAACGCTTTAACCGTCTGTACTCCAAAGGTGTACTGCAGCACTTAGTTTTAGCAGAAATCACTTCGGAAAGTATTTTAGAGCACTTTTCTTGAGAAAAATAAAAACAATTGTCTTCTAGTTTACTCGCAATTAACGCACGCAACGTTTCAAAATAAATAAATCACGGTTCACTGCAGTAGCCATTCAATATATAAATTAGGGTATCGGATAAAACAAAAATTAAGCAAACGTTGCACACACCAGCAAACCTTGCATCAGACTGACAAACAGCAGAGTGTTCGAGAGTCTAACAAATGAATGCCACCTGACCTCAATCGCGGCAGAACAAAAGATTTGGAGTTTTTGTCGCCTCTCTGTCTGTCTTCTCCTTTCAACATTCACCAGAGCTTATCTGTGCTTGTCGACATACACCGACGATAGTCCGAATATCTAAGAATACAACCAAATATTCGGTTTTCACAAACGAAATTGGAGAACGTCCACATTCTCCAATTTCGGTCTTCAGAACGGTGGTAAGCACTTTTATAATTTTCCTTTTCCATAATTCCTTATTTCAGTTCCTATCAATAGTGCACCCATGATTTTGCTCGGGGGAAGGACGGGAAAAAAAAAATAAAAAAAAAAAAATAATAGTTGTCACTTTTAACGTATTTTTTATATGTAAATTTTCAGCCTAAGGAAGGGCCCCGCGATCCACTGCCCTCACCCGCGGATGCGCTATGGGTCCCGACAAATATGTTCCTCTGATTTAACAATTATTTTCACTAGTCCTGTGAAAATCGTTAAATCGAGGTTAGACTGTGTATATATATATATACAGTGAAAATCGTTTATAACAACCAAATTTGTACAAGGAGTTTGATTTGCTATTCTACTCCATACTAAATATATCGGTTATAACGACATCGTATATAACAACGAAACCTGATATAACGACGGCGATTTTGTAGTCTACGTAGATTCTAAGTAGGGAAATTCGTATCGGATATAACGACGCGACTTGACAGTCATAAAGCAGAACCACGTGGGATTGTTATTAAAATTTAAAGTTAGTTATATTAGTTAAAACTTAAGTGTCTAATCTTGTCTATTTACAAATGCCCAAAAAATTTTTATTACTGCTGAACCTAACAAAAAAAACACGAGAGATTTATTAATTGAATATCACGAGGGTCATATTCTTTAGGAGTCCATTCTATTTTTTAGCGTAGAGCCCATAAAGCTCTTAAACCGGCACTGTTCTGAAGTCATTAGTATAATATAATAAATACTATTTATTACATTTGTTTTCTACATTATATACTTTAGTAGTATTTTCTACAATTTTTTCAATTTAAAAAACTAAGAAAGTACTATGTTTTTAGTGTGGTTATAACATAATATAAACTGAAATCAAATTCATTATAATTAAGTATATTTTTATTTAATTTTGAAACCAAAAAGTTTAATACTTTTTATTATCAAAATAATTTATAAAACTCTAGAGTGCATTACTATAGGCTACTATGATTTTAAAAAGATATCGTTTATAATGACCGGATTTTCACGGTCCCTTGGAGGTTTATATATATATATATATATATATATATATATATATATATATATATATATATATATATGAGTACATAAAACGAGTTTTGCTGACGTATCATGGTCACGTTTTGGATGTGAAATGCGGGTATTATTATTATTACTTCATATCCTTCGGTCGGTTTCATCATCAGTTACAAAAATTTGAACCAAAGCCAATCAAGCACTTGACACAAGGATTTCATCGCAATGCGCGACGTAATTAAGGGAAGCGGGGAAAAAATGGGCGGGAAAAGTAAAATCGCTGATCGGTGGAAATTTCGTACTGGTTGATTGGTTTGGGCTGGTCTTTTTCCTCATAAGCTTTAAAAAATCCCGTTTTCGAGGGAAATACGAAAACTCGCCCGAGCGAGCCGTTTCCACGCCATGCAGCCGTTATCGTTTATTCCAACCCTCTAAGAAAAGGGGAGATATTGAAGGCCGCCATTTTTTTTTCCGCCATTGAAAATATAAAGGCACTTCAGTACATTTAGAAGCTTCGTTTCGTTTATCCAGCTTATGCTCACACAAAAATGCAATACTCATACCGTGGGTTTATGTATGCACAATACAGTAATTGCATTCAGCTGTTCATATATGATGTTTATAATACCGTTATATGAAAATTATAGCAATGTTATGTTATAACGAAGCGTTGAATGTCCTGCGGAGGATTAGTGTTAACTAGAAAACTCGCATGCTAAACATGGGTGAAGACATGTGGGACACCGGCTGGACCAGCAATCTACCATTTCTCCTAGTTGGCACAAGCTGAAAGTTTTCCAGTTACGAAATAAAGTTTGAACGGTGGATAGGGGATGAACTCCCGAACCTGTCCGGATAGCGAGGTGAGTGGACGGATAACGCTGTAACGACGGATAATGCTGTAAGGCAGCTTTCTGCAAAAAAATTTATTAGAAGACACCTTTATATTCTTAAAAATTATTGTGGTCCCTCAAAGAAGAACTATCCTTTTCGTTCATACGCGATTTTGATGTGGGGGGGGACTTCCGATTCATATTAGAATCGGAAGTTTCGAACCCCCCCCCTGAAAGCAAGCGCGGGCACAGGGGGGTTTACAGCGGCCATGACCCCCAAAATACTTTTCACTGTAAAAAATTCCAACTTTCATGATAAATGAAGGGTGTTATTCCAAGACCATGGCAAATTCTGTCCTTGACCCCCCCCCAAATAAAAGTCTGCGTCCGCCCCTGCAAGAAAGAGGCTCGGGGACACTCCCCAGGGGGTCCGTGTTTGCAGTCTAAGAAAAGCTGCTTCATGAAAATGATATAGTGTTACCTCTCGTGAAGGACACCTCTAATTAAAGGAAGATTACTCTGGTCCCCAGTATATGTCTGTATCAACACATGTACCTCCAAAGAAGAGACACCTCTATTTAAGGGACAATGTGTCCTGTTCCGTCGGTGTCCCCTATTGAGTGGAAACACAGTAAAAAATAAATAAAATTAAGACTTTCGTATTCAGACCATACAAAAAATATACAAGAATAACAACGAATATATGAGGTTGGTCTGGACATCCCAATCCATGAGCAAAACTGCTTAGTCAGCCATCTACAGAAATGCGGGGGGCAAAGCACAGCACCAAACTAATATTAATGGACATGGTTCGAAGCCAGCTCCAGGACTGGCCAACGATAGGTTTGAATTATTTAGGGAGCAATACTCGGCCGGCCAAGACCTCACCATATATCAGGCGTCCGAATATCTGTCTTCATAACACATCAAGTTCTGGCGAACAATTCGCTTGTAGAGAGTAATTATATTGGAGCTGCCTATGCATGAGCGGTTAATTAAATTTTGGTGTTACTGTCTGTTCGAGTTGCTTTGTTCCTGTAGTTAATGCTGTTAGATGGTAATAAGAGCAACAACCGTCTTCTTTGTTATTCATGGTAAACCTGATTTGTTACGCCGGTTGTTATGCCTTGGCGAAAACAAAGCTAATTTGCGGCGCAACAAAAGTAAAGCGAATCGATATATGTGTTTCAGCAGCCTCATGCTGCCAATCTGTTATTCCTAAATCAAGTGGCTGAATTCTACCACAGCGGGCTTTATTAGTGACTTCATAAATTTTCGGCACGTTTAAATCGTTGGCTTAAACCAAAGCAAATAATGAACTTCACTAATCGACGCATTGCTTACGTATTTATTATCATCATTATACACGTTTAAATGGCCTAATAATAAAATAATGATATGCGGGGAGCCTTCCATATAAAGGCAATTTGATGCGGAACATTCAGAGAGAGACTCTTTGAAATGCCCTCTCCGGATTTTACACGAAAGTATTTCGGGAAAAAAAAGGTTTACGTAAGTAGTAAAAACGGTCTAAACTACTTCCGTCGGATCATAGAACACCTAGTCGTTCACCACATAGAACGCCTAGTCATTTAGTATCATTATCATTATTATCCATACGGATAATAATGATAATTATAATGAACTGTAAAAATCTGATTATCAGAAACGCCCCTGTAAGGTGGAAAAAAAAATATTCACTGGTGTATATAGAGAGCGTTCAAGTATTACGTAAGCACCTTTGGGGGGTATAAAATGGCCAAAATATTGCTTACGTAATACTTGAACTCTTTCATATCAAAGCAACACCAGTTTACCCACAAGTAAGGGTGAGTGGAACCACAAACCGGAAAAAATTATTGAAAATGAAAAAAGTTTTGTAGGCTTTCCAAATTCACCTTTCACACAACACTCTGAACATCATAGTCATAGAAAAAAATCCACGTTTGGTTGATTGTTACTGCATGCCTGCTGACTGACAGACAGAACAAAATAGGGGAATGGGAAGATCACGAAATACAAAGATTTGCAAACAGAGGTGGAGAGACTTTGGAGGAGGAAGGCTATAGTTGTTTGGCTGTAGTGAAAACAGTTCCCAAAAATGTAGAGCATCACCTCAACACATTGAGGATTGACAACAAATGCTGCCACACCAAATCCAAAAAACAGCACTTACGGGGAAAGTTCACATTTTACATAGTTACCTCTAGTCGTCTAAGGTCTTTGGACAGAACTTGATAACAAAATGGGGATGAAATCAGTCAAATACAAAATGGAATGTGAATTTGCAAAATAATGGTAACAAGGCTGTATTTAAAGATTCAAAAAGTGATGATAAAAAATTCGATAAATGCACTAAATAATAGAAAGATTTGCAGATTGGAATGGGACTGTTATGGAAGAATAGGGCAAAAATCAACCACGTTAGAACAGGTGCATAAGTGCTATCCCAACAAACCATGTAAACGTCATCTTAAAAATTGCAGTAGACACGAGCTAATGCAAAAAGTAGGTTTGTTTGGAAATGAGTGCATACAGCCCAAAAAACACCTCCGATATCCCAGTTGGTTGGGAAGAATATACGATGTCGGAGGATAAATTCAGTCGTCAAAACAAGATGGCCTGCATACAGTGCTGTATCCTTTTCTGGGAAATATTTTTTTTTTTTCTTCTCAAAATAAATTGTAGAATCTTATTCTATGCAGAAGTGTAGCCTACATGACAATGGGAATCCTTCTTTAACCTTACAATGTATTCAAAGCAAATTTTTACTATAGATTTTGTATACATCTATATTTTTTTTTATAAAGATTTAAGTCATTTACCCTATGGCTAAAAGAGAGGAAATTATAAAATTCAGTATAATTTTACCAGTACTCAATGCAAAACTTAAGAAATGTATTCATTAATATGAAATGTATTAATCTACTTAAGAGATATTTAGTATTACTGAATTTATCAGTACACAATACACCAGGAACTAACGCATTTCAAGCCCGGGCTCCCGTAGCTTTTTGAAACCCCTTGTAAAAAGCGTTTAACTACAGCCCTGACTGTACATATTTATCACGATGTACACAAGTATTACACATTATGTGAAAATAGAAGGATGAAGGAGGGAGGATAAAAAGATGGAGATATGATGAACAGAAGTATTATTATTGGTCAAGGGTGGGGAGGATCAAGAGGAAATAGACGACAGGTCTATACGGCGTACATTCTTACTAAAAGATAGGTAGATACACCTGCAAAATTATACACAACTACAAAAAATTGGCAACGATTCAATTACTTGACTTCAATTCTGAGAAGAAATTAGCATACTGCAGCCACATAGTGAGGGAAGAAAAATACAAACTATCCCAACCGGCACTAGACGGAAACACTATGGGGAAGAGACCTAGAGGCAGAAAGAAGAGGATGTTCAGCGGCTTGATGCTTGGTTACCTTTTGTCACAGTGAATATTAGTTACCATTGGAGTGACGAGGTTACTATCGCTGATTGTGTGTAGGTCGCTACATCGACGGACTCCATACGCGAATGCAGAAACGACACATTTATTAAAACTTAACAAGATTTTATTGGCTGGTTTAAAACATGAAAGTTATGCAGACGTTGTTCACAAGATCGGTAATATTTCAGTGTTGAGCAGACCAATCGATGGACGTTTTCTTCGGCCGGCCGAGAAGCGATATACATTAGGCCTGTTCTAACGGACGCGCGTGGGACAGCTAGTGTCAAGTCCGGAGCGCGTTCTCGCCTAGAGTGACTGGCAAGTTCCGGGAACTGGTTTTTCTCTTAAGGAGAGTGACTTGTGGGAACTGGTTTGGCTACTTGCAGTTAGTTAGAAGTAACGCGCGTTTAGCCATTTTTGCTATGATTTCTAGTTAATACCTGCTTTACAATACGTTATTTATTTATGTGGAGCTGCACGCCCCAGATGGATGGGATGACTTAAAGGCTCGGACAAAGCTAAACACAGAAGACATCATCCATGCTAATAGAGACAGGAAAATGTGGTCAATATTGGCCGCCAACCTCCGAATCGGAGAAAACGCTTGATGGTAATGATTTAATTACAGCGTTAGGTAGCGCGAGTTGATTCGAACGAGCTGTGCATAAAGAAGAAATAATCCTTTACCCAACGACGACAATTTCAGCGAAGTTCAACGTCGTTATCGGAGACGGGAAACCGGCAAAAGGACGGGGTGATTGTGATTAATTAGATTTTAAAACTTGCGAAAGTCCATTTCAACTTCAAATCCGGGACTTGGTTCTTCGGAACGGGAAGAGCAGGCATAATCAGTCATTTTTGGTCCGGATCCCCCCCCCGAATTTCTGCGGATAAAGAACCGGATTCCTTTTTGCTCCGGATCAATATGCAGCGTCGATTCCGGACGCTATCTCGTCAACTAACAGAAAAACAATTGCTTCCACTGGAGCTATCTATCCACCGCGGCACGCGATAGTTCAATCATCGCCCCTGTCCCTACGACCATTATCGATATCTCCTATCAATTTTCATCGATTGTTGGTGTGGTGCTCGTCCATCTCCCCCTATCATATTTTTTTACGAAAGCGCGGATTTCGGCTCCTCCTGTCGCCCATCGAACAGCATCGTCTTCAACGGCAAACAGCGTGAGCAAAAAGAAACCATCAATAGAAATCACCATAAGGCGCAGCGGTGGGTCAAATGGCTCGGTGACCGAATCCCTTCACGTTCATGACAGAAGAGACAAAATCGTTCGTTCATTCGTTCACGAATGATTTAGTATACCTGTAGCAAAGAACGTATATATTTATATTATTTCAACGAAACGGTACATCAACTCTTCTCAGTCATTGTTTTTCTTTACCATGAAGAGATGGACTCCCTCCTCTTTCCTTCTTCCCAGTGACGTAACACGGAACCCCAGTTGGGAACCCTTCGATAAACACTAGGGTTTTCCAACTGCGCGTTGGGGCTCCTTGGGTTTAGGTCAAGGGTGTTGACTAATATGTTACATTGAAAGGTTAATAGTATGTGGGTTGTAGATTTTTGTATATCTGAGAGAGCTGACGACACAACGTGAGAGGTAACGGCGGCCCCCGTGGGTCACAAAGTTCGGAAACCCCTGGACTACGAGAAGAAAGGAAAATTGGACGTCGGAAATGAGTATGAGGCGCACACATTTGATAGAAAGGATAGTTTCAACGACCATTATTTGCGCAATCATGATATTAAAAATGAGACTCAACAATCACGACTGTCCAACTTCATGATTGACGATCATGAGGTGGGATAATTGTTAATCATGAAAGGTTTCCGCCACGCCTGCAGTAGATCAACAGAATTCCATTAAAACTAAAGCGAGATCACAAAGTAGAGTTCTCAAAACAATTGGGGAAGGGAGGCAAGCATATATTGCAAACATTTATACATTACAATATATATGTAAAATGTCAATTTATTTTAAATTATTGGAAGGGCTTGCGCCCGTATAATTCTACGCTTATGTTACAGCAGCTTAGCGTCTATTTCGATTCTGACTGATCAAAGCACCACAAAACGTAGACTTTTCATCTAACTGAACTCATCCAATAAAGGCTACAACTTGTTAGATACACACTTCTCCCGCCGTCACAGCCCTTATAGGACCTGGGCCTCCTTACCCAACATTACACACTCCTCTTTCTCTAACGCTTTCTTTTGCAACTCCTTATTCTTCTCTCATAAAGGTCCCCCCCTCACTGCATTTAGTCACTTTTCCTTGTGCATCTCACTTACATTTTTCCTTTTGGGCTGGGTCTCTTATGAGAGCCCCTCCTCCCCCCACTGGGGAGTTGAGTCTCTGATCTACATCTTTTGGATTCATCCAATCCTTCCTGGAAATACAGTGCCGCCAGCTCGGCCAACTTTTCAATGCTATTAGCAATTCTATTTATTTTTTTGCACAAGCAACAACAATGCTTCTGGGCTGGGGTATATCTACACTTAAATTCAACTAATATACAACTAAATACCCACTGTATGATACATGATTATAGTATATGTAATTATAATTCTATATTGTTACAATATATAATTATATGAGAGAAATTCTTTAGGCCATTGGTAAGTTTTTCTTTGTTCCTTTTCCATTTCTTTCTACTTAACCCTCCAACTTGTCAATTTTATTTTCCACCATCGCTTCAAAAATTGCATATTTTTTATTACATATTTCAAATCTACATGTATTTGAGAGTTAAAATATGTAGCACATTTTTGTAACCAAAGATGATGAGAGATGAAAGATGGAAAAATCGCATATCCGTGAAAATTGAGGGATGAGCAAATACTTTTACCTTCACTTTGCCTGTGGAAATCGAGGGATAAGCAGTGAGAGGGTTAATATTCCTTTTATTGGGCTTCCTTTTTCCTGATTTTCGTGTTTTTGTAATCTGTTTCCCTCCTTCCGTCACTTTTTCTATTCTGATTCTCATTTTATTTTTCCTACTTCACTTTTTTTTTCTATTTTCTTTCATTTTTTCTTGTATTTTCGTAAGTTTTTCTAATCTATTTCCCTCCTTTCGTTACTTTTACAATTTTGATTCCCATTTTTATTTCGCTACTTCATTTTTTTTTCTATTGTCTTTCCTCTTTCTTTCGCGTTCCGACCTGAGACAAAAATTTTATTCGTTTTGTTAAGCCCTGGTCAATCGTAGCATTCTTTTGTTGTTTACTAAAATGTGCGCCACACGAAGAGAAATTGACGACACAACAAAAATGTAAATTTCTCGTCAATAAAAACGAATATCTGAAATCTCGCGACACCGCTTTTACATTAAATTATGCAAATTTCGTCCTCCTTGCGATTACTAGGGGACCGCTGCAAAATTCAATGATTATTCAAAATTCAATTCATATCGCACAATTTCTTAAAAGAATAGATGAAATAACTTCTCAAACAATAAAATTCAAAAACGAAGGTTTGTATTTTGGGCATTTGAATATACATTTAGAAAATGAAAATTCAAACAAACCGCAATTGCTTAATTTAATGAAACCATGGGGATTTTGTAATATTGTATATGAATCAACGAAAATTGACCAATATACAGTAGTGGACAAAATTGTGGAAACCCTTTGAAAAAAGATTATTTTAGAGGTTTGATGGCTAATAACACCACTTTTTTTTGTACCAATACTATAAAATTATATATCATTGGAAAGGTAATTTAATCAAGATTGTAATGCAATAACATTTATGAATCGTATTTTAATAGAACAGCATTCATAAAGAAGAAAGGTGATATACATAGAAAAAATGAGATATACAAAAATGTTCACCATACCAGTTAATACTTAGTTGGGTAACCTTTAGCCTTAATTACGGCCTTACAACGCTTTCCCATGGAGTGAACCAAGTTCTTTAGTTCTGCAGCTGTTATAATATGAAACCAAGATTGAATTATTGCTTCTGTTAATTGTGTTTTATTGCTGGGTTGCTTCCGACTAACAAGCTTCTTTAGCCGGCTCCATAGATTTTCGATGGGGTTAAGGTCTGGGCTATTTCCAGGCCATTCCAGCAGTTGAATATGATGATCTTGAAACCATTTTTTGCACACACGAGCAACATGACATGGAGCTGAATCCTGTTGAAATATAAATGCTTCATTATCTTGGAAAAGATCACATGCAGAAGGCTGCAGCTTGGGCTCAAGTATTTCATTTATGTATCTTTGGGCATTTATATTCCCATTGATCACGCAAATTCTGCCCACACCTCTTGATGTTATACAACCCCAAATCATAACACTAACTGGGTGTTTCACGGTAGGTGTAATGCACTCAGGATGGAAATCTTCTCCAATTCTTCTCCATACGTATTTTACGCCATCACTACCAAACAGTGAGATTTTGGTCTCATCACTCCAAATTACACTGTCCCATTGTTCCGTTGTCCAGTTAACATGGGTTTTAGCCCAGTTTAATCTTTTCAACCTCTGTTTGACAGACAAAAATGGCTTTTTTCGTGGAATTCTTGCATTTAGACCACATTCATGCAGTCTGCGCCGAACAGTCCTTGCACTTAACTTCACATTGCATTGCGCCATTTCACCTTGTATACACAGAGATGATTTTTTCCTGTCACCTAGGCACTGTCTTTTAATTCTTCTATCATCACTTGCTGTTGTGCACCTTTTTCTGCCTTTACCAGTCTGGTTTTGTAATGACTGAGTCTCCTTATACTTCTTCAAAAATTTAGAAATGCCACCTTTAGTTAAGTTTCCCCCAATATTTCTTCTAATTTCTTCATAACTGTAGCCTTGTTCACTTAATATTACTATTTTACATCGCTTCCTAGGTGACCAGTCAACTCTTTGCGCCATTTCTTTAATTTTATTACGTTTTACAAGCACACTAAATCAAAGAGCACAAAAAAAAAACAACCAACTTGATAGCAATTACAGAACACACTGATAAATGTCCTGTAACCTGTTGGCTCATTGCCAAAACAAGAGAAAACATGATTGGCTCATTGCCAAAACAAGATGACACCTGATTGGCTCTGTAAACACTCATGCTCATTGGCCACATTCAAATGAAGGAAAGCTACTTCATATAAATGTAAGCAAGCTGTGCTTCTTTTTTCTGGTTATTTGGCTATAACTTTTGATAGAATACAGATAATTGAACAAATGTTATTGCATTACAATCTTTATTAAATTACCTTTCTAATGATATATAATTTTATAGTATTGGTACAAAAAAAAGTGGTGTTATTAGCCATCAAACCTCTAAAATAAAC
>QLNU02003225.1:27699427-27712253 GCA_006491805.2 Dysdera silvatica | reverse complement strand
TTCTGTATGTGATCTTTTCCAAGATAATGAAGCATTTATATTTCAACAGGATTCAGCTCCATGTCATGTTGCTCGTGTGTGCAAAAAATGGTTTCAAGATCATCATATTCAACTGCTGGAATGGCCTGGAAATAGCCCAGACCTTAACCCCATCGAAAATCTATGGAGCTGGCTAAAGAAGCTTGTTAGTCGGAAGCAACCCAGCAATAAAACACAATTAACAGAAGCAATAATTCAATCTTGGTTTCATATTATAACAGCTGCAGAACTAAAGAACTTGGTTCACTCCATGGGAAAGCGTTGTAAGGCCGTAATTAAGGCTAGAGGTTACCCAACTAAGTATTAACTGGTATGGTGAACATTTTTGTATATCTCATTTTTTCTATGTATATCACCTTTCTTCTTTATGAATGTTGTTCTATTAAAATACGATTCATAAATGTTATTGCATTACAATCTTTATTAAATTACCTTTCTAATGATATATAATTTTATAGTATTGGTACAAAAAAAAGTGGTGTTATTAGCCATCAAACCTCTAAAATAAACTTTTTTCAAAAGGTTTCCACAATTTTGTCCACTACTGTATATCACTACATAACCATATATATAATACTACATAACCATATATATATCACTACATAACCATATATATATATATATATAAATTACATCTACAGTGATCCAAACCTACCTGGAGGGCAATGAAAAACGTTAGATTCACAGAGCTCGCGCCACACACGAGTAAAGGCAGTAGCGGCCCTAAACTTCGCGGGGCCCTTAATATTTTGGAAAGGGGCTTTACGGGGGGAATCTGGGGGTATGGAACAGACTCCCGAGAAAAGGAGATTCGGGGGCCTTCCCCGAAAAAATTTGAAAAATGGACTCTTTAAAACAAGGTTTTCAAGTCATATGGAGAAGGTAAAAGAATAGTTTTGTCTTCTTCTGATCCGTTGTTAATAACAATAATCTTAATTTGATAAAAGTATAACAAATGAATTGTAAGAACAATAAATATCATTTTAGCGTTATTAAAATTCGAATAAATTACGTTTACGTTTTATAATGAATGGGAGTCTACAATTTAATGACAAACAGTTTACATTACAACTGCGCGATAATAAAAGGGCCGGCGCGGGCCTCGAGACTAGTGGAGCACTGGGCGGTTGCCCGGATTGAACAGCCCTTGAGCCGCCTCTGAGTACAGAGTTACACCACAAAATAAATAAATAAATACATAAAAAATAAATTAAGATGAGTTAATTAGATATGCTTTTAATTGCCCCCTGGAAGCAGCCATTGTGCAGCAGTTGGTCAAGGTTCACAGCGACATGTTCCAACTTGTTTCAGAGTATCCTATACGCCTCCGCCCGATATCAATCATCGGGGTGTTCTCGTAAAACGCTTTGTTTGTTTGTTTTTTGGTTTTACGGCTCAAAGACTACAGTGGTCATGCTGCGCCGGGACCTACTGTTTTCCGAGGAATCCGAACCTCTTAAGGCCTAGGGAACCAAACCCCGGACTACAGTGAGCAGTGCGATCTTTATGAGATCTCTGAGTAAGCGTTCTTTTTGCACTGCTGGGAGTCGAACCCGGATTAGCCGCGCAATAGGAGAACGCGTTACCACACTGCGCCACCGCAGGGCCGCGTGCTCATCGTAAGTGGGGTTCGAATAGTGCGCGCTGCAATTGACGTTAGGTCGCAATTAACGCAGGATATAATTTAATTGGCACCAATTTTTTTTAATGGTTCAATTTGCACACTCATAGGAGGTCAATTTAAAGGAAACAGATACAGCATAGCAGTAGCGATACCGGTTTTTAGATGGGTTTAAATGCGACGTTCATATATCGATGGTGGCAACCTAAAAGAACCAGTGATACACGGCAAGGACAAGATGACCCTCGCCGGCCCTAAGGTAAGTGAGTGGTCAAACAATTTTACGGTCAACTCAGAATGTGTTCTTTATGGCGCAAGGACAACAAAGGTCATGCTACGTTGTGAAGCAAGGTTTTTCGAAGAATTTGAAACCACTGTCAGCCAAGGAACCGAACTCTACACTACGGTAGATGTGAAAATGTCACGCGTTTTAAAATACAGTGAAAATCGGTTATAACGACCTTCAAGGGACCGCGAAAATTCGGTCGTTATAACCGATAGTCGTTATAAACGATATTTTTTTTAAAATGATTGTAGCCTAAAATATAATATACTCCAGAGTTTTATAAATTATTTTGATAGTAAAGAGTATTGAACATTTTGGTTTTAAAATTAAAAAATATACTTATAAAGAATTCACCATCGTATATTTAAATTATTATATTTATTGCCATTACACTAATACCAGTTTAACAAAATTTGTAAAATGAAGTACATAATATATGGGAAAAGAAAAGTAATAAATACTATCTGGCTATATTATAACAACGACTTCTGGAACAGTGATTGATTGATTGTTTGCTTTATGGCGCAAGAGCATCTGGGCTATACTGCGCCAAATTCTGAACAGTGCCGGTGTAAGAGTTTTATGGGGACCCTAGACTGAAAAAACAGAATGAGCAACTAAAGAATATAGCCCTCGCGATATTCAATTAATATATCACAATTTTCTTGTTCCATTATCTTCAATATTCAGGTTTAGCAGTAATAAAAATTTCTCCGACATGGGTAAATAAATAAGATTAAAACGGCGGAGCCTTTAGGTCGACCTACATGGCCTATGGCAATGCGCATCAAACAAATTCAGTTCATTTGATCGAACTATGCGCCCGACTCAAGGGTTTACCCAGAATTCATAAACTAGGGGTGTTCAAGATTTTCAGGGGGTGTGTGGATCAGATTTCATTAATTTATTTTCATTAAACACATTATGTGTTTAGATTTCATGAAGGGGGGTGTATCAAAAAATCTGGAGGGGTGTTTGGGGGGTATATAAATCCCTGTCCCAACTTCTCCTTTTATTTGAACGAAACGATGTGATTTGGGCTTTGTCTCGAACCCACATGGTTCCGATGCATGACCGTCAAATCGCGTCGTTATATCCGACACCAACTTCCTTACTTAGAATCTACGTAGACTACAAAATCGCCGTCATTATAGCAGGTTTCGTCGTTATAACTGATATATTTAGTATGGGGTAGAATAGCAAACCAAACTTCTTGTAAAAATTCCGTCGTTATAAACGATTTCTACTGTACCTTGAGAGCGGAGTCGGTATTAACGGCGCGTCGGATGAACGCATTACGACTGGGACACTTCACGGCTCGGTGAGGAAAGATTTTCCTCGTCAAAAATAACGATTTTGCACAAATATAATACATACCCCCTGGTTTGCGATATAGTTGAGAAAAACAAATTTTCACTCACCTAAAACAAGAAAAAGGGCACATTAATATCAACATATTCAAACAACGAGTAATGAATTTACTAATACTACTAATAACTATTAATTTGATTATGTGCAAAAAATGTATAATTGGTGCAATGGTGATTTTTAAACAGTTAGGCACCTCCTATAAAATAACGACACATTTTCAATAAATTTATTTAATTAGCATACGTAATGTACAGCTGTAAATTATAAAACAATATGTACCTGACCACTTATGACTCAAGCTACTTATCGAGTACAAAATTATACATAATGCTATAGAATATATGATACATTAATTATTGGAAATAGGTATACACATGCATCTTAAACCCTTATTTATGAATATGTTGCATCCCCAAACAACGTACGGACACTATTATAAATAAATTGTTAATACTTGATTTAACAACTTAATACAAAATTTGTACAAAACTCAAAATTTTAGAACTATCATCAAAGCCTTTCCACATGCATAGCGCTTTTTTTGGGGTATATCGTCAAGCATCCCCCGAGATAAATACAGCATAAATCCAATAACATAACAAAGGGGAAATGTTGCCAAATATATGCTGCAATTATTATTATAAAGTATAACGTATTAACGGCGGGGCAGACATTTATTAATATGCCTCCAGAAAAAAGAGCTAGGTACGTGTAGTTTTAGAAAAGGCCCCTGATGAAGGTTCCGGAATCATAAGCACATATTTATTAAAATTTAATTCTTTTGCTGGGAACAGTTTTATATACACTTTATGTTCCGTTGCCACTAGCTTATACCAACTGAACTTGCGTTACGTATTTTACTTCGTTTGCAAATGTAACACAGTCGAATCCGCGGAGTGATTTTCGTAAGACGTTTCAGCGAATTTTCGATCATGGCTAATTTTCGTCCGATTCTAGCTATTTTTTCCATCCAAATCTGGCGCAATATGCGTCAAAGCTAAGGATGCTTCTGAGAACTAGCTTCCATATATCACATCTCCATACAAAAAAAGGAAAGGAGCCCCGCAACGAGCTATGCTTTTCTACTCTTTTCCATTTCAGACCTACTTCAGGGAAGCAGAATATTCTTGCATTATTTCAATACAGACAACTCATCAACTGCTCGCAATATGCAGCATGTATCACAAGTTAAAATAAATTATTATTAAGCAAAATAATGAAACTATGGAGGTGGGAAGAAGCAGGTAAAATACTAATAGGTTATGACATGTTTGAATGGCTTTAGCGTTAAACGATTTTGGCGTAATAAGTATGTCCCGCTGCATTAATATCTACTGAATGCCTTACCCCCCGCTTTCAAAAAATGCAAGCATAGTTTTTGACACGACATGGTCAAATCTGAATACCTTGAACTTCATAGTGCAAAACTTTCCTATACCGTAACTTCTGTATAAGGGACGACCTAACGCATCATCATAGATACTCGTCAATTTTATTACCTAACGCTTCTCTTTTTAAGACAATAAGGGGGTCAAAGTCTTTTGGCCAGTGGGCGTATATGTGATCAGTTGCTATTAGCTATCTATTATCAGAAAAGTGAAATGGCTAATGCAGAATCCCTATTTTATTGGCGTACAATGAACTTTCTGTCCTGATTGGGAGAACATTTGGGGGGGGGGGATTGGCAAGAGACCCCGGACGCCAATTTTTATGAGTTCCATAGCATTTTCGACGTTATTGGCAACGTACCCAACAACCCTTAAAATAAATTCGCCTAAAAGTCCTTTAAAATCATGATTAAGGTAAGAGCAACTGACTGGTATCATTCAATTTCGTTCATTCGAGGCCGATTTTCGCCAGAAAAGTAGGTGGCCGCTTTGGACAAGTTCTGCTACACGACCATGTTCGCGTGTATAATTCTACCCATTTAATTAGTGGAGCGACTACAGCGCCACCTGCCGCGTCTTTAAACAACTGGCGACCGCCAAATCTAGAACGATGTTGTTACGAGGACGGCGTTTAGCAGTATGTGTGTGGTCTTGGTACTAATTAAAATGCAGGTGCGTGTTCGGATTCCCGCCCACACTTTCGCCCCGCACACCAATTTGTCCGGCCGCGTGTTGCGAGCTCGTAATCCGAAAAGTCGGTCGATTTATGAATGATGTGGCCAAGGACGCAGAAATGCAGTTGCCACGAGAGACTAGACACAGAGGCGCCATATTGGTTGTCCATTTCGGTGGGGGGTCATGCGACAGAATACGGAAATTATAATTAATAAATTAACAATAACTCAATAGCGTTACCGGCAGAGCGAAATGTCACGTCTCAATGTCTATTTCCTGACTTTTTAAGGTACTCGTGTCCTCATTTAAATGCGCGCGGGCGAGTCGGAAGAAGAAAAAGACCGGTCGCGTCGATTTCGCGGGTCAACGCACTTCAAAAAACGAAACTATTAAGAAGAAGAAGCAGCAGCAGCAAGAAAGCCAGCAGAGATGGAGAAAGATGCGGAGAGCAGAAAGTCACAAAAATAAAGTAACGGAAGAAGTGAACGAAATCCTCATCAATTAGAAGAACCGACGCAGTTGACAGAACGTAATGCTCATCATTTCCACCAAGTTAGGAAACAAGCACGCCATGCTCCATGTACTTTTGTCCGTATCGTGACAGCATGCAATGCAAATACATGTTTTGCATAACAGTGTTCTAACTAATATACTTTTACACACACGACATGTGCATAATATTAATATATAATAACCGTCATGAAACTTTACATCCCCCCCCCCATTAAAACAGGGCACTGCTTCATGAAGTACGGTTTGTTAAAAATACAATTTTATTCACACGTAAATTTATATAATTTTTTGCGGATATGGAACGGTTACGACGGTTAGAATCAAATCTTACAAGTAACTGTTAAATTGGAATAGCAGAGAATCCCGCTCGCATTGAGAGGCAAAATTCCCTGACTTTCCAGGTTTTCCCTGACTTTTCAAGGTTTTTCCCCTGATCTTTTTAACATACTTCTCTGACTATTCCACGTTTTCCCTGGCATTTTTTAACAGACTTCCCGATTTTTCCAGGTTTTTCCCTGACCTTTTTTAATAAACTTCCCCTGACTTTTCAAGTTTCTCCCCTGACCTATTTCACAAAATTCCCTGACTTTTCAAGGTTTTCCCCTGACCTATTTAACAAAATTCCCTGACTTTCCCAGCAAAATTCCCTGGCTTTCCTAGACCAATCACAAAACTTTCTAGTAAATTTCAATTGCGGGGAAAATAACTTCACGTTCATGGGAGATTTAGACATTCAAAATAGAAGATAAGGAAGTCTTTCCTGACTTTTCCATGTTCTAACTAAAAAATCTTGTTTTCCCCTGATCTTTGGAGACAATTTCAAATTCCTTGACAATATCGTTTTCGTATTTACAAAGAAAATAATTTGTTCCTAGTTTTCATCTCTTTCTGTGGGGAATAAAAAAGCGAGCGAGGGACATTCTCTACATATTGATTTCTATATTGGGTGAATGTGAATTGCTAATAGCAGTTGAATTATAGTTTAGTAGTTGAATAGTAGTAAATAGCTGAATTATAGTAGTAAATAGTTGAATTATAGTAGTAAATAATTCAATTATAGTAGTAAGTAGTTGAATTATAGTATAGTGGAATTATTTAATAGTGTTTCTCGTCAAATAATCAAAATGGATTATTTGACATTTCATTTAAGTTTTTTTATTTTTATTTTTTAATTTGAACATTTCATTTAATAACGGCAAATTAATCAAGGCGCTTAAATTCACCCAAAAGTTCGAAAATGACAGAAGACTAACTGAAGCATTTAAAAATGCATTATATTTTATTTTATTTAGACATAAGAATCTCTAAAAAAGGAGGGGGAAGGAAAAGTATTACTACGAAGGGAACTACGTAACATTCAACATAGGCGAATATTCCAGGGGCTCTGGAATGGAAAATACATTTTTTTGTGAACACTGAGAAATCTGTGAGCAGTATATGAAGGTTGTGTCTTCCAGAAAAAGAAGGAAACACTACATACGGCATTCCACTTTGGTGGCAATTGTAAAACGCACATAAAAACATGTGTTAATTAAAAGACTGGTAACGGTATCACCAGTGTGTATATCAAGGAGTAATACTCAGTAAATAAAAATAAAATTCTAATAGTAAACTATTAAATACACTTCAAGCCTGAGTAAACGTCTACGAAACGCAATATTTTGCCACTATCTGAAGTCGTTATCTCATCAAGTCTCGATATCCGAAACGAAAAACACGCGAACGGAAGAGCGGAGTCTATCATCACCAAGGCAGCAATTTACGACACCACGCAGAGAAAAGAAGAGTTGCTTAAAAATTACTCTGTTTCGAATAGCCCCTTTAATTTCAAAGTTAATTTTTTACTCCCTGAAAGGCGGGAAGAGGGGGAGGAGAAAAAATAGCCTCGTCTTAAAGAGGATCGAGGCTATTTTTCAGAATGGGACCCGAGGAGAGATTACCAGGCTATCCTTCCACCGCCTTCCTAGGGATAGTGGAGTTTTCAAGGATCGTCTATCTCAATGTTGCCTCCCTAATTCGCTGTCCCTCTAATAGGCCCTCCCCCCTGCCCTCAATTCCTAATCCTCCGCTTCCTCTGAAAAGCATTACGTTCCAATCAATATAGAATTCCACTCCGTGAAGTCGGGCAGCCTCTTCATCCCCTGCCTGCACAAAAAGTGTTGCCAACCACTCGCTAGACGGCAGAACGCCTTGGCAACACATCCAAGTCGAGATCCTCATTCGAGCTCCATCTCCTCCCGATTTGCATATATCTGACACAAATCATCTTGAAACACCAGCGATTCCAGAGAAAGGAGATAGGGGGGGAAAGGGGATAAAATCTGATATTTTTTATTGACTAAAATGAGGTAAAAATCGCTACTCGGCATCGTCGTCATCATAGGCAAATACCAATACCGATATCATGTTAGAAAATGCGAACACGCGATGCTACGGACTTCGAAATGCACCGATCGTTAATAAATTCTCAGGTTATTATAGTTGATATTGATTTCTATGTTATCGATACCTTAATTAAATATGATTATCATTCACTTTTAATAATTGCCAATACTCAAAAGCGTATTTGTACATACTCGCCTTGTTTGGTGTAGAATTGACTATTAATGCTCCTGTTTCATAAAAATCAACCAACCAACTCGTATACACATTCGTAAGTTTTCATTCGCTGGCAGAACAACAATTTACAAATAATCTCTGAAATCTGGAACCACTCATGCAAATTGCTATAGATCGTTGCGTGTAATGAACGCCTCAAAGAAGACAGCAATTTTAAGAACCTAAAAGACCATAAAACTTTTATACGATTTTAATTGCTCCTGCGATAATCTGGGCGATTTCTTCTTCGTAAACCTTGTCGCAACTTACGATATTCTGGAGAAATTTTTCGAACTTGGGGAATGGTTTGGGAATTCGGAGTCAATTGAAGAAATCTAAATCGTACAATAATAAACTGGCCACGTTTCTGCTACGTATATTAATGTACCCTTTTATGTTAAATATAAATTAATGTACCCTCCAACTCTGCCCTTTATGTTAAATATAAATTAATGTACATGTTAAATATAAATTAATGTACCTTTTATGTTAAATATAAATTAATGTACATGTTAAATATAAATTAATGTACCCTATTTAAATATAAATTAATGTTTAGTTAAATATAAATTAATGTACCCTTTATGTTAAATATAAATTAATGTACCCTTTTATGTTAAATATAAATTAATGTACCCTAGTATATATTATGTTAAATATAAATTAATGTACCCTTTTATGTTAAATATAAATTAATGTATCCAACTCTGCAAAGTACATATTGATGCATCCTATTTTGTTTAGTATATATTAATGCATCCTATTTTGTTTAGTATATATTAATGCATCCTATTTTGTTTAGTATATATTAATGCATCCTATTTTGTTTAGTATATATTGATGCATACTATTTTGATCGGTATATATTAATGTATTCTATTTTGTTCAGTATACATTATTGTATACTATCTTGCTCAGTGTATATTATTGTATACTATCTTGTTCAGTATATATTAATGTCTATTTCGTTACGTATATACCGCGTAATACTAAGTAGATGAAATTGACACCAAAACAGATAACGTTGACTTTTACTTATCACGTTACATGTGAATTATTGATCAGTATATATAAATACAAGGTATTGTCAGGTATATTTTCGATAAACATTGCTAATTACATTATTTTGTTAATAAATATTAAAGTGACAGTCTCCTTCCGGATCTCTGTCCCTTCAGAGAGAGAGAGAGTGAGTTTGCATTTATATCATAAACGCAATCTAAATATTAATATGCTCGTATAGTAACCAGAGAGCCCGGATTACATGCAAATGTGCAAATGCAATTGCATATTTTAGCTGTTTTCAGCGTTGTTGTATATAAATACACAAAAACTGAAGTTTCAGATAAATGCATATTTGAAGTCTTTCAATAATTTTAAGAATATCATTCTTCTTTTGTCGCGAATTTTTCACACAGTAATAAAGTCAAACTTTCCTCTTACTCCCACATGAGTCGAAAAAAAAATGGACTTGCAAGTGTACATATTTATGTCTCGAAGCGTCAAAAATATATTAGCATTTATAGCTGAATTAGCCAGCATCCTTAACAGGACGATGGAAGGGTTATAAGCAGAGCCGGATTTAGGGTGTGAGGCGTCCTGGGCACAACGATTTTTGGCGCCCCCTCCATTGGCGTAACTAGGGGGCTAACCCCCTTAGCAAATCTCTGCTAATTAGGTATATTTCTACTAATTGGGTATAGTACTGCTAATTAGGTATAGTACTGCTAATTAGGTATAGCACTGCTAATCAGATATATTTCTGCCATTAAGGTATAAGGTTTAGCCCCTAGAAAAAAGTAGCTCCCTAGATTTCGAAGCTAGCTACGCCCATGCCCCCTGTACCAGCAGAAACAAATAAAATTCTGTCATTTCACCCCCTCAAATGCCATGAAAAATCGTGTAAGATAGGGAAGATGCGACATTTATGGATGTGCATTATTATAAGATAAAATAACGATATTTTTATAAATAAATTTAGTTTATTTGACGATGAATTTTTTTTATTTCTGTTCTGGAAGCAGAACTGTTAAACTGACGGTCCCCCCAGAATTTCAAATGAAGGCGAAAGGTGTTTCAGGGACTCCATATCAACACAATTTTAGAGTAGATAGAGTGTAATTAAAAAAGAAAGTTCGCAGCTCTTTGCGTCCCTAAAAATTTGGAACCCTATCCACTTGCCCAACCTGCCTATTTATAAATACGGACCTGTCTTAGTGTAGTAGGAGCGGTCCCTATTTGCATCTGTTTATGGGCCCTGAAGAAATAGGGGTCCCTAGGTTTTAACAACCTTTGCTATATTATGGTAACTACACTTTTGGACCCCAGACTGCAGAATATATATGTAATTTCATAATTATGTGTTGAAAAAAGGTTTTATTCTGATGCTTATATAGGGTAACCTTTCGTGGAGTAACTTTTCTTATTTTCCACTTACAATTTTGGGTTTTTGTTTTTTTGCCCCTACCCCCCAGTTCACGCTATATTTAACTCTCAAGTTACGCCTACGTGCATGCATATATATATATACACACACATAAGAGTGAAAATCGGTTATAAAACTAACTGGTTTTAACGATCAAATTGCTGTAACAAGATGAATTTATCATCCTTTTCTTTATTAAATGCATCTCTTATAACAGTTCTCTGCAAAACATCTTTTCCCTTATTTGTTATCTCTCGCCCTCTCCAATCTGTTGTCCAGTATTTCCCTCTTACTCATACTTATCTATTACTACTTACTTATTCATACTTATTATTACTTATTACATATTCATACTTATTATTACTTATTACATATTCATACTTATTATTACTTATTACATATTCATACTTATCTATTTATACATTCATACTTCTGTCATACTTATGTATTTTTTTATAATATGTAGTTATTCAAACTGCAATTACTAAAGTATTTGTAGGAGTAGTAAGAGCGTATGGGGTTTCATTTATACTTTATCCACATTCCGGTGCACACTCATTGAAATATTAAAGTTTTAAAATGGCAACGTACAAATATATGAATATTTTAGACTGTAAAATGTTTAATCCATGCATTTAAAGAAAAGACTTCTTCCTGGCCTTTTTTTGGGCAAATCTTTCTACGATTTCTGAAAAGTCCGTGTAGAGTAATATCCTTTTCACAGCACATCCAACATCAGACTGTTAAGCTTTTTAATCTCCCAAAACTCATCTTTGCATGTTTTTTTACTCTGTTAAGAGCTGAAAATCCTCTTTGTGCTGTACAGTTTGTGACTGGCAAGGGTAAAAACATTCGTAATACAATCTCAAGGTATGGAAATGTATTTTGCAGGTTGGTCAGTTTTATATAAGAGTAAAACTCTGTTATTGTTTGCAGATTGTCTAATTGCACATACACCTTGAAATGGACACATTTATTTGAAAAACTATAGTCAATATCCTCTGGGTAGTATCGAATAAATTTGTTCGTCTCAATCGTCATATTGTTGTGAGTTACTTCTTCGGCTGATGTTGAGCCTAATATAAATTCGGTCACCCGGTTCTGCGTCACTTCCACGAACTCATTGTTACCTTGAAACGGAAGAAGTGGCGCAGTATAACCCAGATGCTCTTGCGCCATAAAAATCCAAACAAAGGGAAGACATGTCAGAAACCAATAAAGCTTTCCACCCCTTACTTAGATGTGGGATGGGGAATCTTAGAACAAATAGGGTAATCTGTGCCCAAAAAGTCATTTTAGCCATCTTTAAGGAAAAGACATATGGTTTGAATTACCACAGAATTCCGTCTCTCCGCTCAAGCAGGGAAGTGCTATCTGAGCACTTTTGGTTAAAAGAAATGAGTAAAATTTCTGCGATTAGTTCTTTAAAAGTTAAGGAGAGGGGGACAGGAGGGGCACTCACGATCAACTTATGCGATTATTATTATTTTAAGCTAAAAAAAAACAAAAAAAACAAAAAAAACTATGAATAAATTAATTTTATTTGATGACGATTTTTTTTTTTGGACTTGGGGGCGCAAGAGCGGATGCAGAACAACATTTATGGGGGGCGCAAAGCTTAAAAATTTAACATGTAAGTTTAGCTTTATCTTTTACTTGAAAATAATCATTTCGAATGTAAATTTATTGTTCTCAGGGGGGCGTGCACGCCCCCGCCTGGATCCGCCCTGCAAGCGGGGTTGTTTCACACAATTTTTCAGAATTTCAGATTTAGAAAAAAGGGTGGAGGGCGCCTTCTCGGGGAGAGCTGATCGACAGAATTCTACGGTAAATAAATTGCAATTAAAAAGAAAAAAAAAGAAAAGAAAAAGAAATCCCCGCCTTTTGGAATTTAGCGCCAAACGTGACCA
>QLNU02003225.1:27667964-27698920 GCA_006491805.2 Dysdera silvatica | reverse complement strand
ACACCACACACACACATATATATATATAAACTCATGTTTGTAAAAATTGCAACACCATGAAGGAATCACTTGATTGAGCTGAAACTTTCAGGAAATGCAAATTAGGGTATGCTATTCAAATGATTAGAATTTCAGAGTCATCGCGCATGCGTGGGCTGAGCAGCGCCCTCTGAACTGCTGATGGATCCGTATAAATAGAGGGCTGTAGCGGGGCGTGTATGGCTATCTGCTAGTGGTAAACGTTACATGAGACGTCACTATGCCTCTACGACGAAAGAGGACGACATTTCAGCAAGTTACGGAGTTTGAACGGGGACGAATGATCGGC
Organism: Dysdera silvatica; assembly: GCA_006491805.2. Lineage (NCBI taxonomy): Eukaryota > Metazoa > Arthropoda > Arachnida > Araneae > Dysderidae > Dysdera > Dysdera silvatica. Next base: position 27,698,592 of record QLNU02003225.1, on the reverse strand, counting down.
CTTCGTGAAGGAGGGTTTTCTTATCGTGCAATAGCAGCTCGTATGGGGCGTAACAGCAGCACAGTGATGCGAGTGTGGAAGCAGTGGGTTCAAGAGAACCAGACAACTCGGAAATCCGGGAGTGGACGCCGAAAGGTGACGTCAGCACGGGATGATAGACACCTGGTCCGCATGGCGGTGACGGACCGTTTTGCTTCATCTGGACAGTTGGCAGAACGTTGGTGCACTGCTACAGGTGTATCATTGTGTGCTTCATCAATTCGTCGGCGTCTACTGCACCGTGGACTGCGTGCAAGAGTTCCTTTATACAGGATCCTCCTGACGCAAAACCATCGGCGCCTGCGGCTACAATGGGCTCATGGACATAGACTGGCGTGCTGATTGGCAACAAGTGGTGTTTTCTGATGAATCCCGCTTTAATTTGGGGTACAGTGATGGCCGCATCCGTGTTAGACGCTATACCGGTGAACGCCACCTTCCGGAGTGCGTTATCCAACGTCATAGTGGACGAACCCCCCAGCGTTATGGTCTGGGGTGCGATTACGTAACATGGACGATCTCAGCTGCTACGAATTGTGGGTAATCTTAACAGCAACCGGTACATCAATGAAGTTCTGGAGCCCGAAGTTGTTCCCTTCCTTCAAGGCATTCCCGGAGCTGTATTTCAACAGGACAATGCCCGCCCACATATTGCCAGGAATGTTCAAGACTTCTTTTCATCACAACAGATACAGCTTCTTCCTTGGCCTGCCTATTCGCCGGATATGTCGCCGATTGAACATGTGTGGGATTTCGTTGGTCGGCGTCTCGCTCGTGATCCTCGTCCCATAGCTACTACAGATGAATTTTGGGGTCGCATACAAGCAATCTGGAATGCTCTTCCTCAGGCACACATTCAACATCTGTTTGATTCCATGCCACGTCGTATAGCATCACTTATTGCAGCGCGTGGTGGCTTCACCAAATACTGATTTTCGACATGTAATATTGTTTTTTTGCTTTGTAATTTTAATCGTTTATTTGTATCAACACAGGTCGTTTGTACATTAAATTTCATTCAATTCGGACGAGTCCTTCATGGTGTTGCAATTTTTACTAACGAGTGTGTGTGTGTACATACATACACACGCACGCATAAACAAACGGATCGATAAATGCAATAGCCATTGGCGACCGGATTTTTGCAGAGGGTGAGTACCCTTCATGTTTAATGAGTACAGTTCATCGTGATTCGACGAGTCCTATATGCCGTGTAACGCTGAGAAGATAAGCTCTAACGGAATTGCCAATGAATAGACAGGTCGACTTTTTGGCGGGGAGTTGGAGAGATTATGCGATGGATAGCTGGTTTATTGGCGATTACTTGCTAAATATAATAGCAGAGACTGGTTCTGTGCGAACTTGATAAACAAAGGTCTCCGTATTGCTACTTGTGCCCTGTTCTGGTTAGTCAACTGCTCCCCCAAGTTAAATTAGTGTAACAACTTCTGACGATCAACTCGTCAGCGTCGGACAGTATATTCCATCGTGTGCACACACGGTAGAACCTCGATAATACGAATCCTGACCGAAGCGATCATTTTATACACATGTATTGTGTAGTACATTGTATTTTATTCAGAGACACGTTTCCGAAGGAAAGCACATTTCGTTATAAATAAATGAATGCAAATGAGATAATGTACAAGTTACGTAGATAATTAAAAATAAGAATGAGAGAGAGAGAGAGAAAATATCTAAGCACGTGTGCCTCATAGAATGACATACATAGTATACAATACATAGTATTCATATACATTACATACAATACATAGTACTTAAATACGTTACATACACCATATACAATATATAGTATTCCTATACATTGAATACAATATATCACATAATAGGGGCCGTTCAAGTATTACGTAAGCATCTTTGGGGGAGGGGGAAGATTTGCTTATTTTTGCTGACAACGGGGAAGGGGAGGAATCTGAACCATGCTTACGTAAAACACAAAAATAATAAAACTAAAGCATAGTCACAGAGTGATAACCGCTCTAACAGAACTGCAATACTTGAATGCATGACACACTGCAAGTAGAAGATATCAAATATAAAAAAAAAAAAAATCGCAGTTAAATATTTAATTATGCAAACCAGTGGCTCTCAACATTTGAGCTCGAGCCCCCCCCCTGCTTCCTGTGGCCCTTTAATATTTTTAAATTATCACAAATGTATTATTTTTAATAAATGTATTTTATTAAATCCATTTCTTATATATTACACTAGTTGCTTACAACGTAAGAAATATTAACAATAAAAATGTAACAAAATACTTTCTTGTGCCAAAAAAATAGCAATTAATAGCGTGTTAAAACTTTTTTTAAATGCGATAATTTATTGTGATTACTCTCTATTTATAAATAAGCGTTTAATATTATAGCGAACTTATAAATAAATGCTCAATATTACAATAAAAATGTAAATAAGTATTATAATTTGCATCATACACATAGTATTATTTCAAAAACTTGTACCAATCACTTGTATTTACGTAAGCATTGGGTCAGCCTTGATTATTTTTTTCTACAGAGAGGGAGTATAAAATGGCCAAAATGAGCTTATGTAATATGACGAACGGTTCATAGTATATAAATGCATATAGCATTCGTATGCATTTATATTGCAGGATTCGTACCCTCTGGGTAAAAAAAAATTTCATGACTTTTCCATGACTGTAAACTAAAAACATTTCGGGGCCGTAGAAACAATTCATGTTCACTTGAAATATAATTTTGACTCCCAGTATTAAATTAAATTCACAAATAAAAATGAAATATTAATTTTGACATGTATTCCACTGCAAAATATATAAAATAATGACCAAAATCAAATTATTATCCATTATCCTATATTAGAATAAACATGCAGATATATTAAAGATCAACGTCTACACTTAGTAATAAATGCAAACATTGCTTAAAAAAAATATTCACACACTAATGTTTGTACTAGGCATTTTCTAGTTTTGCAATTTTCATCAATTTGCATATGCACATTTAAAATTTGAATCTTTTTTTGGATACAATTCTATATAAAACATTTAATTTTGAAATTGATGTGAAGTCAAGGTTTAGTTTCTGATTGAACTGCAAAACTGTCTGCACATTTTTCGAGTTCTAAAACATCAGATTCAAAATGTTTCAGCTATTTCTTTAACTCAGGGTTGAAAAATACCGGGCGGTTACTACGCCGCAGGTGCGAGATGAAATGTGTGATCACGTGCAGAGAATCGAGAAAGTAGTCATGGGCAAAAAAGTCAAGAATTTTCAGTAGTTTTCAGTACAAAAGCAAAGAATTTTCAGTAGTTTTCAGTAAAAAAGTCAAGAATTTTCAGTAAAAAAGTCAAGAATTTTCAGTAGTTTTGAGTAAAAAAGTCAAGAATTTTCAGCAGTTTTCAGTAAACCCACGCTTTTTTATTTCCTGCAAAAAGGCTTTTTTATAAGCAAAGCATCTGCGTTGTTATAGAGCAGTATGTATATAACCCCCACCTTGAAACAACATGAAAATATTCCTGATAATGTGACTCAACTGCGTATGTTTATGTACGTACAAAATGATCACACTCTCACCAATACCATTCGTATCAGGTTCGTAGCAGGAGAAATGACCCTTCGTATCAGTTTAGTAGCAAGAAAAATGGCTTTGTAGGGAAAAAACTTTTGCGCAAGTTTTGTAGAAGAAAAAGGCTTTTGCACCAGTTTTATAGAAGATAAACACCACAGTTCTATCTGTATTTGGCGCAGTATAGCCCAGATGCTCTTGCGCCATAAAAAAGCCAAACAATCTGTATAGGAAAATTGGTTTTCTTACGAGTTTTATAGTGCATAAAAAAATAGTTTACTCAAGTGAATAAGCACGATGGAAATGAAAAAGTCAAAAGTTCAACTGAAAAAGTAAACCTTCGTACTTTGAAACCTCTTCCCTGATTCTTGAGAAGCTAAAATTGTTGAAATACGCAAATTAGCTTTGGTAAAATAAAAAAAACCCTGCTCATTTTCCACTGCAGGCGTATTATTTCTGTAGATGGAAATTTATAGGTGTAAAATATGGCTAATTACCACCAATTTTGTACCCCACCAGTAGGTGGTATATTAGGGCGAAGTACTTCTATTTTGATGGGAAAATACTAAAGAATCACCAATAGTTGTTAATCAGGCACATTTAAAAAGTTCATAATTTTGCCGATAGGTGGTGCATCAAGGACAAAATCGCGCATAAAAAAGTCAACACTCGTTAATTAACGTTAAAATCGTTTTTTAAGTCAATTTTTTTTAAATTCTAGAAACAGGCACCAGGTGGCGTTTTTTCACAGAATAGGATTATAAATTATGTAAATAAATTAAATATATTGATTAGTTAAATTTACTACTGAATTAATCTGCAAGCCTCTGCGTGTGTAGATAACGAAAGCCGAAGAAGGAAATATTCCGAAACTATGTCGCAAACTCTACGCGCAAATAACGCGCTACTTTTTAAAGTATCCTGAGAAAAATTTTCTGAACATTTAATAAAATGCTGCAAGTAAAAAGTTATTCAAAATATGGTAAAACTGCGAGTTCACATAAAAATTTAAAAACTTTCGATGCTTTGTAAAACAGCCATTCCTTACTACATATTCCGATACACTTGCCAATGAAGTTTTATCTGTCGATTTTTTTCCGCAGTTAGCTGTTCCACAATCACGGCTGCGTTTCATTTCGTTGTTTTAATCCAAATCCAAAGCAATATTCACATAGCAGGACGTAGAAAATAAAGAAAGAAGAGGACAAGTCGGAAGCGTTGCGTCCAAAATATGGAAGACGCAGGCCATCTGCAAACCGGATTTTTTTATCAAAAACCATTAAAAAAATATGGATTTTTGAGAGGGCAGTAGAAAATTGCACATGAGGATCTTGAATGAGATTTTGCGTAATTTTGACAGTAGTTTTGCGTAGGTATTGGCCGTAAAATCGTAAGGTGGTATTAAAATCCATACAAGTTGGCCATCTCTGCACGTGGCAACGCGCGGAGCGAGGTAGGCCACAAGCAGCGGCTGATTCCACTTGGAACCAAGAGCAGACGGATACTCCCTCCCTGCAGCGTTTTGTGAGTTACGTGGTCACGTGCATTAGAAGACACTTTGGTGCCGTAAAATGATGATTCGATCTCGTGATGCGATTTTCAGTTTTAGGTTAAAATTGCTCCCAAACAATTTTTTCATGACTTTTCTATGACTTCCATGTGTTTTTTTAAATTCCCTGACTTTTCCATACCTGGAAAATGCAAAATAAAATTCCATGACTTTCCATGACTCGTACGAACCCTGATATTAGTAGATTAATCGACTTTCCTAATGCCACAACAAATGTGGATGATGATGATGGTGATACATCGTATGAGCAAATAAGCGAAATACACTGTGCAAGATGCATTTAGATGCAATTTTTCGCAACTAATCACAGATTGTAAATAAGGAACGTCGATTGTAAGGTTTCGACAGCTGTAGCAGTCATCGTCAGAATGTAGAATATGACGGTCCTCACGGTTCGAACACCGATGTGAGGAACGGCACTGTCGTCTGTCACTCCTCCCTAGTGCTCTCTCCTTTTCTTCTTCTTCCGATATATCTTCCTTTGTTTTTTCTGAGCCGTTTTTCTTAACCACAGGCGCATGAGCCCCCTAGCATAATAATTTTAAATAAATTGCTATTTTACATATATTGTGATTAATGTACAAATGTATACAATGTGTGCTTGATCCTAAACAATGATTTTAAAAACACTACGTTGCTGAATACGATGAAAGGTTCCGATTTTTCTTGGGGGATAAAATTCCACATATAGAAATAGTTTCAGGATTCACAAAAACTTCGACATATGAATGTCCTACTGTACATGAAACTGTAATCAAGCCTGTTAGTCGAGAATTCCCATCGACAACACTCTCAAAGTAAAAACTATCAAATTTTACAACGCATCAAAAAAAATTAAAATACGAAAAACGAAATTTACAGAATCAACAAATGACATTTTGCAATTGTCATTCGGAGTGGGGGGGGGGTATATAAAACTACAATGCAGGCAGGAATAGAAGCAACAACAAAAGGGGCAAGATTCCTCCGACCAGAAAATAAGACTTTAATTCTAGGTTTGCGGCCCGGAATACCATCGACTAATTCCCGGCAGGCTCCACTTGGGATATATCCCGGAAATTTAATAAGAGCTCGGTAAGCAACAAAGTGAAGAAGTGGAAGAGAAGATATTTTTCTTCTTTTTCTGGCCTCTTCTTTTTCTCTTGGTCTGGAAAAGTGTTTAGTGGCCTTCTAATCAATTACCAAGAAGCCCCCTTCGTGGGGGGTGAGAGATCAAGGCTCTTAAACAGTTCGGGGGGGGGCATGGTGAAGAAGTTATCGGAGGAATAGAAGAATGAATATTTTAAGCGGTTATTTTGTTAATATTATCTCCTGGTGTTTATTGGGCGTGTTTATAGTCATTTAATGGTTATCGTTTTGGATATTTTGCTCGCCCTCGTTATCGATAACTTAACTGGCTGAAATAAATATATTACTACGAACAACAGATTCACACAGGAATGAAACACCGTGTTTATCAAAGGAGGACAATTTAAATGTGTTGCCAGAAATTCACGACTTGTTACGAAAGGCAAAATGATTTTGAGCTGGTATTTCTGCTCAACGACAAGAGGTAATTTAATTTATTTGAAATGAAACGGAATGCGTAGTAGTTCGTTATGGAACGACAGATTGTCTCTGAACTGGAGCTCTCATTCAACACAGAAGGGTGATCGGTTGGAAATGGATTGTATGTTTATGGAAAGTGACAATTCGTTATGGATGACAAGTTGGTGCTGAAATGCAACGGTGGTTAATGTATATAGAAAGGTGATGTAAATCTGCTGGAAATGAATCGTTTGGTACGAACGACAGATTGACTTTGAACCGGTATTTCTATTCATCAATAAAAAGTAATTTAATTTACTGGAGATGAAACGAAACGTTTGTTACGAGACGAGAGATTGACTCTAAACTGGAACTTCTCTTCCATACAGAAAGGCTCGGAAAATAAATAAATAAATAAAATTTTGCTCGTAATGAAAGTTACAGTCATGAGCTACAAATTGACTTCTAACCGGTATTTCTGCTCAATACGAAAAGCCAATTGATTTGAAATGAAATTGACAATTTGTGACAATTGACGAATTGAATCTGAAACGCAGCGGTGTTCATTCTAAAAAGACCATTTAATCCCCTTAAAATAAAGTTTGTTACGAACGATAAATTGACTCAAACTGGCGTTTTTGCTCAACGCGAAAACTTGTATATCAGATAGAAATTGTCAGAAGTCATTGTCATCAAACTGACATAAAGGACTTGCGAGTGGCATTAAAAACCCTAACTAATAAAAGCATTTATTTATTTTTTATTTAATAAAAGTTAAGTTTAATAAAAGCATACTTCAAGCAAAATAACTATGTCATAGAAATGACTTGCATGAATATATGCTTGACTAATGGTTAAACGATGCTACAGCTTCGTGCTCACGAAGATAAATCACTACAAAACCTCATCATGGAAACGCAGGACATCAGTGTAAGAATCGAGGAACATTGTTAGAGGAGTTGGCCATATTTCTTGGCGCTAAAAATGGCAGCAAAAACTCCAAAAACCATTACGGACCCAATATGTGAAGTCGAACCGCTGTTATTCAATTTTAAGGGGAATACGAGTATAAAGGAAATAGGTTTTTAACAAAAATAAATGGCAGTAGGGGGAAGAGGGTCCAGCAACCCGGGCAGCGCACGTAACGCGTTATGAGTGGGGCACATTAGCGGCGCTATACTTACATTGTAAAATTACGGGCTCATAATTAAAATGGTTAATGGGCAGCGATTAATATCGGGAAGAAATCTGTCCCTTGATTAAACCCGTAAATCTACAGGCTTTCTTTTTCATTTCGACTTCGACATTAGAAGAGGAGATCAATAATAACTGGCACCGGAGGCAATGCTGATTATAGCAGTGCTAGTTAAGTCGTAAAACACACACGCGCATGCGCGTTACGCGTAATACATTTCTCCAGAAGTTAATTTTGTAAGTGTAACAGACGAGGAAGAACTTTTGATGTCTTTTCTATCGAAAACATCAGTTTTCGAATCTTGGGACGTCGTGTTACCATGGAGATGGTTAGAAGTGAAGATTAGTACAACCACGAACCACGCCATCTTAGCAAACGATTATACTTTCTCGAAATCGACTGGTTTTGACTCGAATTCAATGGGAACTGGACTCGAATTCAATGGGAACATGTTACTCATGTACATTTGTGGAGGCCCTGCAGGACACGCAGAAAGTGATCCAAAAACAAGATCTGTCTTTTTGACTATAGGTCTACAGCAGTGATGGCCAACTTCTTCCAGCATCCGTGCTGTTTGGTGACATACGGAGATGTGTTGTGTGGTAGCTGGAAATTTAATATTTATTTACAAAATGTAGCTACTATGCTTTGCTTGATCAGTCAGACGAAAAGTAGCCTCATCGAGGATATTAAAGCCTAAAAATGGCAGACGCTATAAAAATGTTGGACACCATTTGTCTGTAGGATTCCGAGCCATTAGGTCTACAAAATTCAGAACCACACGGTTCATTTTTCATTCTGTTTGCCAAAAAACCTACTCACATCGTTATTTTATTCCTTACAGCGGTAAAGATCACTTCATTGCGAACATGAAAAAAAAAAATCACTCCCACTTCTTAAACATTAATGTAAAAAAGTCTCCCTCTCCTAGAAAAATGAACTTAGCCCAAAAATCTGTTTCTACGATGTCTACACAAGAGCTTAAACACGAAGAGAAAGACGATGGCACGTTTACAAAGAGCGCATTTGGATATCCCTGAAATATTCCGAAATAATCGATTACCGAAGTAACACAGGTTCCATCGATTACTGAAATTAACAGGGTTCAAATAAGAAGATGTAATTTAAAATACAGTTAATGAATTTGTGGAAGGTTCGACAATCGAGAAATGAAATTAAAACCAAAAGCTCTTCCCCCTCGCACACGGATTTTGTGGAAGAGCAATAAAGGGGACGATGAGAGGAGAAACTGACTGGAGTCTGTAGCACTTTAAATCAATTTCAGCTGACGGGGATCCAAAGCCGGGAATTTTAATTAGCCTCCATTAGCACACGGCCAGAGTGCTGATACGACGGTGATGGGGGCGCGGTAGGTTGCAGGAATTAATCAGCTTAGCTGCCCTCCACACCATTTGAAATTGATAATATTAATAAACAGTTCCGCCGACGCCATAACAACGTTATGGTTCGAATAGTGCCTGCCATCGAACCATAGATGGTCAAAGACCCATCTCGCCGGTGCTAGGTAACCAACGTAACTCATCGGCCGAGTCAGCTCAGAGAATGGTTTTAACCACCTATTACAGGTGGAATAAATCACTCATCGAGTCGTTCGGAGAACGAGTTCACACAGCTTCAATAGGTTCAGGGGTAAAAAAAACATGAAAGGCATATTGTTTGTTTTTTGGTTTTACGGCTCAAAGACTACAGTGGTCATGCTGCGCCGGGACCTACAGTTTTCCGAGGAATCCGAACCTCTTAAGGCCTGGGGAACCAAACCCCGGACTACAGTGAGCAGTGCGATCTTTTATGAGATCTCTGAGTAAGCGTTCTTTTTGCACTGCTGGGAGTCGAACCCGGATTAGCCGCGCAATAAAAGGCATAGGACTTAACGATATTGGACAACACAGCAGGTTTGTACGCAGCATTGGACAATTGTAAAATCTTCCCATACACATCGCCTTATACAGATGTGCAAGGCAGCGTTGACCATTTGGCAATTGTGTTATCCCTGCGGAGGGTAATAATACCTTAACACCTTTACATACGGAGAAAGAGAGCGTCGTTCTTACGCCTTGATGGCCTAACGGTTTAGGCACTCCGGATCCAACGGAAAGACACTAGTCCAACTCCAAACCAGGGCGGTTGTCTTTTTCTCCTATACATTAAAACACCCTCGTTTGGGCTTAAGCTTGGGCGTTGGAAAATTTACAATTTGTAAAAAATACTACAAACACATGCCTCTGTGGCTTCGTGCGCTGACTATTTTGGCAATCACGTTATCCCTGCGATGGGTAATATAATAATACCTTACAACGAACTTAATTTACACACGAAGTAATAAACAGAATGAAATGATTTCTTTACATGGCAGGCACATCGTGCCGCACATACGAGCGCAAAATGTGACACAGTGTGCCACACTTCAGTATAATAATAGCGAGTACACAAAACTAATAGTACCCGAGCAACTACACTCGAATTATTAGTTTCTTTAACTAATATCAGTATGAAACGTGACATGGATATATAACAAGAACACACTGTATGTAATTAGAATTCCCATTCAAATTGGGAGGGAAAAAAAAAAATCAAGACTTTCCCAGGTTTCTCCCTAATTTTTCCGGCAAAATTTTCTGACCAATCGCAAGTAATTATTAACTTCGGATGCAGGGAAAACGGCTTCCCATTCGTGGAAGATTTGGCTATTCACAACGGAAGTCAATAGGGTTTTCTATGACTTTCTCCCACCCTAAAGTTTGACCAAAAATTCCCTTTTCTTCCTAATTTTTCGAGGCGAATTCAAATTCCCTGACGATCCCAGGTTTCCCACAATGCGTGGGAACCCTAGCCAAGGGTCCAACACCATCCAGATTCGCACCCCTGTGTGTACCAGCGACCACCACGACGAATTAACCTCGTCAGAAACTGCTCAGCCAACGATCGAATGTACAAAAGCGGACGGAGGAGCTGTGGCCGTTTCACACACTGCAACTAGACTGGAGAAAACAGAGGGTAATACCACGAACATCGATCGATACGTCATACGTAAAAGGACGCAAGCTTTCGAAAAAAGAGGAATATTGACTTTACCGATGTCGGATCCAGACACGAACTTCGCACCGTGTTATTTGATCAAAAAAATTTCGATCTGCATTTACCCATGTAAATATACCAATAACCGATAAAGGGAGAGAGAGACCATCCACATCGAATGAAAACAAGTTACCTTTAACACGGATTTGCTTGCTAACCAACAATTACCGGATTGCTAACTAATACTTCGCTGATTTGAGAAAAAAAAAATTCTAATTAGTAAACAATTGCTAACTGGCATTTACAAATCAGTTAATGTTATTTAATAAATAACAAAGTCGATAATTAACAGATGTGATGAACTTCTATTAACTTTTTTTTCCCCTTTTTAAAAAAAACATTGCTAAACAGTAATACAGTGGAACACGGTAAAGTAACCTTGGTAAACTGACCTGGTAAAACTGGTAGGGACTTACTCATGCCTATACCAAAGTCTATCGTGTATATTGATCACCTGCCTACGGTGACCACTGCAGTCCAGTCCCAAAGATGGTCACTTTGAGCAGGTTTTACTAGAATTGGTTTGCTAAAAATTCAGTGGAAAAAAAAGGATCGTTTGTTTCTAAGCTGAAAGGATGGTAAAGGCTGTGTTGCGCCAGGACCTACGTTTCTCCCAGGAACCCGAACCTCTCAAGACCTACGGCAGGTTGCCACCTTACGGCACGCGGACTAATTTTTAATGGCGGCACGCGAAGTGACATAAAAATAAAATGCCCAAAGGATGGTAAAGGCCGTGCTGGGTCAGGACCTGCGTTTTTTCCCAAGAACCCGCACCTCCTAAGACCTGGGGAAGGGGCTGGCACCTTACGGCACACGAGCCGATTTTTAATGGCGGCACGCAAAGTGACATAAAAATGAAAATATGCCGAAAGGATGGTAAAGGCCGTGTTGCGCCAGGACCTACGTTTCTCCCAGGAACCCGAACCTCCTAAGACCTAGGGCAGGGGTTGTCACCTTACGGCACGCAGACCAATTTTTAATGGCGGCACGCGAAGTGACATAAAAATGAAAATAATATGCCGAAAGGATGGTAAAGGCCGTGCTGCGCCAGGACCTGCGTTTCTCCCAGGAACCCCAACCTCCTAAGACCTAGGGCAGGGGTTGGCACCTTACGGCATGCGGACTAATTTTTAATGGCGGCACGCGAAGTGACATAAAAATTAAAACGATATATCGAAAGGATGGTAAAGGCCGTGCCGAGCTAGGACCTGCGTTTCTCGTAGGAACCCGAATCTCTTAAGACCAAGGGCAGGAGTCGGCACCTAGAGAATAAGATTCCTTATAAAAGTAGTTGCGGCGACACCGAAGAAATCAGTTTGCGACCCTCCTAAGGGTCGCGACCCCCCAAGTTGAGGGCCACTGCATTACAGCAAAAATTAGCGCACCCATAATTCATTCGGTGACGCTGCTCATCGTCCAATCATACTTTTGGCTCTAAATGAACCCTAATACTACTCACTCGTACCAGAAAAATGGTAATACACAGACAGTGAAAACCTGCTTTGACGACCAATCGCATATAACGACGGAATTTTTACAAGAAGTTTGGTGTCCTATTCTACTCCATACTAAATACAAATATATCGACTATAATGACATAGTATATGACGACGAAACCTGTTATAGCGACGGCGAGTTAGTAATCCACGTAAATCCTAAGAAGGAAAATCCGTATCGCATATAATGACGCAGTAATATATGGGAACCACGTGGGTTCGAGACAACGCTGGAATCACACTTGTGTTATTAAAATTTAAGCGTTATTTTAATCCTGTTTATTTACAAATGTCTGAGAAATTTTTATTACTGCTAAACCTGAATATTAAAGATAGTGAACTTAAAAAGTGATTTATTAATTGAATATCACGAGGGTAGGATTATTTAGCGGTCTATTCTATTTTCCCAGCCTAGGGTTCATAAAAATGTTAAGCGGCACTGTTCGGAAGTCATTGGTATAATATAATAAATATTTTTAATACATTTGTTTTCCATATTATATATTTTACATAGTGTTTTTTACAATTTTTTAATTCAGAAAACTAAAAAGTATGTGTTTAGTATGGCTATGAATATAGTTAATATATAGGGTCATTCCATGTCAAATTCAAATCAACACACTTTTAATAAAAATTACACCCCACCATCTCAGATTTTCATTAAAATTGGCGCATTTGTAAGTACTATTCATATAGACTTGTAAAAATACCAAATTTTATTGAGATTGGTTAATTCGTTTTGAAATTACGGATATTTAAAGTTTTCAAAAATCGACCAAAAAAAGCATGAAGGGCAATTTTTTTTTTTGATTGACGTGGAAGCTCTCCTAATTAAGATGGACTGCTGGGATAGGTGTCGTTTTACAGCATTTATCTTACCCTTTCCTATGATATAAAACACTATATGGGTTAAGACAAAAAATATTTAGTCAAATTTAAAATTAAATATTAAATTTTTAATTTCTCAAAAAACACATTTTTAAAAATTTTCAAATTAATACCAAGAATATCTGGTATAGGTGTAAACCACCTGGCAAAATATAAATATGGGACGGTAATGGGTTCAGTGTTATAATAATTTAAGACTGAAGCTCGATTTGTCAGTAACTAATTTTATTCAGGTGAAAAATTCAAGAATACTAAGATTTGCACTTAGTAATTTTTAAAATTTTTTACTTTAAACATGACTATGACTCATATGATTACCCAAACGACCACTTTCCTTCACACATTACAGCTATGTAGCGGGTTACATTTTTTAATTGAAGTTGATCAAGAGACTTTCGACATTTGCTTTATCAAAAAATGTGAAGCCTGTAAAAAAATTTCACTAATATTTTTGATATGTTGTTGGGGATGAACGTGTGGTACCGCTGTGTTCCTTTAATAGTCACTTCTTGATCAAAGTGGTTCTTCAAGAACAATTCTGATTCAGCATAGTCTTCTTAAGCTGAATATGCAAAGTTTACAATGATAATGTTCTCCACTGCCCACTTAAAAAGTTGCATTGGGGTAAGTATTGTGATTTTCGTACAGTCTTTGTCAACTGGCACGAGTTGCCAGTCTCTTTACAGAATGTCTTACTCCATCGCAAGCCCCTTTCTCATGTGCTGTGGCCGCAAAATGCCACTTTGCTTTAATTTTGAAGTCTTCCTCGTGAAAACAGTTTTTTTTTTTTTTTAAATTAAAAGTAGAACCATTTGAAAAGTAAAAACCTTTTGAGGAATTTTTGCTGTCAGAAAATTTAAGAATTTCTTTGAAATGTGTAAACAGAAGCCATATTGTGTTCTAAACAATCGGATATGATTACATACCTAATATGTTCCAACTTCGTTTCCCCGCTTTGAAATATATTACAAAGGGATGGATTGAAATTTTTGTACAAGCTTCACATTTTTTGGAAATGCAAGTGTCGAAATCTCTCGATCAAATTCAATTAAAAAATCCAATAGGCTACATAGCTGTAATGTATGAAGCAAACTGGTGGCTCAAGTAATCATGATATTCATAACCATGTTTAAAGAAAAAATTTTTAAAAATTTCTAAGTGCAAATCTTAGTATTCTTCAATTTTTCACCTGAATAAAATGCATTACTGACAAATCAAGCTTCAGTCTTAAATTATTTTAACACTGAACCCATTACCGTCCCATATTTGTTATCTTGCCAGGTAATTTACACCCATATTAGCCATTCTTGGCATTAATTTCACACGGAATATACAGTAATTAAATTCATTATAATTAAATATATTTTTATTTAATTTTGAAACCAAAAAGTTTATACTTTTTACTATCAAAATAATTTATAAAACTCTAGAGTGTACTATACTATGATTTTAAAAATATATCGTTTATAACGACTGAATTTGCACGGTCCCTTGGAGGTCGTTATAACCGATTTTCACTGTATACACAGAAATAATAGTCGAAATACTTATCCATATTAAATATCCTTGACTGAACTTGGAATTTCTCACCATTACAAATCGCTCTGTACTCAATTCTAATTCGAGACTGGTTCCCTAGGCCTTTCTTAAATTTTGTAAAAAACAGTAAAAAATATGCCAGAATCGTTGAAGTTATATTATTTCTAAAATACATTGGCTTGTGCCTAGAGGCGAGAAGGGGGAGAGGTAAAAACACGTGACTGTTCTCCTCCCCAAATATTCCAATCACCAACGTATTTTCTCCATAAGACTTCAAACAAAACTCTAGAAACATTTTTTTTTTTTAAAGAAAAAAAAAATGAAAAGTGTGAAATATACTGTCCAATAACTTTCCTCCCAAGGCGAATAAATAGCAACCAATTTATGTCGTGTTTTGTCTTCGGGCCAAAGCCTCTTTCAGACAAGCCAAAGGAAGAAGAGGGAGAAAGAACTACATAAAAGACGACACATATAACGCAAAGAAATGTTATGCTTCACGTAGAAAAGGGAAAAAATAATAATAAAGGGGAAAAACATGGCTCCCGCGCGAAACCGCCTCCCACAAAAACAATCACCGAGGCAAGGATATGGAACATATCCAGTCAATCCCACTTGGCCCTAGACACAGAGAAAACAATAACGGCACTTCCATTAGAGCGACGATGCGTGAAGCACATGGAGCTTCGCTCGACTGACGTCGGGGGCGCTAGTTACCTACCTTCCGCCGAAACTTCGCAGACACTATGCGGGCAACTAGTGGAATACGGGGTCAGGAATAGGGGGCGGGCCGGACCGATACCCGCGAAACTGGGAGGCCTAGGTGAGTGGAGGAACGAGAAAGGTGGATGGATCCCAGAATTGTGATCGATGGTTGGAAAGCCTTGGAGATGACAACCTAGCGATGCTGATGGATTCCAAAGATGATGATATTTAACATCTCCTTCGCGGGCCGGAACCGTTCCGCGAAACGAGATTTCTCGTAACAATTTTCAATTTCATGACGCGATTGCAGCTCAAGCAAGCAGTTGTTATTAGCGGTTTATAATTACAAAGAGTATGTGGCCTAACATGGAAAATGTTACGGATGAGAAACTGGTAAGCTTTGATCTTGCTCTTTCGCGAAGCTTTTCTGTTCTTGGTATCTATTAGAACTTCGCCTTTATGCAGGAACATTGCTGCTACACCATCGGGTTCTCCTTGAGAGGAGTGGGGTGGGGATCCCGTAGAGGGGAATTCGGATCCGCACACAATGTTGTAGATAACTCAATCTTTTTTTTCCTAACGAGGAAATATTTGCACTACACTGCACACACAGCATTTTAAATCAACAGTTCTTAAAACTTTACATTACCGCAGAATCCCAAAACTTAGCTAAGATTTAAATCCCTAAAGTGTGCTCCAAACACTTCTGCATACCTGCTTATCAAATGCCTTTAAATTTGAAAAGAGGTAAGAATTAGATAAATGCCCACATTTCATATCATAATATGTTTAATAATAAATCGATTAGTATACAGTGAAAATCTGTCAATATCCAAGGGACTAGAAAAAGATGACGTTATGGCCAAAGCTGAACACGATACACTCTATTGAGTGTTACGTTAAAGCGGTTATAAAGTCGGTAGGGTGATGACAGGCATGAAGATGAACAAAAATTGCCATGAATCGTATGACCGAAATTCATGCTTAGTACCAGAAAAGAGCAAATCCGCAAAACGTCCAGCATGCACAAGTGCTTACAACCAGTACACGAGAAACGCAAGCTGCAATGTCCTAATCATTTATGTACTTGATCAGCTAACCTTCTTTGCATCTTGTGCTTCTCATGCGCTGGTTGTATGCACATGCATGCTGGACGTTTCCGGATTTTCTCTTTTCTGCCAATACGCATGAATTTCGGTCCTAGGTTCAATGGCAAATTTTGTTTCTCTTCATGCCTGGCATCACCCCACCGAGTTTGTACCCGCTTTAACAGAACACCCTGTAGAATGCATCGTATTGGGAATGTGTCATGCTGGACGTCTTCCGAACTTTTTCTGGTACTAGGAGTGAATTTCAGCCCTAGCTTCGTAAATAACATCGTTCGTTTTGATGTCCATTATCACCCACACCCGTCAAGTTTTTTAATAGGTCGTTGTTGCTGGTTTTTTTTTTGGGGGGGGGGCGATTCCAGCACTAACCCCAAGAACCATATGCTGGGTGTCATTAAGCCTTCAGACGTAATACCTTCAATATAGTTCTGCCTACTGTAAAAAAGAAAACGTCAATAGTTCGTTCAATACTCGTATTAATTTAAAAATACTGAAATATCTTACAGTAAAAAGGTTTGAATGGCACTGACACGGTTACGGTTTCTCTCGACTTGTTGCCTCCAATATATCAGCGTTAGATCTTAATAAATGTTCATTATAGCATGTAAACAGTTTCGTTCGTTCACTCGTGAAATAAGCAAGTACGAAATATCTGAGAAAGGTGTCATTCTGTGAAGAAATAGTGCACCTTCATAATAAAGACGAATTTGATGACGAAGAGCAAGATGGTGATGGAGAACGAGATGGCCAAGAAAT
Organism: Dysdera silvatica; assembly: GCA_006491805.2. Taxonomy (NCBI): domain Eukaryota; kingdom Metazoa; phylum Arthropoda; class Arachnida; order Araneae; family Dysderidae; genus Dysdera; species Dysdera silvatica. Next base: position 27,681,108 of record QLNU02003225.1, on the reverse strand, counting down.
GAGACCGAATGGAGTTCTCACTCTCATATTTAAAACGGAATCCATTGTGCAAGCAAAACGTTCCCAAAAATTGCTCCACCTTCAGGAACATCCCAAAAATCCAGCTTCCCATCTTCACCCGCATCCGAGAAGCCCGTAACCTACCTCGAATAAATAACCTCCATCCCATCTTTCCGACTGCGGCAAAATTCTCTGAACACCCGTGAAATCGACTATTAAAGCGGGACCACGAAATTGATTGACACTTTCCGGACCCTGTCATTTCAAATCGGACATGACCAATTGACCAGGGGACCTCGAAGAGAATTCATAACGGATTGACACGCAAGTAAGAGCCTTATGACGGCACGTTCTCGCTTAACAATGACGCAAACTTTGACAGTGGCACATTTCGAGATTTCTCGCAAGATAACTACATATAATTATAATGAGCGACGCAACAAGGCCTGCGCTTTGGCCATGAGGTGGAGTGCTTATGGAGTGCGGCACTAGAATTGCATTGGATTCATAAATACAAGACTCAGCAGAAACTATAGATGCATGCTTGCAGCAATTGTTGCAGCATTCTTATTAATTTACAGCATCCACGTTTGCTAAAGAGGACCAATCAAAATGCCATTACATTACAACCTGAAGAACTTCGCGGGTCGAATCAAATTTCGTACAACTTACCTTTGAAAATCGATGCAATTGGAATCTATGGAAAATTTCTGAAATTAATCTACGGCAATTCCTGTATTGATCCATAGAAATTCATGCACTTGATCCATGGAAATTTGCGCAATTGATCCACGAATATTCATGCAATTGATTCATAGGAATTCGTGTAACTGAACTATATATGTCACTAGAGTTAATGCAGTATTTTTTTTCCAAGATTCGTTTATGGAGACTATTTTTTTTAAATGAGATCCACTTCATTAATTGAAATCCTTGTAGACATTAAATAAAAACATTCATGCAATAAACAAAATCTATAATCAATCGTGAAATTTCACTGAATATGAACTAACTGGCGGGGGTAAAAACAAAACAAAACGGTTATTCAGTTAACGGTGCCAAAGGAGAACTATAATGCAAATATTCGTAATTATACACAAATATAATTATAGAAAACTAAATGAATATATGTAACTATAATTACGAGTGTACACTATATTTTCACCCAAGCATTATATTATATGCAGCATGCCATAGAAAACGTTGTGTACAGTCATGCTTAAAAATTTATCAGAGACGGGCAAGAATGCTCATGGAATGGTACTTGGTGCGAAGCTGCACACTTCCAACGTCCGTACACGTCCTGGAATCTAGAACGTTCGATAGCTTACACGGCCAGAGGCCATATTTCCCAGAGACATTCAAACTTAAAGATAAACTGCCGAGCGGCAATTGATTTCCTTTTAAGACATCGCTCCGGAAAATTCCAGAAATTCAATCGAAACGATTCCGGATAATCTGCTTATTGTATCTCGAAAAATACGATAACCGGATCATTCCTGAACACACTAAGTGCCAGTTTCTCAGCCGCCATTTGTTTTGATGACGCAGTGCTACTGAAAAAGCAAATAAACTTTTTCATTTTGTAAACAAACCGATAAGAAACACTTCCTGTACGCAACGTGCTTGTAATCTGCGAGCAAACGTCGTTGCCACTCAGTGAAGCAAAGTCAAAAACAGCTGAAGAAAAGTTTACTTATCTCTTTACAAAAAAAAAACCATTCATTAGGGGTGGAGGAATAGCGTTTAAAAAAAAGTTTTATTTTACCACCATCAACATCTGAAATTGGTTATTTGTGCAAGAGTACAGTGTGGTCACTGGCGGATGGGGGAGGATTTAGGGGGTGGAATGCTAAGTGCTAAGACCCACTTATAACAAGTCCGCAATTCGAGAATTTCTTGATAGAGTGACAAAAATATGGATTTTGTCTAGCATAATGATCAAAGGAAATACAATTTAATAGCTTTTAGCCAACGTTTTTTGGACCCCGGGTTTAACGAGCAATTAAAAAAAAATAGCAAATAATACCTTTTGTAAAAATTCCATCTTTATATGCGGTTGGTCGTAACATTGGCGCTCCTTATAAACTGATTTCTACAGCATTTCTATGTGGTAAGGGGTTTGACTAATCCCCTTCCATGAATCCGCTGCTGATGAAGTTAAAATTTTGTGCATTTTCAAATTTCCTGTGAATTTTCAGGACAATATGGAGAGAGTGAAATAAATATTAATAAAAAAAAAAGTGCTTAACAGTAAAACTGTACCTTGTAATAAAAATCCCGTTACGAATGATTTATACTAGGGTAATATTTGCTCTAGACCTTCAACGTTCAGTGTTTCCACTCGCATTGGTGAAGCAAAATTCCCTGACTTTTCCCTACCCGGCAAAATTCCCTGAGCAATCACAAACAACTTTCGACTGCAAGGAAAATGGTTCGTTTGTTTGTAGTTTTACGGCTCAAGGAATACAATGGTCAAGTTGGGCCGGGACCTACAGTTTTCCAAGGGGAATCCGAACTTCTTAAGGCCTAGGGAACCAAACCCCGGACTACAGTGAGCAGTGCAATCTTTATGAGATCTGAGTAAGCGTTCTTTTCCCGTTGGGAGTCGAAATCCAGTTAACGGCGCACTAGCTGAACGCGTTACAACACTGCGCCCATCGCAGAGCCGTAAGGAAAATGGTTTCCCGTTCGTGGGAGACTTTAACTATTCAAACCTGAAGTTAAGATTTTCTCCGATTTCCCCAGGTTTGGCCGAAAGATCTCGTTTTTCCTTGATTTTCAGGGACGATTTCGAATTCCCCGGCAACTGCAGGTCCCCTAAATGCGTGAGCATAGGCGTACACAGAAAGTTCAAAAGGGGGGGTTGTAGGCACAAAGGGGGGTTTACAACCCCCCCATCAACAAACACCCCCTGCCTACGCCAGTGTGCGTGAGTACCCTGACACTGTGTACACCAGCACACCATCAATATATATAACTCTATGGATCTAACGTATGAATCCGTATGTGGACATATTGGTACATGTACTGCGATAACACAGAAACTGACACACGTGTTCATTCGTAGAACATAAAATTCGTTGTCACACTATTATTACAATCTCTCTCTCTCTCTTTTCCGATACACTATACGAAAATTAAAAGCAAATCAATGTCCATACAGCCCCTTCTCCACTTCAACCATATACACTTCCGCAGACAAGGGGTACCACTCATAAGCAACGAGCATTCAAATAAATCGAATAGGAGATGGGGGCTACAACGCACGGGTCAAAGATTCTCGTTCGTCAGCCCTCACGGCACCCGTTGGCTCCACAACCTGCAAATTATCAATAATTTCAGACATCAAAACTGCCCCTCCATTACCACGACCGGTCCGATGACGAGGGCCTAATCGATTACCGCTGTGGCCTGGTCAGTTGCTTAAATCGAATATCGTTAGACTATCGATGATGGAGAAATTCGCTGCCGCGCTTGTAGGTGTGGCTTTAATGAAACCTCGAATAAATCCATCACGTATTCTGTCCCGTCTTGAAAACACCGAACGGGGAAACCGTTTGTTTGTTTTGTGGTTTTACGGCTCAAAGACTACAGTGGTCATGCTGCGCCGGGACCTACTGTTTTCCGAGGAATCCGAACCTCTTAAGGCCTAGGGAACCAAACCCCGGACTACAGTGAGCAGTGCGATCTTTATGAGATCTCTGAGTAAGCGTTCTTTTTGCACTGCTGGGAGTCGAACCCGGATTAGCGGCGCACTAGGAGAACGCGTTACCACACTGCGCCACCGCAGGGCACGGGGGAAACAGACAAGGTTTACTATAAATAGAACTGCTGCTTCACTCGATAGGTAGGACTTTGTTTTACAGAGTAAGGACAGCGAAGGGTATGCTGCGCTGGGATACAGTTTTTCGAGGAATCCGAACCTTTCAAGGCATGGGGAATTAACCCCGGACCATGGTTTATCGGTCGGCGTTCTCTTTTAGAACCGTTGGGAGTTAAACAAGGGTTAACTGTAAGCTATATGACCGCGTTACCACGGCTCCACCACAGTGCTTAAAATGTAGGAATGACGGCGTATGCAGGGGGGTTTAAACCCCCCCCCCATTATGATGAAACGTTGTGTACACATGAATATATGAACTTGCAGCAACGTAACCCTCCCTTATGAACTTTCTGATTGCGCCTATATGTGGGGGAAGTCGACGTTTTTTAACGAGTACGTATCCTCCCCTCCAAAATAAAATAAAATAAAAATAATAGAAGGTTCTAAAACATTTGAAAGCCCACAAACCGTTTCCCAATTTGCGGACCATAACATCGGCGTTTCCATTTTTTGCAGTCTAAAGTATCCTTCAGTGTCAAACCAAAGCCAGCCATACCCTTAAAATGCCTTTTCTTCTATTGGTAAGTCTTGTTCTTACTACATTTCTCTTGCTGGTTTGCTCTTTCTTACTCTTTACAGCAGACGCTTCTCTTCTCAGAGCATGTCGTCATCCAAGTCTTCTTTCTCCTTTTTTATTTCTGTTCTTATGTTTGCGCAATTCTTTCGGTCATTTAGGGTTACCTGAGGGAATGGCATATCACCCACGTGCGTGGAGACATCTCATATATATCATCACATTTAACCACAGTTTATCCACTGCCGGATGGTTTCCCTCAAAACTGCTTGAAACACAAGTCTGTCCTCAGCAATTCATTTCCGCATCGTACATTCTACAACTTGTTTCTTATTTCATCTACCTAATCTGGCCCGCTAAGTGTTAATAGTATCTAACTGGACGGAGACCTACGACACGATGTGTGGGAGCGGCCAGGACAGTATCCTACTCTGCCTCCAAGTGGTGCAAATTAGATTTTCCGTTTATGAGATGAATTTGCATTCGAATTATGAATAAGGAATCGAAAGAGGAGAGCTAAACGACTCCCCAATACACGTCTGGCCAACGTAAGGGCCAATGCGTTCTCTCATTCGCACAAACTTTTGGCAACAGGAAAATTTCCATTTCCATAGCCAGAAACAATTAGCAAATTAGCTAAATCCTAGCTAGAAACCACGACAACTAAACACAATAGAAAAAGGTGGAAAGAAAAAGAACGCCAATTATATATAAAAGCCGTTGTTTAATGCCAACGTCGATCATTATTCTAAAATACCTAATACGGCCCAATGCTTATCGAACGCTGAAGGTTTACTGCGAATTCCCGACAGACGCCAGGTACACACACCTGTCACCGACAGTATTACTAACCGGGAGGTCCTTCCTCATCGCTGACACCCGAAAATAGCCCGCGCTTCATAAAAAACAAAACAATTAAAAGCTCATAATACCCCGTGATCGCACCGATTCCCTTCACTTAGCCAAAAGCTCATCAAAAACTCATTCAAAACATGGGGGGGCTACAAGCCATAATGGGGAGCATTGGAATTCAGTAAATGTACGATCTGCAGAGGCCGATTTGCGATTTTGACTCTCTGTACGCTTTACATATCTTGCCGCCTCCTCTTAGCAAACGTAACTAGAGCTACGACAGATTTTGACGCTTTTGTCAAATTCTTAATTTGACACCAAGGGTGGTTTATTCCAAATTATGCTTTTAGCAAGTCTAACAGTTAGTCCGCTAGCACATCCGAAAAGAACGAGGTAATTTGGCTTATTATTAATATTTTGTAGACCAATCAAAATTATATCTATTTTCCATTTATTTGTGTATTTTTATTTATTTATCACATCGGTAAAAAATATATTTTTTGGCGTGTAGCAGAATCTTAGCAATTCGTTTTAATGTGTTATGGGATGAAAAAGGTGGGAAAAAACAAGTATTGATATTCCAAAATAGGCGTAGCCGGGGGGGAGTTTTGGGGGTTATAACGCCCCCATTGCAATGAAATTCTGTATATTTAACATAGGAATATATGAGTTGTAGCTCTGCCACCCCACCTCATTGAGCCTATAACCCCCTTTATGAACTTTCTGCCTACGCCTACATACCAGAGTATTGGTCCTACATATTTGCGAGGAATCAGAACCTCTTACGGCCTAGGCACTGGCGTACGCAGGGGGGTGTTGGTGCTGCGACCCTCCCCACTGCTATGAAATTTTATATGTTTAAAATAGAATATGTGTTGTCGTTCTGTAACCCCCCCCCCCCTTACGAACTTTCTGCGTACGCTCATGGACCTAGGAAACCACCCTCTGGACTACTGAGAGCAATTAGTCGATATGTTACAATCAAACCAAGATTAGTGGTGTGGTAGTCGAGCGACACAAAATACCAGCAATTTTAAAGCATGAACTGTACGTACTTTCTTTCTTCCCTCCCCTCCCCTCCCAGTGAATTACAATTCTTTTCTAACGTACAAACATGAATGGTTTGCGTATTCCAGGAAATTAGATAAAAAGTTATTTTCCTGACACGTTAAAAGCCATGTAGGTTAGAATGTCTTCTTTCTTATCCTAAGGCAATCATCATCTTATAAACATTATTCGCTTATCACCTTTCAAGCCTTGCGGTTTATCAGACTTGCTACTATCAGACGATGATGAGGAATGCAGATTTATCAATCCTTCCCTTATACGTACCCACGTTCCAAACCAATCTTTCTTCTCGAACGTTATTAATAAAAAAACCCAATATTTAAAAATTACCACCACCCGTCCCCATCACTTACGTTCCACGGTTGATAACATGGCAAAAAGATTTAAATGGTTGATTGGTTGTACTTCTACGGCGCAAGGTCTCTATGGATCATCCGGTGACAAACAAGGCAAGGCCAGCCGAACATACGATTTTGACTCGCCAAAAGCTACAGTAATCAACAATACAGTAGAAACCTCGTTAAGACGAATTATTTTTAATACAACCCGTTTTCTGAAGTCCCACCAAATTGTATGGCATACTATACTTTCCGGATAAGACGAATTACTGTTAATACGAACAGATTTTCTGTTCCCTTTGGTGTTCGTCTTAACGAGGTTCGACTGTATTATAATAGCCATAATAAGTAGGCTGCGACACTATAATAGCTATATAGTGTGAGTTAGCTACTATAAATACTACTATAGTACGTGTGTGAATTAACTACTATACACATATTCCACGAGTACAATGAGTCGCCTACTAGAAATATTAATAATATAGTTAGATTAGCTGTTATATTCGTATTAGGAAGAGTTCAAGTGCTATGTAAGCAATATTTTGGTCATTTTACGTACAGGTAATCGTGTTTTTTTATGTGTATTCACAGTCGTAGTCGTAATTGAAAAATAACTGACTGTAAACGTAATCAAAATTATAATCTAAATTTTGATACTTAGGTAATTGTGTGCGTGTGTGTAATCGTAATCATGATCCTACTATGGTAATCGCAATCATGATCCTACTATGGTATTCGTAATTATAATCCTACTATGATAATAGTAATCATAATCCTACTATAGTAATCGTAATCATATAAACTGATTATAATCGTCCCCGTCTGATCTCAACCCGTCCGCATGTATGTACTTCAGCATTCAGATGTTCGAGTTGTTTTGCGGTCCGTTCGATGGTTGATAAAATCGGGCAAAGTATATGCATCAAGTTTGACGAGAAGCTCGGAAAATCGGCAACCGAAACACTCGAAACATTGCTATGCTTGGGATGTTGTTGTCTATAAAAACGAGGCCATTTTGGATTGACATGAGCGGATATAGCGTTGTTATACACGAACCGGTTACAGTTTAGGTTGCTTGGGTACAGTCTATCAATCATCATCATTGATCCAAAGAATGTCCATGGCATCATGGATGGTTGAAATACGACCCTTAGGATACTACTTACTGAATTTTATTTTAATATTTCCAGGGCTTATTCGGATCCTCGGTCTTCCTGAGCTCTTACCATTTTGACCCGAGGTTTGATGATCCTTGAAACGGAAGACCTACTTAATACACAGCATATGATCTAACACTTATCACCAAAAACTTGATGAAACATTTCAAGAATCTAGGTTGCCGATTTTCTCAAGCTTCAAGTAAAATTTGATGAACACACTTTACTCGATTTGTCAGCCATCACAACAACACGTGCTCATAAAACCACGCATACCAAAAGGTTCATATATATACAGCAAAATGTCATTTTGAACACCGACTCAATAGGCTTAAACGATCCTTAGTGGTAGACCAGTCTACCCATGAAAGTCACCGATTAATAGGTAGAGTCCTAGAACTTTATGGTAACTCCTCAAATATCACTTGTTCTGGCACAAAAATCGCCGGAGGGGAAAAAAAGACTTGTACGAACTACCTATAAGACCTTTGCCAACAACTTTCCTCCAAATCAATACACAGAGGAAGTCGGTTACAGAACACAGGTATACCAATTCACGATTATAAAGAGGACATAATTGTGGTCAGTTTGCTTTAAGGCATAACACATACAATGAACCAGGTTACGTATAAACCTCGCGAAAAGTAAATTTGTTCTTCTCTAATTAAAAATTCAACTTCATATGTTCAAAGATTTTAGAATGTTTATTTAGTTTAGAAGTAAAACTCACTATGAAACACTTACAAAGCCGACTTCAAGCTTACAGTAGTGCATTAAAATTATTCCTGCATTGAAAACGAAACTTCTTATTCTAATGCCCGAAGTATAGTTGATATACTAATTACGGATATTTACTAATTAACCGATTTTTTTTTTACGACCAATGATACCAATGACAGTATTTTCAATGCTTTAAACATTATTCAACATAATATTAGATATACGAAACCAGAATTTCTCTAATGGACGTGCATTACTAATCACATACACTGATAAATGTGAGTGAAAAATTACGTTATATTCCCGTATTCAGGGCCTGATTACCGAATAGGCTATATTCTCTAGAAAATTTTTAGGTAAAAGCTTACTTTTTTGGGCTATTTTGGATAGTTTACTACGAACTTGAGGAATTTTAGAACGAGTATACGCAAGTACTTATGTTTATATGCTTTCAGACCCCAACTAATACTGTGCCTATAGCCTCCACATGTCTTAATCCGGCCTTGCCTGTATTGGCTTTCATATTATGTATGTCATTAATTACTAAGAGTATATAATTAATTTTTGACTAAATCCTATTCATTAAATATTAATCCATTTACAAACAAAAATAACAGTTATTGATTAAATATATTAATTTATAATTTATGCATTTTACCTAATGACGGTTATAATCAAGAAGGGTCGATCCTCCAGTCCTCCGATATTTAACCGAGCTTCAGCTTGTTTGGCGCAGAATGACCTTTGATGTAGGACATCCTAGGTCCATAACATATAATGACATATAGGGAGAAGAAGAAAAGACCATAAAGCTCTCTTACGCAATCTGTCACCAAATTAACTTTCTGAAACGGTGTTGCCACCCAAAAATTTGAATTTTGTTTAAATATCGTTCTCTCGAATCGATGCCATCAACTTCAGTTGGCTTAATTGTTTATGGGGAAAGGGTAGACAAAGTTCATGATTGCACACACCACAAACACACTTTAAAACAAGCACGAGATGCAGATGTCTTAAACTGGAACATTTAAAAATATTAAGATGGCGGAAAATTCGGACCAATAACATGTAATATGTCTCTTAAAAAAAATGTCAGAGAATATGCAAGACGGATTTCTTTTAACTGGAGTTCGATTAACCTCTGTTATTTCTTCTGCACGGGGAACCGAACGAATCAACGTCCCTCACAGACAAACAATAACTCCCCCATTAAGCGTATTATTAACAACAAAAAACACAGCGAAGCCCATTAGTAAAATTGAAATTCTAAAAAGCTATACAACCAAACACGACACGAGAATTTTTATTTCCTCTGGAGGGGAAAAAAAAAATCCCTAACAACGACGTCCAAAATCTGTTCTACGTGCTTGGGCCATGGTTTTTCGCAACCTAAAACACGGAACGAAGTCGGAGGATGGGGGGTGGATCTGTAAGAAAAGATTAAAAGAAAAATCCCTATGCCCCCCCCTTGCCCACTCCTCCCAATCAAAAATAACAAATCCGCACTTGAACTTTTTTAAAAGACCATTAAAAAAAATAGGAAAGCAGTTTTCTTCTCTCACATCTTTTGAGAAGGGGGAAAATTTTTTTCCCTTCCAATAAAAAAAGGGCGGGAGAAGGGGGAAAAAATCCACAGTACATGAAAACGCATTTTTCCGGATATAGGAATAAACTTTAAAATAAAAGAACATTTCGCATCCGTTATTTCTAGAATAAAGTGGTGAATTCTTTTCCGGAATTCCTAACAAGCTACATTCCCTTTTTAGAGGGGATTAATAAATCTTCTCCCTACATTTCAGTGACGGCCAGGGTAAAAGCCCAGTTTCGGCAACAATGCAATGTGTTTCAAAAACATCTTTAACTGTCTCTAGTCTACGATTATGGCATATTAACACTAGGTAGTCTGACACTTCATTTCTTCAATTATATCAGGGGCGTACGATGATGACAGAAAGGAAGGAAGGGTTCAGGGCTGCTAAAAATTCGCTAGCTACATCGCCTAAAGACTACACATTATTTTAGCTTCAGGTAAGAAATTTTGCTAGCAAAAAAATTTTTAAAAAAAAAACAAAAACAAAAAAAAGACATTTCTCTGATGGTAACTTTTCATCATATCGCACTTAACGTTTCATAGGTGACGCAACTCAAAAATTTGCGAATTCCAGCTGAAAACGTTATCAAGATAAATAGTGAATCTTCAGACCAAACGGCACATATAACCAACTATTCAATAGTTTCATCGAGAAACGTAAGAACGTAGGTTGTTTCATCATAGTTTACTCAGTGTTGCGTAATTTAAAATTGCTCAAAACGCAAATCTACAAATTTTGAGGAGTTGTGTCACTTTTAGGGGGGTGGGGGTGCGAAGCATTATCAGTATCGTATTTAAATCGTACACACACATATGTATATCTTAGTATAGCAATTTAAAAACAAATATGTGCCAATCGTATGTTGGACACAGTAACAATCAGTGTATATGACGCTTAAGCCATTATTATACGGCAGACATACTGCCTAGCCAAACCCACAGAATGGTTAATTCATGGTATGATATTTTCATATATCATCATCATATTCAACCATTATCTATCCACTGCTGGATGAAGGTCTCTCCAAATGCTTTCCACACAAGTCTATCCTGGGCCATTCGTTTCCACGTCACCCCAACCTGTTTTCTTATTTCATCCACCCATCTAGTTTGAGGACGTTTTCTAGGTCTTCGGTGGTCTCTTGGAAGACCATATATATTTTCCATGTAGACCAAGAAGACCATGTATAGTTTCATATATATATATTAGGAAAACATTAATATGCGATTATTAATTTTTCACTTTATACATCTACTATAAAAATATTTCTTAAATTTATTACGATCACATTTTGATATCTATCCAACATCATAACGCAACTGGCAGAAGAATAAAAAATAATTTTATAATATATTCTGCGGGGATCCAACAATAAATTTCAAATATATTTTCATCACACTGGCATAACGACAAAATTGAATTTTTCTGTGAAACTAAAACCAACGTTTTATCCGAACAATATTTTTAATTGGGGGAGAAAAAAAGCGGCTTACCTCAAACTAACAGCGTTAATCCAAACAGGAGCTTCATCCAGGAAAGCTGCTCGGCACCCCAACAACGGACCGGCCTTCCTTCAACAGGCTGCCGTTCTCTGCTGCAAGGCCTGGAGGGACACCGATACTACTAGAGTTGGGCAACTCCAGGACGGTGTTGCCGGTATTGTGTTGGGAAAATTGCAGCGACAACCCGCCTTAACACGGGCAAAAGCTGCCATATTCGTTCTTCTTGGACGTGCGACAAACGCTGCCGTTTCCAGTGGCAACCGGGCTTCGGCCTGGACACCATCCTTTTCGGTACATCGTTGTCAGATTTCGTTCCAGCTGGCCACACCTTTTCCCACAGAGAAAACAAGACTGTTCCTTCTTCGAGGTTTCTCCGGTTTTTATCCCGGACAGAGACGCAACTGGTGGAACCTGGCCTGGGGAACGTTTTCCCCTTGGATACGATACCGTGCGCTAGCTCTTACTATGCGTGCGTACCATACATGGAACAAATTGAGATAGCGGGTGAGTGAGGGCGTTGGGAGCCGAAATGGGGAAAGCCACGCGCGTGCAACTATGCTGCCATCTGTCGGTCGAATTATTTAAAACATTTTTTTGTACTGGCGGATTTTTACGAAGCAAAACATACGAGATGACTGATTTTGTCGTCGGATGACATTCATTCAATTCCGTACTTAAATTATATTTTGATATTTTCTCAAAACAAGATATGCTTGAAACGGTGGAAGACCAAATTATTGTGAATGCGTAATACCAATATCATCAAATAACTATTATGACAACGTAGCTGGTTAATTACACGAAACGATATCATAGATTCAACAAGGACCATCTTTGCAAAAATAAATTCTAAAATTACGCAAGGGAAAATACTGTAATCGATTAAAGAAAAAATCGCCAAGTACCTGAAAATATCGATAAAGGAACTCGTGCGCGTCTAGAGTATCAATTTCTTTCAATAATACCGATAATGACACTTGATTCATCGATTCCTGAACTTGAATCGAATATTCTGAGAATCCGAAATATTCTTACATACTTCCTTGAAAAATAAAAATGGCGACTACGCAATATAATAATTTTGAATGTCAAACGCCTAATTATTTCATTTAAACCTTATGTTTCACGTCAGCTAATCTGAGACATAAATATTAATAATTATTATTAAATAGAAAAATGTATTATTAAACATAATTAAAATAGGAGTAACTAAGGGATGAGGCTAGAAGAAGCTTAGTTTCCCCACAAAAAAGAAGATACGAATGCTGTGTGTCATGCAGTGGGGATTGGAATAAAAGCCCCACCCCCCTCCACGAAGGGCTAATCCAGAATTTTGTTTTGGGGAGGGAGGGAGGGCGGCTCAAAGTTTGAAAATTATTTTGAGAAAGGCACAGAACTTGAAAATAAATAATGCAGACCTATGCTAAAAGTCTATAATAAGTGTAATTTCGTTATTTTCGGGGGGAATGCGCCTACTACACCCTGAATCCGTCTTTGCCCCCCATAGATCTCCGT
>QLNU02003225.1:27641471-27666103 GCA_006491805.2 Dysdera silvatica | reverse complement strand
TCGACCGCCCAATTTGTTTGGGTGAAGCGGCGCTTCACCCGACGAGCCGCCACTGTTCATATCTAGTTGACTGCGCTGAGGCACCAAAATGAAAAACATAATTTGAAACGCATATCCTGTGCCCTTCTTGACGCTTTATAGCATTGGCCAAGCTTAACATTCAAAATAGAATCTGAAGAAGACATGCACAGACCAAGCGGAAATGTGAAGTACATGCCTTCAAAAAAAAAAAAAAAAACCCTGCCAATATGGCATTTAAATCAATTTCACATTTCATGCTCCAACATGATGGAGCCATAAATACAAACGAATTGACAGAAAAAAAAATTGCTGCAAATTTCAAGGTGACCTCCCCAACCCTGGAGCATTTGCCATAACCTAAGCGACCCTGCTAAAAACTGACATTCGACAGATCTGTCGCAAAACATGGGAAAATTACATTTTAACCCCTTTAATCTAAGTCAAAATCCAAAAATTACGTAATTTTATATCCGCAGAACCAAAGATTTCCCTTCTTAGTCAGATTTTTTACTGGAGAAAAGGGGGAATTCTCTGCCCCTACGTTAGGAAGCGCTACACGAGATAAGATGGCAGAACCGAGTAAAGGAAGTCAAGGGGTCCTTTGGAAGGGACCTTTCTATCGCTATATAGCCCTAATAATGACGGACCTATCACCATAAAGAGAAAATTTTATAATATGGGCGATACGAAAGGTTCGTTGGTGATATTTTTATGATGCGATGGCCGTTCTGCGCAAACGAAGTGGGGACGTATATACGATAAAGAATGAGAATAAATTAAAACTAAAACGGTATAAATATACTGAACGTAATATATTAAATGTAACAAATGAAACGATATACAAAATCAGATGTGATGGGAGAAACCAATGTTAGATAAAAGTTAAAAATGAGTTGTTAAAAATACGTTAAAAAATTCAATGGCATTAAAAGCAATGGTCGAAACCACTGGGAAAACACAGGAATACGTCAAGCAAGGTATGAATTACATAAGCAGTTACGTTAAATCTATTAACATCTGAGAGAGAGACGCAAGAAAAAATAATTTGTGAGAGCATTTGATGAACCATTAGGACATCAAACGATTCAATTTTCCACCAAATATTCCTAGGATATGGATGAAAGTGAGAAAAATGTTCCATTAATCACTTTCTGATTAGGCAACGCAGTTCGTTCTACAACCGTTAAATTTCACTGATTAATAAACCACAATTAATTTAGCAATTAATTATAAAACCACCCTTAAAATAGTTTTCGGTTTGGGTGCATAGCCACCGACGAACGAACTGTCCAGAAAAGGCGATAAGGAAGAAGGGAATTCGCAGGAGAAAGAAGCAAGTGCAGACACAGAGGGCGGAAGTGATAATCCACTTCCGGTGGACGCTTAGCGTCAGTTTCCATGACGACAATCGCCGGGTCCAAGGCCTACAAGACTAGAGCCCGAATTAGCGTTACACTACTTTATCGCCGGCAAAACAGCTATAGCGATTGTGATTTTCCATTATTGATGCAGACAGACAATATATCTACTTCTTTTTATAAACGCGAAATTACAATAAAATAACTTTGCTTTGCAATGATTGGCAATAACAACGGCTTTTGAAACAGATGGGAAAAAAAAAAATTATAAATAATGGCGCTGACGTAACTAGTCGAGGAGGGAGGGGAGAATTTTTTTCTAAGGAGGACTAATCCCCGTGAAATTTGTCGATAACGATATTCTCCTCGGACCCGACCGATATAGAATGATATCAGGTTCACACAGTCTTGTCTATAACGATAAACCGCCAATTGTGTAGGGGCAACTTCCGAAAAATCCTGATTTTTATAAATCAGACAGAAAGTTGCCCCTACACGATACTTCTCCTTTATGCATGGCTGTATACAGGTGCAGTAACAGGTAGGGAGCGATACTTCATATGCATAATTATATACAGGGGCGGTAGTGCGTAGTAAAGCCGAGCTTGTGCTCACTTATGGAGGCCCGAACCCGAAGTTTCAAACTGAACTTTAACACCTGAACGTACGATTTAAAAAGAAAAAAAAATTGCTAAACAACATCAATTTCCTTTGAATTTTCATATATACGTATTTCTGCAATCCTCGAATACAAAACTAATCACACGGCTGCATTCCTGGGAGAATTTCGATATAGAAAGGTCAGTTTCGGCTTCAATTGCATCCATCTAATGAGTCAGAGCCCGAAAATAAGCTTGAAATATAGAGCCCGCACCCTTTTCGGGCTCAGCCCATCTCACCTCTTCAGTATAGGGGCGATTTTTAAATGACATATATATACACACGCACACACATATATTAGAAAAAATAAAAAAATTCTCAATAGCGATTGAGGTGAACCCCAAAATATGGGCTTATTAACTCAACTGGCTGTCAAGACATAAAGACATAAATGTTTAGTTTCAGGGAAATTGTTGTAGGTCACCTTGGAACAACCCTTTTGGATAATAATAAAGATAAGCATAATATAGTTGATGGTGAAAAACGTATGAAAAATATCGATTGTTCTTGTTCAACGTTTTTCGTGCCTTTGAATAACACTTGGTTGCACATGTTTCTTCTATTCAACCCCATCCCCAAATATTTTCGAGTTGGGGCCCCCCCCTAATATAATTGAACGTCATTTTTAGCTGCAGTTTAATACAGCTTGAATTTCCGGCGTGGCGAACAGTAATATATACATCCGAGAGAGAAAGTCATTAACCCCTTTCCCAAAAGGGAATCATTAGAAGGGAAAAAAAACTTCCAAATTCCTGGGGAAAAAATCCCTCGAATAGCAACTTAGGTACATCTTAATTTTAAGATATTTTTTCTTAGCATTTTAAATCGCGTTCCAAAAATAGAAATTTGGAGGAGGCCATGAAACCTTGCAGCACATGGTGAATATCGCCTCACACACACACATTGCATTTCTCTGTCACTTTCCATAGCCCCTACTCCCGGTCGTGATGACACGTGATATGGAAAGCGTGAGAGAACGATTCACCCAAAAGAACGCAACCTTTCCTTCAACACAAAATTGATTCAAACCCCACGTAGGGAGAAAAAAAAAAAAATTAGGATCTTTTTTCGGAATTTCCGTGCAATTTTTTCCCTAAGAGGAAACTGTTTCCGGCCAGTACGAAACGTCACCACGATAGAAAGTTATATTTGAATGGATGCGTGGTACAAAGATACGTCCAGATGCGGATTAAATTCATGCAAGAACTCATAATTATTATTTATAGTTTTGATAGAATAACGGAGTTCTCATTCACATTGGAGGGGGGAAAAAAAATCCCTCACTTTCCCGGCAAAAGTCCCTGACCAACTTTCAAAAGGATTTTGATTGCTGGGAGAGTGACCTGCATGAACGTGGAAGATTTGGCTATTCAAAATGGACGTTACGGTTTTTACTGACTTTTCGAGGTTTGACCAAGAAATCTTTTTTCCTGACAATTCTAGGTTTTCCAAGTTCTACCAGCGCGCAGAAACCAGAGGTGTAGTCGCAAGTTAAGCAGTGCCGAAACGCTCTATTCTTGGTGGCACTGTTTAGAGGGGAAGGCAAGGGACAGAATGGGGGAAAAAGTAGTGCCGGAATGGTGTTTCTGCACTCTACAACCCTGATAGGAGCCTTGTTAAGGTAATAAACCTAGCTTATGGTATACTGGACAGCTGAAAGAAAGAACAAAGTGTAGATAAGGGATGTGACTGTATCTAAACGTTAAAGAACTGAAGATAAAGCATTTATTAAGAAAATATAAAAAAAAATTGCAAGTTAAAATTATCATAACATTATTTAAGAAAAATTCGACACTCTATGCAAGGATATGCAGATTGAAATCGACACGTTATGGTGGGGGGGGAGAAAAAGTTCCAATTATGACACGAACATTATGCAAAATCCAGAGGCGCATTAAACATCACCTTAAAATAACTGAAATAGACGAGATACCAATTCACCAACTTCAAAATGATTTCTTTTTTAATTATACATAAAGCAGTTTTTTTTTCGGATATTAATATTCTATTACAAATAAATTTGACACCCACGTATTAGTAGCTCAAACTAGAGCTATTTTTGTTTAGGAGAAAAAGAGACGCCGTCCTCATCCCAGATTCGAACCAGGGTCCCCGCGTTGAGCCCGCGGTGTCTTGACCTACTAGACGAATGAGAACAAGAACAAACGCTTTTTTCTCCATATATTAAGTTGAAAGATATAATTACCCTTCACAGGGATAACACAACTGCCAGATATAAAATATCTTACAACTTAATATATGGAGAAAAAGGCGTTTGTTCTTGTCCTCATTCGTCTAGTAGGTCAAGACACCGCGGGGACCCTGGTTCGAATCCGGGATGAGGACAACGTCTCTTTTTCTCCAAAACAAAAATAGCTCTAGTTTGAGCTACTAATACGTGGGTGTCAAATTTATTTGTAATAAAAAATCCCCCACGAAAAACTCACAAAAATCTCGCCCCGGTGGCTTTGTGTGTTGACCAATATTTGGCAATTGTGTTATCCCTGTGAAGGGTAATAATATCTTACAAATTAACATTGTAGTCCATCAGTATAAACGTGATAGGTTGAAAAAGCCACAATAAAAGGATTTTCCACGTACAGTTCAGAATACCTTGTAGAAGCGGCATGTAGGTGAATTAATAAGATTAATTTGAGTATTTATTATTAATTTGAGATTTTCTGTAGCTTTAACAGTGTACTGGGTTAGCTTTGCAGCGAATATAGTTTAGTTCGCTCGCATATTATGGAGCAGGGTCAGCTGACGTCATGCCGCGTTCGGACGTCCGCCCCCCCCCCGAGAGCTCTGACCCCCTGTGGCCTAAGGAGTGACACCCCAACTACGATCACTTACAAAAAAAAATAAATAGCGGCCAGCACGATTGGAGCGCCATCTGTCGGAGCGCATCTACAAAAATATGGATAACATTGCATGTTTTTTACAGAGCAAGGACAGCAAAGGCCATGCTGCAACGGAACCCACAACTCCCTAAGGAACCTGAACTTCCGTTTCTTAGAAAATCAAACCCCGGCTTACGGTGAGCAGAAAGAGCGATTAGCCCAGCTAGGCGGACTCGAAGGCAGCGGTCAAAAATACGGTCAGTTTCGCATAAGCGGGGCAGCCGCTTAGGGAGTTTCCAAGTATTACGTAAGCAATATTTTGGCCATTTCAACAGCCTCCCAAAAAAATTATTGGCTAACGTAGGAAAATATGACCAACGGCACCCCCTGCCCTCAAAAGTAGCTTACGTAATAGTAACGTCTTTTACCATGTTTGGCGCAGTATACCCCAGATGCTCTTGCGCCATAAAACATATAAACAAACAATAATAACGCCAATCATTGGTTTTTACAATTGTGGGAACAAAATATTGAGCGATGATTGGCATGAGAAACGGAACTTGGAAGAGGAGGAAATAAGAATAATAACCAAAGCCGGCAAAATAACAAGAACATGTATTGACAACCCTGTATTCGAGAGTGTATCATACAACAGCTCTGGAAATTTTTTGGAGAACACTTATCCATGCATTCCGAAACCTTTAGAGGTTTACTTACAAGGGAACCACTTTTGTGGAAGCTCGTACTCTGAGACAAGACATATCACAAATGATAGTCCATAAGTACCTTATTAAGAATATGAAATCAGTTTTTTGTGAATAGCATATAAATCTTTTTATTAATATTTAAAGTCCAAAAATCGCACTTTTTAGATGAAGTTTGATATTTTTTATTCGCACTGTATATGAAGATAAGAACTTTTTAATTCAATTCGAATAAAGAGGGTAATTGTATTTAACGGATAAAATTATAAAATTACACGGAAGATCGTTAAGAGTATTTTTTAAAAAAAAATTATACAAAAACTAAGTTTTTTAATACCAATATTTGGCGCGTTTGGCTATGCTTTAGAAGAATTGGCGATATCGGCATGAAGTATTTATTATTCAATTACGCTCATATTTCTACCGTCATTGGCATTATTTTCAGGAAATATAATGCCATAATAAAAGGGGAAAAAAATGTTCTGAATTTTATGACCGTAATATCCATATATTTTATATAAATTTTTCAATAAAATTTTTTAATGCAGCATTTCAAAATTTGATATGTAAACAACTTGTTTTAAAAAGTATACAAGCATTGTATCACATTGAACGTCTATACTTTTTGCGGAGTCGGCCTGGATTCTCGGAAAAAATTGACGCGAAAAGTAATGACACTATTCATAGGGAGACATTGTTCTACACTTAATTGGTTATACACCAAAAACTGAATTTTTATAATTTCGTTTTGGTGTGTTACATCAATTTTGATTTCATCCAGAGCAATTGTTTGCAATTTTTTTGACGAAACGTTTATGATTTACTTCATGCCGATATCGCCAATTCTTCAAAACCATAGCCAAACGCGCCAAATATTGGTATTAAAAAGCTTAGTTTTTATAAATTTTTTTAAAATACTCTGAATGACCTTTCGTGTAATTTTATAATTTTATCCCTTAAATGCAACCACCTTCTTTATTCGAATCGAGTTCAACTTATTATCTTTATATACAGCGAGAATAAGAAATATCAAACTTCACCTAAAAAGTGCGATTTTTGGACTTTGAATATTAATAAAAAAATTTTATATGCTATTCACAAAAAAATGATTTCATATTCTTAATAAGGAGCTTGGGGCTAGCATGTACGATACATCTAGTATTAAAGTGCGAGCTTCCACAAAAGTAGTTCTCCTGTTAGATGCTGTGATCTCAAAGAAGACAAAGTCCTACAAGCCAGAAACACTGAAGAAGAAATGTGCAATAATTGTCCACTGTTTGATTTCACTTGCAAACCCTAACTCCTATATGTCACCAGCGTTGCTAAATATAGCACCATACATTCACCAAAAAATTGGACATACGTCACTCCTCGATGTTTTGTTCAACTTGGGGTTATGCTCCAGTTATTATGACTTGAAAGTGTTGGAAGCATCTGTAATCCAATATCCGTGAATCAAGGTACGTTTGCACAATATATATCATCATCATCATCATATTCAACCATTATCTATCCACTGCTGGATGAAGGTCTCTCCAAATGCTTTCCACACAAGTCTATCCTGAGCAATTCGCTTCCATGTCACCCCAACCTGTTTTCTTATTTCATCTACCCATCTAGTTTGAGGACGTATATATATATATCCTGTTCATCGTATTGTAGCAGAAGAAATTGTCGCAAACATGTATTGCTGAGATAAAAAAGGTTAGTTGAAGTTATGAGGTATAAACGCAGAAGTTTTTCTGGTTTAGCTGAGTTCAGCTTTGAAGACTTGAATTAACTTTTTGCTGAAATGAGATACGACGATTATCCAACCACTTTAGATGTCTCATGGACGATGGGTAAAATGTGAAATCTGCACGGAATCCATGGATAGCAGGGTTTTTTGAAAATATTGACAAGTGGGTAGTACAGCGATTCTTCAAAGGTCATACATTGATGGTAAACAGTCCTCTGGGGATGCTGACCTACTGCTTGTACAGACAGCCATTGAAAAACACTGCTGTGCCATTGTGAGTCAAGATACGGACATTCTAATACTATTGATTGCTTTGGCCCCCTTAGACCAGTACATATTCTTGCTTAAACCAAAGATCCGTCGTACGATGAAATTTTTTTCTTCTGCAAGCCTCCAGAAACAACATGTAAATGTCAACATGTACGTTCCTCCTAGCACACTCTTTTAGTGGCTGTGACACAACGAGTGCCATTTATGGCAAAGGGGAGAAAAACATCACAGAGCTGCTTGAAACTGACCCTGATTTGGGTCATAGCATTGACGTTTTTCAGCAAAGCACAGCCACCCATAGTGAGCACAGGAGAAAAGCTTTTCCTCTACTTCTATGGTTCCAATGAAGGAAAACATACAACGCTTGATGAACTGCGCTACTGTATGTTCCAAACGTCAGTTACAAAAAATGTTGCCAAATTGCAATCACTTCCTCCGACATCAGCCAGTGCCGTCCAACAACCATATCGTACCTTCTACCATGTGCAACTATGGTAAGGAAGTAAAACTGGATGAACACTAGTGGGGTTTGGTTCATCAAAACAATGAATTTGCACCCAATCAGAACAACCCTTGACCCTGCCCCTAAGGCTGATTTTGCTGCTGCAAAGGAAACTGTTCTTGTTCTCAATGTTCCTGTGTGAACTGTTCTTGTTCTCAATGTTCCTGTGTGAAGTGTTCTGCTTTGTGCAAAATCTGAGGAGGAAGGGCCTGCTCGAACAGCTGTACGGAAATCCTAGTCACATTAGAATTTGAAGACGGAACTCCTATGTTAACTGTGGACCTCAACGGAGACTTAAATTATGGAAATTCACCTTTCACTGACGAGGATTACATATTACATGATTATTGAAGTACATTTGTATTTTGCTCTATCGTTGCTCTTCTTTTTGTGCGTTTTCTTTGTATTTTTAAAAATAAAGCATTTTTTCTCTTCACCGGTTAAACCTACCGCCTTTATTTTGGTTTTATTTGATTCTGCGTGAAAACATATACGAAGATCACCTTTACTTTGAGGAACCATATAACACCTTCCCAATTAGCCTCCACCACCCCTAAATTTCACTTCCCCACCATTGAGGCTCTTCGGATCCTTAAACTACATGGTGAACAGGAGTTACAACCAAAATGTCGTGAACGTACCAATTTTTATGTTTTTATTACTCCTGATGAAGGACTGCTGCTGATGCGTCCGAAAGCTTGAGTGATCTTTTTCATTGCTATTTTACCAGTGTTTAACCTTTTTATGTAATTTTTATGTTGTTGAGGCTATATTAGGGCCAATTTTTACTGTACTACTCGTCGGTTCTGCCAATATATCCCTATTAAGAAAAATCGACTATACTGGGATACCCACACACTTACGCTATCATAAAAATAGTGTCCCGTATATATATCACAAATACCCTTTTTTTCCTTTGTACCCAACCGTCAGTACAAAAAATACAAACTTTGCTATAAAAAGAGAACACACACTCACATACTTGTTTATTTTTGGGGGAGACGAACACCCCTCTTAAAATCTAAACAAACATTCGGAAAAACTCTCGGCGCCACATTCAAATATTACTCCGGTGAAACTGACATTATTAGAAAAAAAATGTGGAGGAGAAATAAACAAGATTATTATTATTCGCAAATCAATTGTTTGCGTGTTGTAATATGTACGACTGGAGGAAAAAAAAAAAGAACGAGAACAAATAATAAAACATACTCCGCAATAAGCGAGCCATCTAGCACTGCACGTGGAAAACTCTGCTCAGAACACTACCACCACGTCTTGAAACGGCACAATGGCCCAGCGAAAAATAATTGCTAGTCAAGCGAAAACGGATCCGCTTCGCTGGAAATAAATTTTTACCAAGGCGGAGAACAAAAAAGCCATGCTTGGATAGACGGGGTTATTTGCTGGGAATTAGACGGAAAACATGAAACGTAATTGAAACCATTTCCCATCGACCCAATCTCAACAGAGACGGCGGTCACATGAAAAGTTTAAAATTTGCGAAATGAAGAAAGAGATTGATCATGGTCAAAGAAACATGCGACACATAAGCGGCGACGGGGTCTGCCAATTTCTCTGTCGATATCTGCGGCACACGGAACTGCGTTTCAAAAACAATGTTTTAAGTTCTGGGGAGAAGGAGGAAAACACACAGAGAGACAGCATATTTTTGAAAACGCGCAATTGTCTGGGGGTGGGGTGGAAGCCGACAGCGTCTCTACAGAGCTTGAAGCGACAAAATGACGTCATGACAGAAAACTGACAAAAATACCTTTCCGTTGTCGTTTTCCACTCAGGTAAAAAGAGAAAGTTTTTAATTTCCTTTGTAATTCTTCGTTCTTTTCGGAAGGTAGAGAAACAGTGTCAATTTCCAAAACATCGATGCCGGCCGCCCACCGAGAGGTTTGCACTATGACAAATCTGATGTATGTTTGTGGTTTTACGGTTCAAGGACTACAATGGTCATGCTGCGCCGGGACCTACTGTTTTCCGAGGAATCCGAACCTCTTAAGGCCTAGGGAACCAAACCCCGGACTACAGTGAGCAGTGCGATCTTTATGAGATCTCTGAGTAAGCGTTCTTTGCACTGTTGGGAGTCGAACCCGGATTAGCGGCGCACTAGGAGAACGCGTTACCACACTGCGCCACCGCAGGGCTCAAATCAGATGCCCTCCATAAGATAATAACATATGAGCATTGACTAATGGAATGAAATACTTCCAAAACTTTTAAGGGAATTTCACAAATTTTCATAACATATACGTTTGCCTGTAATCGTAGGATTACACATTATTTAATAGCCGTGGAATTTTTCAAATCCAGAGTTGGAAAAATAAAACTACTTTTTCCAAACGTTTTGCTCATGTAATGGTTTTAAAAATGGACATCTGCATATCAGTATTGTGTGATGCACATGTCAATATTGTGTAAAATGTGCACATTCGTATAGAAAATAATGCTTTCTATATAGACGTCATTGCAATAACCAGATTGCACATCCCTACGAACGTCACTGACTTCTCGAGTCAGTAACCAACATCTGTGCTCAGTTCGGGGCAGATAAGATCATGCTGCACCTGACTGAACCGCTGCCATCAAGGCAATCAAACCCCGCAATACGGACTGGCAATAAACGCATTATTACAAGCGCCACTGCGGACCCCTATCCCCGCTATATACAAAGCGCTAGCACCCTTAAGAGACATTCTAAATCATGCATCTGTACAATTAACGATTACCTAAAAAATCCCTACCTACAAATTTGATTATTCCCTTTCTAGGCCGAAATTCCCTTTGTAAGGGGAGGATGGGGAATTCTAGTGCCCCTTCAGCCTGGAACACTATAAATGTCATTGATAGGATCAGCGGAGGATATCCGATTTTAAACACTGGACAGTTAGCGTAGGGCCATGAAAAGCAGCCTCGCTTTCTTCTCAATCCCTCAGTAAATCCCTAAAAACAGGTGAGAGGCAAAGGGGATAACTTTTGTTACGGCAGACCAACTGGAATTTACAGACATGGCTGATTTATTTCCGCTTTTACTGCGAGCTGTATTACATCGCATGGGCAGGTGGCCACCTATATATTTCGCCCCCCACGCCCACTTTCTTCCCTGATAGCTCGGGCAGAGAGCAGTATATAAAGAGGGCTTGCTTTTATCGGCTTTACGGCATAAAAGAAAGGGGAGGGGGAGGAAGGATGAACAGTATGGAACTGTTGCCATGACAGCAGCATTCTCTTTCTCCACCCCGCCCCCTTGTGTCTGGTCCTTGTAAAGATGGAAAATGGGGGAGAAGGGGGAGGGGAGAAAGGTCACTTTGGAAGACAATAACAGTTGAGTTAAAACGGTTCAAAAGAATTCCCCCCTCCCCCCCCAAATACGATTTCGTATCTTTATCCTAGCAATAACTCTTCCCGCATAAATTTCTGTAAATATTTTTCTTGGCCATGTGTGTGAAGCTTGGCGAGACAAAACAATGCCAAAAGCGCCAAGCCGAAAAACGGTTTAACATGACGGACGTCGTCATTCTCATGTTTTAGGATGCTTGACGATGAAAATCAATTATTTTAATACTATATACTGAAATTGAAAATGACAAAGAAACTGGCTAAAAAAAAAAGAGGAAGCAACACTGGAAAAGGGGAATTTTATTTCCCTACGACAGATCAAGGGCCTACCGATTTCAATACGGGTGGGGGAAAATCACATCCATCCATCATATCCATAAAGCATGAATAAATAAAAACGATCACACACCCTTGACAACAGATCTCCATAGTGAATGCAATCAAAATTCAAATCCTCGTCTATTTCGAATCAGACTCAAGCGCCCATACATTAATTTTTGCTTACACGTATTCCAGGATGCGTGAAAGGCAGAAAAACAATTCAAAACTAATTCCGTTTCAATTGCGAAAACAAACAGACAACACGGAAACTTACGTGTAGGATTCGTGAATTTGATGCACCGAAGGCGATCGTGAAGAAAAAAAAACAGGTGTAATAACAATAAATATCCAAATATTCAGGAATTTTCGCACTTACCTAAAAAGAGAGAGAGAGAAACAGATTAGCATTGGAGGAAGCAATAACTGTTACATTTACATTTAAATTGTTTCATATATATATATATATATACACCAAGATACACAAGAACATTTACTCGACGGCGAGGGCTAGGAAAAAGCAGCCGTCCACCACCGATAACAGAACGATAAATGAGGTCCTCTTTACTCAAAATAATTTTAATATGGGGGGCGGTAATTGTGTAATTAAGAAAAATTTTTACGCTGAAAATTAGGCGAAAGCAGCTTTTCATCAACGGGAAAAGGGCCGAACAGTGACGCTTTCCGCTGGAAAAGGGGGTTAGGAAAATGATTATCGATGGTTAAGGTATTGTGTAAAGCAGCATTCTGGTTGGTTGTATTTTTTAGGCGCAAGAAAAGCAGGATTCTGGTTGGTTGAATTTCTATGGCCCAAGGAAAGCAGGATTCTGGTTGGTTGTATTTTTTAGGCGCAAGGAAAGCAGGATTCTGGAGCCAGAAAATCGACGAAAGACACATTTCAATATAACGTTAAGTTTAAGTCGTTTTATAGCAGCACTTACTACGAAAATTTATTAACTCGATATATTGGAATTCACGATTGATCACATTGGTGAAATTTAGCTCGTCTATTTAAAATAGTGACCAATAAAAAAAAAAATTCAGAGATACCGTCACTGCCTTACGTAGGGAGGTGTTGATGGGGGTTGTAACCCCCCATTGCAATGAAATTTTGTATATTTAACATAGGAATATGTGAATCGTTGCTCCGCAACCCCCATTGCACCTATAACCCCCTCTTATGAACTTTCTGCATCGGCCTATGGATACGGTGCATGCAATAAAACACTTGAAAGAATACGGGAAAAACAAAGACGCCGAAATAATTGGAACACGAAACAAAATTTTTAGAAGATTTGGAATAATAAAAGAATTACAATTGCCAAAAGTGAGAGCAGGGAAAAAATTTGACTATACAGCATATAAGGGACCAAACATGTGGAATAAAATTCCAGAAAGGATCAAATCTGTGAACAATAAAAACGTGTAAAGCAAATTAAATGAATGACTGCATTTGAGAACGATGGGGAGACGTAATGTGATAGATAGATAGTAGGAGTGAATGAAATGAAGTTAGTATTCGATGACTGAGTGACGTATTTTTTTTTAACTATTTTTAATGCAATAAACTAATGTTTTAACATAATTAAAAAAAAAAAGACTAAACAATGAAAAAAGAAATACAGGAGGATGCACCAAGACATATTCAATACGAGTGCATTTAGGGTCTATATATTATTTATACAGATTGCATTTACCCGTTTCAGCACCAGATTAAGACATGTAATAACGTACTATTGTTAATTAAATTGAAGGATATTTTTAAATAGGAAACGTTATGTACAGCTTTTAGAAAATGTATACATTGAAAATGTTATGTATCTTTTCTATGACGTCATTAAATGCTTGTAATTTACGGATGTTTTAAAACCATTTGGGGAGATCAGTTCAAAAAAAGAAAACCCAAACAAGAATGAAAATCGAAATATAATAAAATATAAACCGGGGCATTTGTATGGTAAATTTACAAGAAATTCAAAATAAATGGTATTTACAAGAAATTAATGGAAAATATTTGCAAGAAAGGGCAAAGGGGGATATTTACAAGAAATTAAACCGTGTATTTACAGGAAATTGGGGGTAAACAAATATTTACAAGAAATCGAGGGTTACGCTGGTATTTACGAGAACTTAAAATGTTTACACGAAACTAAAAATATTTACATGGAATTAAAAAAAAATATTTACAAGAAAATAAAAATGTCTACATATGAAATTAAACAATATGTAAAAGAAATTAAAAAGTAAACAAATATATACAAGAAATTAAAAAGTAAAAAAATATATGCAAGGAATTAAAAATACAACATATTTGCAAGTAATTAAAAGCAAAAAGGTTAACGCATGAATCGATGTCTCTTAACATGGAAACGAATTTAATTTTACGTCAGCAAGGCAGGTTGATGTGTCATGAGAACGGGGCGACACGTTAACGTGACATACAAGTCCTAACTCATTTTTCACAAACGCCCACGTTTATCGCAACTCGAATCTCATCCTATTTTCATTTAGAGATAAAGCTTGGTGCCGAAACTATACATATATGCGTATATGTGTGAGGGGGGGACACATGCTCCTCAAAATCGATGGCAAAAAATAATCTCATCGTTAATCGAAAAGTAACTGACAATGAAACGTCATATGTCGTCCGCAATATGCAATTGCTTCTTTGAGGGGGGGAAAAGGGGATAATTCACCCTTTCCTCGTCTTCAAGTTGTTTCCCCCTTATTGAATACACGACATACATGGGATTATATTGGTATTAACCTAAAGGAAAATCGAAAAGGTCGATAGAGATCTATAAACTCAGTCGACTTCCCCCTTTCCCCCCAGCCTATTTCGACTGCAGCAAAAAATAACACAGGAAATGGGATCACCCGCTGCTCGTATATAAATGTAAAATCCTATCTTCCGAGCGCCTGAAACAGAACGAAAACTGGAAATTGGAAAAACCAAAAGTTATAGCGATCCAGTTATTTTATTTCAAAAGAAGGAGAAAAATAAAATAAGGAAAGGAAGAAAACTGACATCTCCTATGCCATTTTGGAAATTTTATTCCCCGTTTAAGACAACAAAGGAGCCTATATATTACATGCTTCGTCTGACTCCGATAGAATTTCTCCTGCCAATTTCCAGACGCAAAAGGGGCCACGTATTTCTGTCCCAGGGACCTCCTGGCCCTAGCTATTACTTTGGGACCCTCCTTAACCCCACCGAGAAAAGGTCAAAGGATTTTAAATTTCAATCGTACCTATAAAATCAAAACCTCGCCTCACCCCCCTACACACCACCATGTAATTTCTAAAATTCTAAATGGGTGTCTATTGCTAATCAATGATTATTGAAATAATGTCGATTTATCGATCTATTTGACTTCAGATTTGTATTTTCGAAATACATCATCTGGCAACTTTTAGAAAAATGTAGCTAGATGTAGTAATTGGCATGAAGAGACTTTCAAAGCCATTTGGTTGGGAAATGGAAAGAGCAGTACCGATGCTGGTAACGAGGCTCTCTTTTCAACAGATTTCTCTCATAATCCGTTCTTGGACGTCGTAGAAATGATACGTGCCTCAACAGTATGCTCTACGTTATCCCAGAAATGTTAAGTAAAGGTTTGCTCTACGTTATTCCAGCGATGTTGAGTGAAGGTATGCTCTACCCCAGAGAGGTTCGGTGGAACTGAAATCTGAGCTTCTAGGTTGTCAGTCAAGCGCCTCGAATTCATTACAACTCCGCTGAAAACATACAGTAGATAGCAAAGAGAAGGAATTTACATATTCCAGCATACAATACATGTTACTACCTGTGATTCACACACGCAACCTGTCTGTACAGTTTTTCCTTCCGACTTTTATAAAAATCAAAATTTGTAAGCTCGATATATGCGTATATAAATTTCTAAGAATGGTGTAATTTCGCTCTCCACACAGTGGTTAAAAACACTATCACAATAAATTGTGATGAAGCACGTAATTGTAAATTCAGTGAAATGAATAGTTTTTATAACAGACTTTTGTGCGGCTTAAAGCGAAAACCCTGTTTGCGAATGGACCACATCCTTGAGGAAACCGAATACCAATTACTGCGTTGTTAAAACAAAGTTGATAAAAAATAAATAAATAAAGACCCAATGGTAAAATAACAATTGAATGAACAAAGTGGATTTGAAAGGTATGGCAACTTCCAACCCCGCAATAACGATTTCAGCTATTCTTCTTATAATAAGTATGATTAATTTGCAAAAATACTTCAGAAATCTGACAAAAAATAAAAAAATTCCTTCTCAATCACATTATTTTTCTTCTTAATATATGGCATTAGCCACACGATTCCTAGTTACGGAATCGTGGATGAAGTTCTTTAATCTCTCTTTCAAAGAAAAGGATTTGGCACTTTAAGTGGGGGGGGGTAGGTAAAGTAACAGGCCCCAAAGAAGATATTTATTTTATTTCAGGGTTATTAAATTCGCGACTTAAATAAATTGAATGTCTCACAACTAAATGATACACAGTACATCTTTGCTTCAGACAATCCATGCTCTTTCAGTCCATACCAGTTAACAATGGCGTAGAAAAAGGAGGGGCTGAGGGGGGTTTAAGCCCCCCCCCCACACACACACACTGGGTAACAAAGTACATTGTTCTTAATACCAAATCACGAGCTTTTTAAGTATGTTTGAGCCCCTCATAATTTTGAAACGTTACGCCCCTTCCAGATGTGCCCCCCTCCCCCAAAAAACGCTTCACTTTAAAAAAATAAAAATAAAAATGCTATCATAGCGGAAGTAGTGAACACATCACAATGAGATAAAATGGAATAGAAAAGAACTCGAAACTTTAAAATTCATGGGCCTTTGTAAAACCTACAAACGAAATAGGGGAGCGTTTCTTCGAGGAGAAATTTTAAATTTCAAAATCTATATTAAACGTCGTTCCTTAATAAATATATATCGGAGTCTCCGATCTTCTCGGGAAGATTTAATAAATAAATCAAACGGATAGAACGATGGAGTCGTTTGTTCATCGTTTACAGCGCCATCTAGCACCGAAAAAAACACTAAGGCTCAAAAAATCGATTTGCCATTACCTGCGAAAAGAAGCAGACCGAATGCGAAACGAAGAGTAAATGGTCCGCAAGCCAGCAGCCTGACTGAATGTCCGGTTTCGGTCCACAAAATGCTGACGAGGAGTCGATGCTTCCATTTAAACAAAAAGAGGGATTTCATGAGGGAAAAATTGAAAATTTCCAGGATTTTTCTTTTAAGGAAGGATGTAGAAGCTATGCTGGTAAGCAATAAGCCAGGGGGTTTTCAACCCACAGCCCTCCGACATGTTTTATGTGGCCTGCTGACTCATGAAAAAATACAAATTGTTTCACACAAAAATAACACCATTGCTCTCTCTCTGAGTTTGAAATCTATGTATTTTATTCTGTTGTCATTTTCACATTTCGTAAAAAATATATCTTAAAACATTATAGGACTAAATTAACACGAGGTTTCCCTCAATCATATTTTACTTTAGTTTTCTAGCGTATATGGGCACTAGGTGTAGTTTTATCGATTTGCACTGCAACAGTGATTTAAAAAAAATTCATCTTAGGACTCGTCAAATTTTATTTTGAATATGCTGATATGAACATCTTCTCAACCATTTACCTGCACGCTCTGAAAATGTTACGATTCTGGAGCACTTACAACTACACACAGACTGGCGTAGAAAGTTCACAGGGGTGGGTTACAGGCTTACAGTTGGGGGATTACAGCGCGTTTACTACTAGCAGATAAACATACACACCCCGCTACAGCCCTCTATATATACGGATCCATCAGCAGTTCAGAGGGCGCTGCTCAGCCCACGCAGAGGCGATGACTCTGAAATTCTTGTCATTTGAATAGCATACCCTAGTTTGCATTTCCCGAAAGTTTCCGCTCAATCACGTGATTTCTTTACGAAGTTGAACCTTCAAAATATTTTTGGGTGGGCACGCAAAACTAATATAGAGACATATTAAAAAGGCTGATCGAGGGCAGGGGGGGCGCAACACTCGGGCCGCTTTTGTTCAGTCCTAATATTGCTGATACAGTAGTGCGGCCCGCGGGCCTACAAGAATAAGCAAAATTGGCCCTTGGACTGAAAAAAGTTTGAAGACCCCTGCAATAAGCGATCTGAAAATGTCCAGGTGGAAGGATTTCGCGCCACGGACTTTACAGATGCTATTCGTCACCGTCGTTGCATAAAATACAACGATCCGTCTTGATGTTACTAAATAGCACGCAACCTATTTTAAAACAAAGTTGGCAAACCTAGTCCTCCTCCTCCTCGCAGAAAAGGAAAATTTAAATTGCTCTGAAAATCGAAGCAATGCCCTAAATATATGATATTATTACCCTCCGCAGGGATAACACAATTGCCAAATATGGTCAACACAAGAAAGCCTCCGGGGCGAGAATTTTGTGAGTTTTCGTGGGGGAATTTATTATACTATAATTTTTGCCACCCACGTATTAATTACAGCTCAAACTAGAGCTTATGTAATTTTGGAGAAAAAGAGACGCTTTCCCCATCCTGGATTCGAACCAGGGTCCCTCCGTTTAGCCCGGAGTGTCTTGGACCGCTAGACGTAGGTTTTCAAAAATTATTGTATAATGTCCTAAATGACATGCAATCTCCGTCAGATACCAAAACCAAACGTACAACGCAGCATTCCCACATTATAAAGACCTCCAAAAGGGATATTTAAACCACTAAATGTTTATATGCGTGTGGATAGGGGTAGGAGGTATGGTGGAGCAGTGCGCATTGAATTCAGTGTAGTAGTTGTCGGGGGGTGGAAGTATCTAGATGGTACGGTGGCACGCTAATCAGATATTAATCTCCAGTAATCATAGGGAGTACACATCTGGCATTTAAGTGCGCTCACACGGCCCTCATTCTTCACGAAAGTACGCCAGATACCCCCCCCAACTCCCGTACTCCCAGTTTCACCTCATCTCGTGCTTGTACGACCGAACCAAAACGGGGAATTTAGTATCACATTTACTTGTACAACACAGTCGCATTTAATGGGTGGTTTTGCAAATGACATTCGGAGGTTGAAGAGGTTCCAGCAATGACGTCAGGGCTCGTAAAACCAAGTCTATTTGCATTTCACGCGTGCAAAAAATACTAATGACGAGTTAGCGGAAAGTTACATAACGGCAACATGTCAAAACCCTTGCCAATTTCGCGGGCCCGCGTTTTTTAACTGATGACTGGCTGACATTACTAGACAGTGGCATAGACATTATCCGGGGGAACAACGGAGCCTATGTGTTTGTGTGTGTGTGTGCATAAGGAAGCTGTTGCAAAAGTTGGCCGAGCTAGCGGCCCTGTATTCCCAGAAGTAATAACCAACTGAGCCTCGCAGGCACATGTAACGTTAGAAAAGGGTTAATTGATTGGTTGATGGCATCTCTGGCGCAAGGACAGCGCAAGTGTCATTCTGCGCCAAAAAAAAGGTCAAGGGTTAATTTATCCAATTGAAAGAGAGAGAGAGAAATTGCACTTTTTTTTCCTTCGACCTATCTCCAATGTTTCAACCAGCATAAAGTAATCTTCTATCAGTAGGTAAAGGAGAGCAGGGAAATTAAAACTGAAATAATCTCGTTAGGAGAACGATCGATAAAAGGTTTTATTTTTGAATTACAAAATCAACTTCAAAATGAGACACGGCTGCAGTACCTTTAAAATAGCTCTTTCCAAGTTAGAAATTTATTAAAATTGTGAAAGTATTGCTTAAAGAAACGATTTTTTCAACAATTAGTAGAAACTTCTTTTAAAAGAAAAACCGAATCTCAGAATTGGCAGAGTAGTTTCGTAAATTGTGGTATGAGCCAGATTTAGATCACCTTTAAAAAAATACACGTTTACATGTGTGTTTGAGATGTTGGAATGAAAAGGCCAACTTTTTGAAGGAGGGGAAGGGTTTTAAACGGAAACTTTTATAGTCAATAATTATATTTTTGGTCATGTTCCAAAACCAAAATTTATTTGCACGTTAAAATTTAATTTTTTAAAAAGAGAAACTAATTCTGTATTAGAAGACCACCCTCTAGAAACTATATTTTTGAATTGGAAGACTTTTCACATGGCATCGCCGCTAAATTTTGTTCACGTTTCATGAGGCAGTTTTCCGAGGAATCCGAACCTCAGATACTTAGGGAATCAATCCCCAGAGCACGGATCGGTCGAAAAGGGGCAAGCATTCACTACTTGTGTCATTCAAACCAGGGTTTATTGCGCGGTAAAACAGTCGAAACTTTATCAAACCCACTAAGCACTATTCGAGAGGAAGATGCTCTTTACATGTGTAAGTGCTGCATCAACACATTTATTAAAAAAAAATAAATAAATAAATAAATAATTATATTTATATGATATCAAAAATATACCGTTGCATTAATTATTCAAATTAAAAATACAGTTAATTATTATAAAATGAAAAGTTAATAACTAAAAAATTCTTTTAATTTTTCTTGATTCAACAGGGTAGCTACTAAAAATAAGGAACTCATTTCCTTGAACTTTTTCTTGACTATTTTTATACAGTCCTTGACTTTGATAAAATTTCTCGGTCTTCTTTCTTACGATTAATACAACGGCTATATAAAAAATGGATGAAAATTCCTAACTGTTGACAAAGCATGACAAAAAAAATCTGCAAATCACTAAAAATCGTCAAGTATTCACAAAAATAGCTGAATAGAACTAAATTAGTAAAAAATCGTTAAACTATCCTACGAAAATTACAATTCAATGCACGCATAAAATTGAAAAGTTTGGCGTAACCGTGGTCTACGACATCGATTTAGTGACCTTTTCTTGACTTCGTGACCTTTCCTTGACTTTATCATGACCTGGTAGATAGACACATTGTCACTTTCACAATACAATGTCAGTTTACTTATGTTCAGCACATTACACTGAAAGAGAGCCCCGTAACAAGGTAACGCTCTGCACCTTCATCCATCTTTTAACCTAACCATCAGTAGTTACCTTCATGCCTGATACCAGTTGTAAATAATTTACATAAACTCACTAATCGTATGTATGTTTGAGGTTGAAAAATTATTATTAGCGATGAAGTGAAAAAGAGTCTCAAAAATGATTTTTCGGTTTGGGGGAAAAAAAGAGCCAATATTTTATTATCTGTATATAATTCGTCAATTTTTTCTGATAAAGGTGAGGGGAGGGGAAAAAAAGAAAAGGGGAGTTCGTTTTGAACCTTCAGACTGTGTTTGCTGTCTGTTACAACAGAAGGAAATAGCGTCTTAAGGTATTTTTTTATAGTGCAGCGAATTTTTAGATCCATCATAGGAAAGATTAAAAATTTGAGCTGCAGTTTTAAGTAGTTTAAAAAACGTAGCTGGAGTAAGGAATATTTAAACGCATATGTCATGTGAGACACGATTCCCGCATTTACCCCCAACCTCCCATTTCTCTTCATGAACTGGATCCTCCCCTGACGGTCACTTTCGACGGGAGCCCAAATACTACAATTCCTGTCACACCTACGAGCTACTCATACAACGAATTCCGTGTAATAGATCGATTCTGGGTGCGAAAGCAAGGTTAACACAGCCACGAAGTTGGAAATTTCGCGTGAGCGATGGTTTTTCCATGATTGCAATCTATCTAAATTATCATAATTAAAAATAAAAGAGAAAGAAAATAATTCAATATGACGTAAACAAATTTTTCTGATGATACGCATGCTGTGCGATTTTTAAATTGCATATACGCTGATGTATTTGAATGAAGGAAAAGTTGTGTCCAAAAATTAAGAGCTTCAAATCAGTGCTAATATAAATGGCCACACACATGAATCGTACACAGCTTTCGTTGATTTTATTTAATACTAATTATACATAGCGTATCTACAAATAACCTTGCCTTTTTTTTATTAAATATTTGTGCTGTTTATATGTACTGATGTTTGTACACAAAGAGAAGAATCGATTATATTTAACAACTTAGAAATATACATATGTACTTCAAAGTATGTGTATGACTGTCTGAATTAAATGAAAATACAGTATTACTTTCAAAAAATTGAGGAAAGCAGAAACCCAAAGCCTGTTTACAAGGCTTTATCATATATAGGTAACATTTTGCAAAAATAAGCATATCACAGAAGTCTGACTATCAAATCAATTGCTTCATTTATCTACATTCGATCTCTTGTTATTCTACGTACACTTTAAGATAGATATGATTAGCATGTAAGTTTCGATTTTTATATGTAACAAGATGACGAGAAGAGTTGACACCTTTTTTTTTCCAAATGTAAGAACTTAGAAAAATGATAGAATAAAGTTAGTGCATATAATAATAAAAAAAAATGACATTTCACGCGGGAAGAAATAGTCATAGCTGAAGTTTAAAACTCAGGTATTTGATTAGTCGTCACTAGCTAGCAAGGCCCATTTGATTAGAGGCCACATCATTTAAATTAGTGGCCACAAAACCTTTAAATCTTGCAGCCTCAGAAGGGTTCGTTTCATC
The DNA here is from genome assembly GCA_006491805.2 of Dysdera silvatica. Lineage (NCBI taxonomy): Eukaryota > Metazoa > Arthropoda > Arachnida > Araneae > Dysderidae > Dysdera > Dysdera silvatica. The sequence goes on along the minus strand of QLNU02003225.1, from coordinate 27,643,793 downwards.
AACGTTTTTCAAGTAGTTTGCGGTTTCAGAATGTAACCTCCCTGCAGTCAAAACAGACAGGATTGCATTGGGAAACAATAAAGTGGCGAGTATGATGGTGACTGAAGTCGTATTTTTAATCGCCATTCCCCCGACATTTGGTCGCCCTGGGGTCGGTAGCGACCGTAAATTTTAACCTCTAGTCCTGGCGTTTGCTTTAAGACGCAAAAGCAAAGGAAGATTATTTAGCGCAAAACTACGATTTTTTGAAGGATTCAACCCCCAAATTACGGATCTGAAGAAAGAGTGTCACGGATTCAGCTCCAGTGAGATTAGAACAAATCCGGACTCTTTTGCACAATAACAAACACAATACCTTTGCGGAATCATATGGCAATGAACATGATGGCGGCCATCAACACAAGAAATTGACATGACGTCAACACAAGAAATTGATGACGTCACTACAGAAATTGACATGATGACGTCACTACACAAGAAATTGACAGTGACGTCACTACACAAGACAAAAAAAATCTCACGCTACCTTAAAACGAAAATAACTGACATGCAATGTCCAAAACCGACACTTGGAATGCAAATTAAAATTCTGTCAAACGTCGAAATTCAGCTGATTATAAAAATGGCAGAAAAAGAGGAAGTTTAGACCCTCTTTGAATTGAAGATGGAAAACAAAAATATGGCCGCGTCTTCCGCTGTCATCTCCAGCGCTCTGAATCCAGTGGTGAACTGACAGCACAGCTAATTTTAGTTGGATTTCATTTCTAATTTCACGGAATTTTTCGTAAATTTCTAACATAACGCTTCGTATTAAAGCTTCGACGACATTTAAATTTGGAATTAATAAACTGAAAGAAAATACAACACTTTTTAAATACAACATTGTTTAGGAAATTTTTTTAGAAAATATAACATTTTTTTAGGAAAGCACGACATACGAAAGTATGACAACAAGCCTGTCAATAACCTGTTAATTTTTTATTAGCTAATGTATATTAACGAAAAGCCAGCAAGTAGCTGAAAAGGCGCAAAATATAGTGGGGGGTGTGGGGGGGGGGGTACAACTGGAAACATTATCCAAATAACAAGTTCTATATTTAGGTAATATGACACACATATGGAAGATGAAGGTCGTTTAAGCTAACATTGTGAAACAGACATTTTTCCCTTCACACCTGCCTTGGGTAATACAAAAAAAACCCATCCTATTTAGACTGAGTTGGGGTAAATATTGTTTCCACCTTATGGCCACTGGTTAAGTGGTTTTGAGAACTACTCTAAACATATGATGATTTGGAAATGTGTGACTATAATATAACTATATGTGTAAATATGGAAATTTCTGTATGTTTAAAAAAAAATGTGACTCGACTTAGACACATGAAGAGCTTACTGCATGTTTCTATTATAATTAAGCAATGTATCGTCTAATTTTAAATACGTTCGAACATTGTCAGATGCAATTTTCAGAAATGGACTTGTGAGACGACATAAAGCACCTCGCCTTGAAACAAATCAGAATGTAGGTGGAACTTCCTGCCCCAGTCTCTTTCATGGTCAGGTATGACTCACGTTCAGGTGAATTGCGCACCGTCTACACTTCTCCAAACTGTGTTTCGTTTATTCGAACGCATTCGACACTTCTATTAATGGAGGATAGAGACCCCGTTATTTCGGTAGACCGTGACCGGCGCCAAATCGCGCCAAAGAGCCGAATATAGAGGCCTTGAACACCAGTTTCGATGGACGAAAGGGGGTTTAGGTCAAAGCATTATTGATGGCGACGGAAATTTCTGCCGCTTGTTGCGCCCAGGCCCCTGTCATCGGACAAAACCTCTCCAAAAACCACTCCTAGCTGCTCCCTTCCTTCGCCGGTCGCCGCAATTCTGACCCGCGGAGGTCACGGAGGATAATCAATTTTCAAGAGAGGCGGTGGACTGACCAAACCTACCCTACTCGTAGGGAAAAATCCCAAAAGTAGGTAGCGGAAAAATCTTATTTGTCTTCACCTACAGATAAACTCGTGGAAACACGTCATCGACCTTTTTTCCCCTTTTCCCCCCTAAAAAAACACCATTTATTTTCGAAAGAGAGAGTTACTAATAGTTCATATACTTAATCTGGCTAGAGGGGAAAAAAAAAAAAAAAAAAAAAGAGGCCTGCAGAGTTTTTATACAACGCTTATGTTTCTTAAAATGGGAAGAAGGATTTAACATATCTACGTATGAAACAATGGGGTGCATTTAATATTTAAATGTAACTTAATTATTGTTAAAGGGTGATTAAATTTTAATTCGACTACCATTATACGTTTAATTGGGG
>QLNU02003225.1:27612633-27641371 GCA_006491805.2 Dysdera silvatica | reverse complement strand
GCCATATACTTTTTCTGGCAAAAGTAAGGAAAGTGTGCAATCGAAAGTAGGGGAAAAAAGAGGGAATATAAACGAATAAAAGGGAAAAACGGAAGCGAAAGGGGAATTTTATGTCCTTCAAGTAACCAATACCACAGACAAGGATTTGGCTAATAAATGTTGCCAAATATAAGAATTCAGTTTTAAGAAATTACGATCACGAACACATGGTCATCATTGGCATGTGCGTGTTCTTGCACATGGGGAATATTGACTACAGACGGGCAGAGCTACGCCATTAAGTAGTCTTCCCGCGTTCGCCGCTTATTCGAGTAACATGTCGATCATAATTGGAGAATGTAACTAGACCGTGCTGAGTCTAGTCACTAGTAGCGAAGCATGACTTTTACTGTCAGTGCGACCTTTAGCTTACTATAACCTACAAGAGGTTACGGTTAGTGTGACACTGGTTTTTCTTTTTCCTCCAACATGTGTACATTTAGGATTACTTGATTAATTCATGAAGAGGGGAGTAATTTTGCGCCATCTCCCACTTTTCAAAATGTCTGGTTTTAAAGAGCCGCACATGGCCCACTGCCGCAATTTACCGGCAAGATTGTGAAACTCGTTTTTTGCTCTGTATTTCGGAAAGTGATTTGGCAACACCATGCACAATTAATTTGAGCATTCAGCTGTTTTTCTGAAATACTCCTTACAAGCCGCATTTATGTCTAACTTTTTACAGAGAACTGGCTTTTACAACAGTCTTTGATTTTACCATGTTTGGCGCAGTATAGCCCAGATGCTCTTGCGCCATAAAAATCCAAACAAGCCGCATTCAAATGGTGTTTTGAAGTTGAAATGTAGATCTGCGAGAATTGGAACTGCATAAGTTTTGAAATGGCCAGGGCGGACAGGGCAGGCTAACCGTCCCCCGGGCCGTTGCGCCTCCCTCATTGGCTATAGGACTGGCGCCCTCCAAAAATCCAAGGTATGCGCTCTTTGAGAGGACCCAGTCCGCCCCTGGAAGTGGCACATACTGTAGATGAAGGGTTTTCAAACTTCAAAAAAAAAATTTCACTTTTCAACCTATCCTGTGACTCCCAGTTTGAATAAAATAAAGTAGTAATAAAGTAATAAACTAGCAACATTTTATTCAGAAATTATTTAAAAAAAAAAAATTTAGGATTATATGGGTTAATATGCATTATATTCTTTGACGTAATAGTAGCACGAGGGAAAGGCTAGATTAATAAGCGCAAATAAAGGGGGAAGCATTTGGGGTATTCGGGGAAACTATTGCACATTCAAATTCTTAAGTATCGTCAATTACATTACGTCATGCGCGCGCAGGAAACGGACTGCTTGATCATTTTCATATACCGAACGCTATGCTTTAATACTGTCGGTTCTGGACATAGTAACTATTGTCTATTACGGCCTTAGCGACTTTATCGATTGCTGTCGGCATGATCGATGTGGGTTGTCATTTCACTCGCTGTCCCGATAGAGCTTATGTTACTTTTTAATAGACCTCTGGGCTCGTATATATGCAGTGTGGGTTTTTCGTTGTTACTGTGTTCTCTGTGTGTATACAGAGCAGGGTGTGTTATCTACTAACCGACTCGAAGAACCATTCTTCCCGGCCATAACAGACGGGCAGAACCATTCACTCGTTCAATTCGTGAAGAGTTTTGCACATCTGTCGTATGAAGCGCTAACTTGTCATGATGTTTCCATAGTTATACAGTTCTGGTGATTTTTAATCATTAATAATTGTATGCGTTAAATCAGACGTTTCCAGGCTAGCGAGTGCGAGTTGGAGTTTCAGGGTGTGATGAGTTGCGAATCATTCACTTACTTTACTGTTTACATTTTGTTCTGAATAAATTAAAAGTCGAATTACTCAATCCATATTTGTATTTCATGCACTGGGTTAAGAGTTCAACACTCACAGTACAAAAACTAGACTTTTTTTTTTTTTAATCTTTAAATGTGATGCAGTGCCTGCCGTTTAATAGAATCGTTTTTGTCCCAAGGAATTTGATTTCATTAAGCAGTTGACTTCTATAACCGGCGATTCGAAATGAAGCGATGGCTTGAAGTAGTTGTTGATCGTTTTTACCATAACAGTATTGCTCCAAGTTCGTTATTTTCAACGTGTGTATTGCATCTAAAAGTGTAATGGTTTTCGAAATGGCGTTGGCGGGAAGGGGCACTGGGAAAACAATAGACTTCGATATTTTAGCAACCTTTTAAAATACTTTGCTGAATTGTTATTACGTTCATATATATTACATGATTATAACAGCAACTACGTTATTCCGTAAAACTTACGAAGTCGTTATTTTAGCCCGGTTATAACGATGTAAAATTTCCACATAGCCCGGATATTGCGTCAAAATACATCATCAATCATTGTGTCTTCTAATATAGGCTCGTTTTATGTTTATTACGGGAAATATGCGAAATTTTTCTTCTAATTTGCAGCTTTTTTTTCATTATCAATAGATGACCTTCTGACCCACAGGCGCACGCAGAGGGGATTACAGGCTTATTAGAGATGGGGCTTACCAAACTGTACAATTTTATCACAACACGGGGTTACATCCCAATCAACCCTTCCCTGCATACGCCCCCAGTGTTTCTAAACCTGCTTTAGTCAAATACTTTAAATTTTCTTGAAATTAAGTCACGTTAATCCTCCCCGTTTTTGAATGAAAACGAAACGAATTCGCCCACTTCGTTTAACGACAAACGCCTACGGCGAACAACTTTATTCAGTTCCGATTTTGTGCATGCACTATTATCCCACAATTATTTGAAAATGACTACAAAAAGGAAAGCCCACCTCACAGCTGAAATTCAAAGGTAATTAATAATAAATAATGCAAATTTTTAGTTTTCGAATGTCATATTTAAACATTTGACACAAAATAAAAGTACTACAACGTGCACCAATAATACCATTCACGAAATTTAATACTATGTACAAACATATTAACTTCATTTATCGGTTATAACGACAACGTTTACTTTGCCGGTCCCTTGAATGACGTTACAAGCCAGTTCAACGTCCAATTTCTTTCAATCAGTAAGTAAACCGGTATCTTTGCGGGGGGGGAGAAACAAATGAATGGAGGGTGGAGCTTGATTTAAGCGAAAGAAAAATTTACTTTGGATTGATACACGACCGGAAACGGTGGAGTATTAAATATGAGAAGTTTTAAGAAAAACTAGGGAAAAACACAGGAACGCGAAACCTTGAGGTCTAAGGTGGCGGGAAATTTTGGCGGGAAGCCAGCCGACGACGTCCCACAGTTAGGGTTTATAGGAATTCGGGAGTTCGGAGCAAAACTGTTGCGGCCGTTTACAGCGAAGAAAAATGGGTTTCGGAAAGTCCGTATTTCGTCTTTACGGTGTTCGTTGGCTTTGTTTACGAGAAACAGTTCGCGCCAAATGGCCAAGGTGTTACAATTCTCATTTTGGAAGCCGGGGTGTATATGACCGCCGAAAATAGAGTTTTTGATTTCTTTTCCGGTCGTGGTGGGCAGATGGTTGTTTTATTGCACAGTTACTGTTTGGGGAGTTGGTGGCGTCACGCGCATTTAGGGTCACGTGATAGAGCCGGGGGCATACAAAAAATAAGACCCCCCCCCAATTGCATCCCCTACCCTCCTGTGGAAGTGGAACATACCCTGAAAATTTTACCCAACCACGCTCGCGTTTTCACGGCGCGAGGATCACGATGCGCCGGGACCTACGGTTTTCCGCGGGAAACAAACCCCAGACTACGATGGGCACAAAAGCGGCGCGCGTCCCGCAATACCATTAGTGAGAGTCAAACCCGAGTTAACGGTGCGGCAGACGGATACGTTACCAGTACACCACCGCGGGTCAAGGGGTCTAGATTTTACAAAGGACTCCAGAATCTCGTGAGACCTGGGGAACGAACCCCCGGACTACAATCAACAGTTGTTTTTCAATCGTTGGAGGTCAAACCCGGATTAACGGCATGGCATACTGAGCGAACGTCTTACCACTGAGCCACTGGTTCTTCTTCCTCAGAATGACCCAATTTAAAAGCTTACGAGGGATTCCCCTAATAGGCGTACGCAGAAAGTTCGTAAGGGAGGGGTTATAGTCTCAATGGGGGTCACAAAGCTACAACTCCATATAGTCATATTTATGCAAAATTTCATTGCAATGGGAGAGGTTACAACCCCTGCATACGCCAGTGATTCCTTACGTTAGATCTGAATTAGGGAATTCAAGTATTACGTACAACATTTCGGTCATTCCACCCCCCTAAGGTGCTTACGTAATATTTGGAAGCTCTCTTATACAGGTATTTTCTAGGAATACAATGTGACGTAGGCGCCATCTATCGGCTATTATCTCAGGTTAGACTTCCGACTGTGCTTTAAAAAGAAAACAAAAAAAAACCCCACTTACTTATCAACCGTTCACACCGTAATTCGAGGATTTATTTCCTAGCTATTAAGGGGTTCTGATTCCTCGGAAATTCGTAGGTTCGGATGTAAGGTGACTCGTGCTGTTCTCGGGCAGCACAACTCGCGAACAACTTTGTTACCCGCCTACTTGACGGGGGAAGGACAAGGAGGGTTCCCGAAAAAACCAGTTACTAAATACAGTAGAACCTGTCTAAACTGACCACCTTTGGGAGACTGGACTGCAGTGATCACCGTAGATAGATGACAACGACAGACTTTAGTACAGGCATGACTAAGTCCCTACCTGTTCCTTCTTATAAAAAGTGGTCACGCTATTCAGGTGGTCGATTTACCAAGGTGGTCAACTTATCAGGTTCCACTCAGGTGTCAAATCGATCACTTAATGGACCGATGAACGATTTTTAGAAATCTACCACAAACGAGCCGGCACATCGTTCAGTGATCTGCTCATTGGACGACTGGGTACATCACTGGCGTACGCAGGGGGTGTTGATGGGGTTGTAACCTCATTGCATTAAAATTTTGCATATTTAACATAGGAATATATGTGTTATAGCTCTGTAACCCCTCTTTGAGCCTATAACCCCCCTTATGAACTTTCTGCGTACACCTATGGGGGCACATCATCATTAACATGTTGAGTGCCACGCGAATTTATAAGGAAATTCCCGTCAGGCCACGCGCGCTGCTTAGAAGCGCGCTGGTATTGTGGTATAGCAACACGATTTTTTGAAAAGAAATATTTAAATGCATTAATGATACAATCCTGTAATACATAAAAATTAAGTGAATGTTGAATAAATTTTAGGTAATTACTTAAAACGATGTAAATTTTTTAGTTTTATATCATATTTTACACTGTCAGTCACCGATGACTGACGTGGCACTCAAAACGTGCTACACGCCCTCGCCAATCATCCAAGATCACAAAATCGACCTAATAAATAATTCATATTAAATCCAGTATTAATAAAAGAATAGGGAGACAATGATTAAAAATGAGCATATAAAACGTTATATTATTATTAATTCTGTTACGATACGTGATTCTTAAGCACAATAAATGATACGTAAGAAATGAATTACATATATAGCTTTGTCGCATTAAGCCCCACCTAGCGGTCCTAAATGCGGCAATTAAGCGTTGCCATATCCCTCGCTAGAAATCATCTTTTGTTTTTTGCTGATGCCGTTGTTTTGCTCGAGGTAGGGATTTTTCGATGCCGATTGGAGGGAATTTATCTGTATTGCTGCTCTCAGATCCCAGCTTCTGTTGACATGATCTTCCATTATTAATAGCCGTAGAAATAGACGAGCCGTAGAAATAGACGAGCCACAGTTTAACGCACAGACACGCCCCTTCTCGTCAGAATTAACACTTTCCCTATCATCAATTTCACTGGATTAGAGAAGTTACCAGTGCTGACGGGAAAAATGCCATCTAAAGGGAAATATTCCAAAACTGTCTTAAAAGAATTCCCTATTCTTTGGCAGAACCGGTAAATTAAGACGCCTCTAATTTAAAATGTATAAATTATTATATATCGATATATTAACGATATTCATATGTCGATAAAATGCATAACATTTAGATATGTCATTCTCAATTGGTTGATATTAAAGATATTTCGTAATTTTTAAACTAAGCGGGAATATTCGAAAATACGAAATTCTGATTGTATTCAGCTTTTCTTAAATTAAGTAAAATTCATAAAATAATAATTACTTCGTTAAAATAATGACTTCGTTAAACCAATTATGTTTTAATCACCATGTGAAATAAATGTAATAATAATAAATTTTTATTCAACCCGATATACAATATTTCGTGATACATAGCTTGAGCAGTATAAAAATTATAGAAATGTAAGAGAAGATCTATATTAAATTATTTTAAGTTTTGAGGTTAGAAATGGAAGAGAATATAAAGCCGAAGCTTGTTACGAGATTCTCCTCCAGAATGCGGTGATGTTGACAAGAGAGAGGGTAAATTTTCATATTTCTGAATTATGCTTATTTTAAAGAGTTCAGTTGTTGTATATCTTTGGCAGGACGTGAGAAACCATTGTAATAACCATTGATAAACCATTGTAATAAGAAACAGACTGAGCGTCGTTTTTACGAATTAATGAGTAAGAAGTATTATTGTTATTTGGGATTTTTCATGGGCCTCATTTGAGAAAATTGCGGCACACATCTGGATAAAGCTTACGAAATTATGTTTATCAAGATTCAAGACAGAAGTGTATCTGAGAGTCAACATATCTTATCTGAAATTTTGATTCAAAAAATGTTAAAATGTTTGTAAAACAAACGTTAATTAACAAGTTAGTTGTACTATTAATTGTTTGTTTGTTTGGCTTTTATGGCGCAGCAAGAGCATTCAATATACTGCGCCATGTACTATTAAGGGTTACATATATGAAATTACACTATTGTTTTGTTACTATATATTTTATTTAATTAAAGCTGCTCAAATTCGGTTCGGTGATTCTCAATTTTATTAGGCCTAACGAACAAGAGTACCCATATCAAACTTCACAAACAGCAGAAGCTACATTAGGCTTCACAAAGAGCAGTTATGTCAAGCTTCATAAACAGCAGTTACGTCAAGCTTCATAACCAAAAAAAAAATTATACCAAGTTACACAAACAAAGAAGGCTACGTTAAGTTTCATATACATTCGGCTCTACATCAAGCTTCACAAGCCAGTGCTGTTACGCCAAGCTTCACAAACAAGTACAGTTACGGTAAGCTTCACGAACAGCAGTTACATCAGGCTTAACGGGTTACGTTACGCTCAATATGCATTCGTGTCGTTACATTAAATTTTACGTAACGCTCCAGATGAGTTTTTAGGAGCAAATTAAATGGACTTCGTTAAGCTCTTTTTAATTTGAAAATTAATGACACTTGACCCCCCGGGCGGGGGAAGCGAGTGCTCGAATTTGCAATAAAAGCCGCAAACGAGCCTTCGTTATGGTCGTCATTTAAACTTAATTAGAAAAAAAAAATTCAAAAAGTTTCTGAAAGCAAAAAAACTTGTTTCTCAAAATAAGCAAATACTTAAAAAAGAATAAAAAAAAGTCAAACCAGACGCCAGAAAAATGCCAGTTTCTTTAAAAGAAAAACACGAAAGTTTAAAGTTATTAAAACTGAAAAACTGGTAATTTCTCGGAGTTGAAAGAAATTAGGGGGAAGAAAAACAGGTAGCAGCAAAAAGGCAACATAGCTACACTGTCAAAGTGCTTGTATTTGGGCGTGGGAAGCGGCGAGATGCACGAATCGCCAAGTTTTCCGTCGCCGACGTTTATAATTATCCGGAAGTTTTCAGGAGAACGTTAACTTCCATAAAGAAAAGGAAGAAAAAGGGAAATGGAAAGAAAGAAAATGGAAGAAATCGAATTGTTCAACTTTTCTAAAACAGAGCTTTTCTTTCTTTCTTTCTTTTTTTTTAAACGAAACTTTGGGGCGGGGCGAGCTTCCGACAGAATTATTAAATAGGCACTGTAAATTCATCGAGACAAAGGAGCAATTATTCATCGATCAGTAACCGATCGATTACTTAGAAATTCGTAATCGAGTGGTGGTTCCTCAGTAATCGATTACTAAGTGATTTGCCGGAATTACTTAAATTTCGAATCTCTAAATCATCGGTTATGAACTTCTAAGACTGCAAAATAATGGACACATTTGAAAATGACGACGTTACAGGCGCTGACATCACTAATGATCGTTTGAGAGCGGCTTAAGAACGTGAGGATATGATTTGTTTACATATTTTACACCCTAACGGGCTATTCTAGAATAGGAACCACGGCTGATTATGACCTCTACACAACGGTACATTCACCAACAATTACGCTTATTTAGGTTCGAACTTAGGCCCAGTAGGCGGTCGTCCTGCGCAATGGAACACATGCTCATTTAGCTCGAGGGGGGGGGACCAAGAAAATTAAAAGTATAAAGGAAGAAATAAGAGAGGAGCGAAATATAAAGGGGTGGGGGACATCCCGATAAGACAGTTTTTGCGACGTTTCGTCCCTAGTTCTAGCCTCCTCAGGTAACGTTTTGTACCAATGTCAACGCCCGTCTTACACAGATACGTAAATTAAGTCCACGCAAGTAACATTCCAGCGCACAGAGCCATAATGAAATCTATTCCTTCATAAAATCTCCTTATCTTTTTCCTTGCGAAATTGACGAGAGCTGGCTCCAAATTCAGCATTCCGGAACAGACGGAGAAAGAGCCGGGATCATAATAAGGCTTTTTCCGGTTTGCCGCGACTAGTCTCTTTTCCCCCCTCCTTCTTATCCGGAATACCGGGAATTAATGATCCGGCAAATCTAGAGCGTCTGACCTGGATAGCGACAGAATCCAGCTTCGAGGAAATATCCCAAATGCAGAGAAAGACCAAAACGAGATAAAGATAGGGAGAGTGGGATCAGGAGCAACTCCTGCTTTGTGTCTCTCCATATTTGCTCCAGGACCAATCATCGGACAATAAAGAAAATGCCGGCATCCTATTGGCTGCAGCGAAAATCCCAAAGCACATTCTTCTGCCCTTCGTTTGCGCTCCATTTTGAGACAAGGCAAGACTCGTCAAATAAACGAGCGCTACAAATAATAAGCGCAAAAAAAGGACCATGTTTCTACTCATACCTGAAATCTGCGGTAGTGTCAGAGAAACGGATTCTACAATGGAAATAGTAATAACAATGCAAGAAGGTTAGGAGGGGCGTTGAGATTTAGGAGCGAAAAGACAGAGGTGCTTGGTCATCATGCACCGGGAACCTACGTTTTCCCCGAGGAATCCGAATCTCTTGGGGAATAGGGAACCAACCTCCGGGCTACAGTATGCAGTTTGTCGGTAAGCGTTCTTATTCTGACACCGTGGGGGGTCGAACCAGCATCAACCCTACACTGGTGCAGGGAGATGCGGTTTGAAATAAAAATACATTTTTAAAACTTCTTCAATACGTAAGGTTCCCATAACAAAAAATTAAGAAGGTCGTGCCATTTGTCATTCACTTAAATAAATTTCAAGTGCAGTCGAACTCCGTTAAGACGAACACGCTTAAGACGAATTACTTTTAATACGAACCGTTTTCTGAAGTCCCGTCAGATTGTATAGCATACTATTCTTCCCAGATAAGACGAATTACTACCAATACGAACAGATTTTCTGTTCCCCTTGGCGTTCGTCTTAACGAGGTTCGACTGTATTGTAACGAAACTGAAATTCGTTTAACACACACACACACACAAATCTAATTATAAGCTATTTTTACATTCTTATCTCTGAGAAAGACTTAAATAAGTGAATGAATGAATAAATAAATAAAAAGAGAGAGTGAGTTCGGAATAATTTTTGTTTGTGGTTTTACAGCTCAAGGACTACAATGGTCATGCTGCGCCGGGACCTATTGTTTTCCGAGGAATCCGAACCTCTTAAGGCCTAGGGAACCAAACCACAAACTATATTGAGCAGTGTGATCTTTATGAGAGCTATGAGTAACCGTTCTTTGCACTATTGGGAGTCGAACCCGGGTTAACGGCGCACTAGGCGAGCGTGTTACGACAGTTCACCGCCACAGGGCAAAAGTTCAAAATTAATTCAATAAATACAATTCACCAAATGCCCTCAATGTACAGCTATGCAATATATATATAATATACAGGTACATATAATAAAATATTATTATTGAAAAACACTACTGTATGGAGAGTATGTAAGATATTATCCTACACAGGGATAACACAATTGCCAAATAATGGTCAGCACAGAAAAGCCTCCGTGGCGAAATTTTTGTGAGTTTTTCGTGGGGGAATTTATTATACAATAATGTTTGCCACCCACGTATATTTAGCTCAAACTAGAGCTTTTTTTATATTTGGAGAAAAAGAGGCGCCGTCCTCATCCTGGATTCGAACCAGGGTCCCCGCATTGAGCACGCGGTGTCTTGACCTACTAGACGAACGAGGACAAGAACAAACGCATTTTTCTCCGTATATGAGGATGTAAGATATTATTACCCTTCACAGGGATAACACAATTGCCAAATAATGGTCAACACAGAAAAGCCTCCGGGGCGAGATTTTTGTGAGTTTTTCGTGGGGGAATTTATTATACAATAATTTTTGCCACCCACGTATCTTGCAGCTGGAGCTACGAGAGTAGTAGTCCGTTTTATCCAGAGACGATGGGATCGTATTATACTCAGTTTTTCCGCATTAAAGGGAATTCGGGAGACAATTGGTGTTAAAAATAAGTCACATTAACAAAGTCCGACTATATTGCTTTTGAAATTGTTTGTTGAAGCACGAAATTAATCCTCGCTTCACCAAGTCGGGAGGAACACTAATTGCGTAAAATTATTCATAAAACAAAAAAATAATAAGTCTAAGTTTATTTAAAAATTTGGTAAGATTCTCCGAATAGGTACGCATTATATGTAGAAACAACACGTGCTAAATACTAAACAATAAAACCTCTTTAAACAACATTCGCACCTATGGAAGAGCGAGCATTTGACGTTGGGGAAAAAGAAATACAGAAACGACTTTACACCGGTACGTACTACCACCGAACGTCGAAGAAACAACACGGAAGGGGAAAAAGAATTTTGCCTCGGCATCCAGAACCTGCCGCCCAATAAAAAAACCATTATAACCCCATCGCAAAATGATTTTAGTACCGACGTCGCAGTCAACACACAACTAAAAGGATTTGTTTTTTTCTTTTTTTATAATGCGGCGCAAGTGTAATTAAATCTCCCTTCCGAGAAGAAGAGAGCAAAAGCTACTTTATGTTTTTCGATATGGCAGCAGGTAGAAAGGATAGATTTTTCGGGCTCGAAAATCGCTTTTCCCTTTATTCGATTTACACGCCCCCTATTTTTATTCACGCTTGTGTCAACGACTAGTGTGTTTTCTTTTCAAAACAAGCTCTTTTATAGTTCGCGCCTGTGTATTTCTTACAAGAGTCTCTTATTCACTGAACTTGTTACAGTAGTTCAATCCATTAAAATTGTCATAGCAGCTCAATTCACAGAAATTGTCACGTCAGTTCACTTTATTGAAATTTTCACCTGTCAGTTCGCTTCACTGAAACTGGCATATCAGTTCAACTCATTAAAACTGACATATCAATCAGTTCGATTCATAAAAATTGACATATCAGGTCAATTCATTGAAATTGTCCATTATGATGCCAGTTCAGTTCATTGAAATTGTCCACTACGGGATCAGTTCAGTTCATTGGAATTGTTCATTATGGTGACAGTTCAATGAATTGAACATTGATATAAAATCATTCATCCAGCGATGGGCATTAATCAATGATATGGCTAAAATAATGGTGCTACGAGAGAGATGTGCTTGCAAATGGCAGCGCAGCCAGCTAGACTGAGAAGCCCCCCGGTTGAACTTCGCCCCTACCCATTAGGTGAAACCGAATCCGAGCAAATACATATGTATGTTTGTATTTTACAGCGCAAGGATAACAGAGGATATGCTGCGCCGGGACCCAGTTTTTCAAGGAGTACGAATCTCGGTTGAATATGGCACCAAAAGGTAGTCAGTGGTGGACAGTAATAGAAGATTGGGCAGAGTGGCCCAATCTTCTATTGGGCAGAGTGGCCGCCGGAGGCGGAACTGTAATGCCAGCAGGACGCTCGGACAGCGTAACCAACCGTCATGGCGAGTTGGGGACAAGGGTGTAAATCGAATTCAGCGGTAGACAGAAAAAGCGCGTGTTCTACAGGACTAACGGAATCAAACTCTGGTTAATGGCAATGCAGGCGAAGACATTACCACTACGCCACCTATCGGCGTACGCAGAAAATTCATAGGAGTGGGGCTACAGAGCTACGTTTTACTGATACAAAACTGAATGGGAACGGGGCTTACGGCACAGTAGGGCAGTAACTGTTCGTAAGGCATTCGAAAAAAAAAATATATATATATATATCCTGCAGATAGAAGTACTGAAGAAATGCAGTAATTTATTCCAGTTAAAAACAATTTATTGAAACTTTAAACGTTTAGCTTAATTCATTAATACCCTCCAAAAAATAAATTAATTCAATACATAGTTAAAGAAATTTCGTACGTCTTTCTGGCGAAGCCTCCGAGAATTACGTGTGCACACTTCGATGGTAAACGGAACACAGATTTATTTTAGAATTCGAAACGCAGTTACAAATACCGTAGCCAAACACCAAAAGTGAAATTATAATTATACGCTGTGTGGTGCCAGATACGGAAAGTGAAATTATGTACATTTGGAAAACATGTAATAAAAGGAACAATTTGGCATTTTGCCAATTTTAGAAATTGTACTTACGTTTGCGTTTCATGGAATCCTTAGCGGCAACAATAAAGGGAGCCCGCAATGCTACGCCGTATTTAAAAATACCACGTCTTTTTTCTTTCTTAATTTTGATTCAAAGGGCACGAAGAAAATTGGTTGGTTGTATTTCCATAGCGCAGAGATATCGATGGTCATTCTGCGCCAAGCAACGTGAGGCCGTACACACGTTTTACGCACGGACAGTAATTGCCAGCCTGTACCGAGTAACCATGGAAAGAGAAGGGAGGAGAATATGATATATAAATGGGAAAATATAATCTTTTTTTCCGCAGAGGGGGAAAAAAAAAAATCACAATAAAAAAAAAATTCAATGTTATTGAATATTAGAACGTTGAAAATGTATTCAATAACATTGAAGATTTTTTGTTTGCAGTTTTGTCATTGGTGAATAAAGAATAACATTCGAATTTAAGCGGAATCAAAATACGACGTGCGTACCCGTCAAAACTTGAATGAATACTAATAAACAAAAAAGAGAAAAGCGCCCTCTGGCATTTCGTGCCTTTCGGGTTACCATGACAACCAAAATTAAAAAGTAAAGAATTAATCACAATTGACATTTCTTCATGTAGCTATTATTGATTCCACCAGAATATAGTGGCAACAATTATTTTTCATTGGTTTTAACACAAATGATTGTATTATTAATATTATCATAATAAAGTGGCAACAACATCCTACCTTTATGAAAATGTCCTGCAAAAGCATTTTCAACGTTAAAAAAAATACCGAACGATCACGGCTTCAAAGAATTCAAATTCACCATTATCCAACATGCTTTCATTCGCAACGAATTGAGGCTAAAAGGTGCTGTTGCAAAACCCGTGGAAAAGTGCTGCATTATAATATCCCAATAGCGAAACAAAAGATATCCCCCATTTCCGATCACGCTGGCGAATAGCATGATGTCGATTTCAGATCTTGAAGCTGAGTGCAGTTTGGGGCGCATATGAAATCATAAAATTTCTAGGAATGGACGTTTCGAAACGAAAAGCGCATTGGTATTCGTTGCCCTCGTAAAGTAGAGAAAATCTCCACCATTTCTATTACCTTTTAAGGGTTGAGGGTACAGTGGCTCCAAGGTTCGGCTTCAAATTGCTTTTTGTTATCCGGTAATAACTTCAGCTACGAATAGGTGAATTTATTGCGAAGTGATGGTTACGGCAAAAAAGGGAATATTCCCTTTTTTCGGGGATTTCAACCGAAGAGAGGGAATTTAGGAGATGGGCTTTCAACCAATAGCGGGAGGCTATTGAAGTCGAAAGAGTGGAATCACTCAGTCATGGCTGGCGTCACAATGCAGAAATTCAAACGCACTTGAACAGAATATTTATATACAAGGAATAACAGATTTACAACCTAATTGCTACATGAAGTGAATAGGCACGCCATAGGTTAAACATTGGTAAAGTAGCAAATATAGCATCCGAGCTTTCAGATGCGTCAGCAGCTGTCCCTCATCGCATCTTTCAAAAACGTACTCCCTACAACGTGTCTGCTTACAATGCACATATGCGCGGACGCACAAGTATTCGAATCGAGGATGGCGCCCCTTTTTCCTCCAACAACAACAAAAGCTCTAGTTTTAGCTACATAAACGTGGGTGGTAAAAAAATTGTATAATAAATTCTCCACGAAAAACTCACAAAAATCTCGCCCCGGAGGCTTTTCTGTGTTGACCATTATTTGGCAATTGTGTTATCCCTGCGAAGGGTAATAATATCTTACATCTTAATATACGGAGAAAAAAAGGGCTTGTTCTTGTTCTCATTCATCTAGTATGTCAAGACACCGCGAGCTCAACGCGGAGACCCTGGTTCGAATCTGGCATGAGGACGGTGTCTCTTTTTCTTCAAAAACAAAAAGCTCTAGTTAAGCTACACACACATATCTACCTATACTTGCATTTTTTTTTCCACCCACAACCCAAGTATAGATATAAAAACACGAAGTGAGGTCCCACCAATCCGCTCGTGATTAAGCTTAATACATCCACTTATACTCTTCATCAAAGGCAACCTTAGTCTAAGGCGAATCAGGCGATCGCCTGGGGCTTCTGAAAACACCTAATTAGCTGGTAGCATTAATTTTTCAAAAATAATAATAATAATAACCATTTCAAATAGTGTAAAAAATTAATTACTACAAAATATTATGGCCTGCGAATGAGGAGAAGGGAGTCTAACGGTTAATATCAAAAGGGTGCAGAAATTGCAAATAGGATGGATATGTGGTTGGACAAGAAGCAATTTTATAGTAAACGGTTTCCACACTGTCACTAAAGCGAGTCGAAGCAGCTATAACATGTTCGGATTAATTTGGTTATTTTTTAAATTTGAAACAACTGCAGAGGGCGAAAAAAAAATATGTGCTCGTTAATTAATTAATCCCGTTGATTAAGACCTACATGTAATTTATTTGGAGGTCTCGTTAAGCCACGGATTACACTCCAAATAAGAAAGCCAAGGTACGGGGTTGCCAGGACGGTGTGATGTCACGCAAGTCATCCCTCGAGTCATCCAACGTGTGTTCAAACATGTCGTCTAGTCAATGTGTTCTGTGGGCCTACATTGCTGTTTTAAAATTTTTGTTTCAGAGAACCAGTAATCCATTTTAAAAATGCATAAGTGCTGTGTGCAATGAGAACTACAAAACTGGGCGCAAGGTGGCAGTTTTTAGTTTCTCTGAGAAAGAAAGTTTACGTAAAAATTGGATATGGAACCTTTAAAAAAAGGCGCAGAAACGTTAAAATACTTGATTATTTAGACGGCTATCATGTTCATTGAAGTTTATGAACAAATTTTATTTTCAAGATGGATTGAAAATGAAAATTTATGTTAAAATTTGTATCCTTAATGGAAATTATAAATTTGGGGCATAAAATACAACATTTAACAAGTAATAATAATAATAATATAATAACAAATACAACAAGTGTCATTTGAAAATTTCATTTTCTTCTATATTTTAACACATGAAGTTTCAGTTATTTACGTAAATGACATTTTCTTTTATATTTTCATAACTTTACTATAATTTTCAATGTATATAACAGAAACCTGAGGCACATGACTTACTAGTCTGAAAATATATATATCCTTCGTTAAAATGCTTTCAGCTGGGAACGCCCATTCCCCGCTATTAAGAAACTTGAAATTTGGTAATTATGAATAGTGAATAAATCTATGATTGTTGTTTCAAATGTAATTGCGCTTCACACAGCAAATAAACTTCAAGAATAATTAGGGGCAGGTGGTAGATAATGGTTTTTTTTTTTAAAGTAAATGCATTATTTTTGGTTTGTTTTTGTGATTGCAAGTTCATGAGCATTGGCTTAATAAAAATATTTGTTAGCTATAGTATTAATTGATTTTTAGAAAATACCCATTCTTTTACACTCTTCCATTAACCTCAGAGTTCAGGGTCCAATGCAATGGTTCCCAACCATTTTAAAGCCGCGACCCAATTTTATAGTAACCAAAAGATCCGCGTCCCCAACAATTATTTACGACCCCCAAAACATATTAAATACAATATATATATATTACATTAATTATGTACAGTGGTCCATTTTTATTACATTTGTTGCTCTCGGACACTGGTCTAATGGAACATTCAGAAAATACTATAAACACGTAGCAAAATGCAGCATCGAAACAACATTTAATGAAAATATCAATCATAAGCTATATGAGATTAAATTTTTAAGATTTAAGTTTTTTGTTACAATGTCTTTACTTTCACTCCAGTATCTTTGTTCTTTTTTTGGGATATACAAATTTCAGTGAATTGCATCTTTTCGAAAGAAATTTGTGCTTTCTAGATTTAAATGATTGTCCAAATTTTCATGACCCTCATGATGTTTTAAAGCATATTATACATTCTTCAATAAACACTTTTTTAAATAATTATTGTAAAAAATTAAATGGTAGTCTCGTAAGTAATAATTTAACTAAACAACGTAAACTGAAAACATTAAAAAAATATTTTTTCAATTATGGATAGTAATGCTGATGGTTTTCATTATTTTTACTTTTAATTCACATACAGCTAATATACCTACTTGTAAGACTTCAATTTAGGGGATAAAAGTGAAAGAAGGTTAATGAAGTTTATGTAACATTAAATGTGTAGGGTAAAAAACGACGATTCGAGGCGTGTAATATGCAGGGAATTTTTATAACAACGTCAGAACTTATCAACAATATTTACGAATAAAAATCACGCGTTTCGGGAGAACAAATCGGCCACCCTTCTTCAGGATTGCAAGAAGCTGAAGTGTCAACAATCAGTGGTGTTTCCATTCACTTGGTGGCATAGTTGCCATTGCGATGGCTTTCTGAAAAAAATCGATTATTTCTGGAATATTGTGTTGGTTAACATACGACCAAATTTCCAAGGATCGAAAACAGTGAGAAAATGTATGAAAAACATGGGGAAAATAGTTTTATGGTAAAGCGGGAGGCGCCGGGGAAGTTGAAGCAATCTGTGAAATGGATTTAAGAAGATTTTTCCAGGCAGAGCTGAGGGATAGTGTGGATCTATGATTGTTCACTATGGTGTCTAAAAATTTGTTGATGAAAAAGGCTTCAACACAGTCGAGTTCGATAGGTGAACTTGGTTGGTGAATTATGTGAACATCGGAGAAGTTGAATTCATGGTCTTGTTCAAGACAGTGGACCGCTATTGACGATTTATGGACCTCGGCCTTAGAGATGTATCGCTGATGTTCTTTTAGTCTATGGGCCAATGCACGTTTCGGTTGACCAATGTATGAGAGTCCACACTGGCAGAAAGCCTAGTAGACCCCCCAACACTGAAAAACACTGATGTGTCCTTGAGGTGAAAGACGGATTTTGTTTACTGGCGAAAAACAACTTTGAATTTTGCATGTTGTCGAAGAAGTTTGGAAATAATCTCGCTTAGTTTGGGGAAATATGGCAGTGTGACCATGCAAACGTCATCATTCATCTACGGAGTGTTGAACGAGGGAAGAGGAAATTGTGCGTCTGGAAAATTTTATGATGGCGGCGTCAATAATGTCGGCGTCGTAGCCCTTATTCACAGCAATTGCTGCTTTAAGGAGCTTGATTACATGCTGAATCGGTGGAACAGAGTCGTAACGCACGGTGGACAAAAGCGTAGAGGGCTGCCATTTTCAGCTAATGGGGGTGGTTAGAGCTGTGGTGTGGTGGTGCTAGAACGATGCTGAATGGTTTGCGGTAGACCGACGTTTCAAAATTGCGGCCAACTTCCTGGACTAGGACGTCCAGCAAGTGGATTGCCTTGTCTTCCTCGATTTTAAAAGAGAAATTAAGGTTATTATCAAACGATTTGATGGTAAGAATGGACTTAACTTGGTCAGGTGGGCCATCCCACAAGATGAAGATGTCATGAACATAGCGTACCCAAAGTTTGAATGCAATATTCTAGAACAAACGGCTCTCAAAAAAATGCATGTAAATATCGCATAGAAAAGAAGAAAGCGGATTGCCCATTGCAATGTTGGCCCATAGAGTAAAAGAACACCAACGATACATCGCTAAGGCCGAGGTCCATAAATCGTCAATAGCGGTCCATTGCCTTGAACAAGACCATAAATTCAACTTCTCTGATCCTCGCATAATTCACCAACCCAGATCACCTATCGAACTCGACTGTGTTGAAGCCCTTTTCATCAACAAATTTCAAGACACCATAGTGAACGACCATAGATCCACACCATCCTTCAGCTCCTCCTGGAAAAATCTTCTTAAATCCACCTCACAGACTGCTTCAACTTCCCCGGTGCCTCTCGCTTTACCATAAAATTGTTTTCCCGTGTTTTTCAAACGTTTTCTCACTGTTTTCGATCCTTGGAAATTTGGCCGTATGTCAACCAACACAATATTCCAGAAATAATCGATTTTTCTAGAAAACCATAGCAATGACAATTATGCGACCAAGTGAATGGATTCACCTCTGATTGTTGACACTTTAGCTTCGTGCAATCCCGAAGAAGGGCGGCCGATTTGTTCGCGTTGATTTTTATTTATAAATATTGTTGATACGTTCTAATGTTATAAAAATTCCCTGCTTAAATATATGTAGTTAGTAGTTTGCATTATGTTTTTATTTGAAGTATAATTTGTAATGCATTTTATATTATGCACTTAACCGTTAATTTAAAGATTAAACTTCGAGAGGAAACCGTTTGATCAATGTGAATTTAAATCTATTGTTAGACCAGCATTTTAATAAAAATATATATTTTTAACTGTATTGTTTATTATTTTTCTTTCTTGTTTTCTGATTTTTCTAAAGAAATATGCTTTTATGAGATCTCACTAAATCATGTTTTACAATACAAGGACAAATTTTAGTGTCGAATAATTTTTTAAGCGCAGTAAAATCCACATACAGCGACCACCGTCAGTACGGTGAAAAAGCAGCCGCTCCCGAGAGGTGACCTCTAAATAGAGGTAAATTGAACATTAAGCCTATGGAGGGGAGGAAATCCGTTTCCAGAAAAGGTGGTCGTTAAAAGAGGTTTTACGGTACGTGTAAAAAAAAATAATAAATTAAAAAGGGGGGAGTGGATAGAAAGTTATAAAGAAATTCTACATATACACGTCTCTTAAAAGTTTTATGCAGGGTGTCTGCCATAATATTAGTTTGAGGAGTTATATAACCATTAACTACATACTGTATATTTTAATAAAAAACGAAACATATAAAAGTTCGATATCAAATCATATTCTGAAAATAGATCGCAAAATGAGAAGCTAGATATTGAAAAAAGTTTCCGAAAATATTTCGTAAAGAAAATATAAAGATTTTACACGGAAAAAAATAAGATTGTCAAAAAGCTTTGCAGATTTTATATTAGTTTACTTTCAACAACAAAAAACAAAAGGTTCGAAACAAATTTACAACGTCAAAAAATAAATAAATAAAACTCGGTATATAATTTCTTAAAATAAACGATCATAAGTAAAAGCACTAATAACTAATTACAGTACATGAATTATTTTGGCTCCCACCAAAGAGCGATGTTCAGATTCATGTGGTAACCATGGAGCGTCTTATCCTCGGACGACTTCGATGACTCATTGTCGGCCGCATGCGGGCTTTCTTATGCAAGAGGTGTTGATAAAGTGCTATATACGTAAAACGTATTCAAACATTGACGAACAATTTTAGGCATGAATAAGTTTTATCGAACGAGAATATCGTGATTTGAGCAATAATGAAGTTTAAAACCCAATTAAGTCCGCAAAAGTAAATCAGTGTTCAAATTAAATATTGTTTGTTTGTTTGGCTTTTTTATGGCGCAAGAGCATCTGGGCTATACTGCGCCAACAAATTAAATATCAGTACTGTATTCCATTACAGACACTTGGGTCACAGATTGAAT
Organism: Dysdera silvatica; assembly: GCA_006491805.2. Lineage (NCBI taxonomy): Eukaryota > Metazoa > Arthropoda > Arachnida > Araneae > Dysderidae > Dysdera > Dysdera silvatica. Next base: position 27,621,145 of record QLNU02003225.1, on the reverse strand, counting down.
ATGATCGGTATTTGAAAATGTGTTTAACTTTCTTTTATTAATTTCCTCACTCTCAATCAAAAACGTTTAGAAAAACCTTCAAATACAGCAGGACGCAGTTATAACGAGCAGTCGAGCACACATTTGGCGAGTTTTCGGATACAACGACGAAAATACGGATTTTTGTTTGGTATAACGATTAAGCACAATATATATAGAATTCAACCGTTTTTAGTGAACCAGATCGTTGAGGGTCCGATATAGCGAAGTTTATTTTGGGTCCCGCGTTCCTCGTTATATAAGGGTCCTCTTGTATACGACTTCGCGCAATATACGCTGTATTGAACTTCGCAAACTTTTAGGCCGCCTCCGCTATTTATTCTTTCCTGGGCAGTTACCTTTCATCCTACCACTCCCTTACCAATCAGTTTAATGTGTGGCTTCACCATGATAGAAGACAAAATTTGTTCCGATACATTTTTTAAATTTCCGAGTGGTAACAGAAAATAACCGTAAACCAAATAACCATTATTAGAAAATATTACTTAATACTATTACTAAATAGCCATTATTACTACAACTTCTTTCACTTTGCCATTTTCCCATGTTTATATGGGGTTGACGGTATGGTCTTTTCATTAATGAAACAATTATTATTACTACTAAACATTAGTAAATAGCCACTATTAAAAAAATGCTAGGGGGGCAAGGGCGTGAATGGGGCACTGGGCGAAAAAAGGTTTGGAAACCACTGACCCAGCCCTCACAGACAACTGTCGCATCACGCAATGACGATGCGACTTGGACATGCAACATGGCGGCGGACCCACGAGATCCCAAATACGAAATTAATCATCTCCAGAGGAAAGAGACAAGATAATGCACGATGAGGGGGACAAGGGGGGGGGCGTTGATTAATGGAAAGGGCCTAGCCAATTCCATGAAAGGCTCTTTATTTCCACAATACATACATATAGAGACAGACACAGGAAAGGCGCGTTAATGGACTCAACAGCACAGCGCCTACCTCTAACTGCTCCAATAAGCTTTAACTGCTTAATGCAGTACTGGAGGAATGGAACAACCTTTAGTCCTCATTCGAAATCTGCAAACAGGGCCCCCACCCCCCATTTGCTAACAGACCCATACCTAATCGCATTATAGTAATTACGCCCATGGTTTAACAGATATATATATATATATTAAAAAAAAAAAGAGAGAGGGGCGAGGGCCCTTCCGCCCATCAACATAAATTGAGTGGCGTCTGTGTGTGAGAAAATAAAGGAACATATCTTTTTATACATAGACACAAAGCATCAATCTTTTCTTCCCATAAATTAATTGTTTGTTTGTGGTTTTATGGCACAACGACTACATTGGTCATGCTCCGGCGGGACCTACTGTTTTCCGGGGAATCCGAACCTCTTATGGCTTAGAGAACCAAGCCCCGGACTATAGTGAGCAGTGCGATCTTTATGACACCGCTGAGTAAGTGTTCTTTACACCATTGGGAGTCGAACCCGGATTAACGGCGCACTAGGCGAACGCGTTACCACACTGCACCACCGCAGGGCCCCACAAATCAAGGACACATTTACGAAAATATGAATCCGAAAAGAAGAGTACAGTAGTGACACTTACCCGACGCCCCACAATGTCTCTCCACAGCACAAGATGAGTAAAGGTCGTGGAGCAACGAGTGTACCAAGAGGAGTATCAAAACATCATTCAAACATCTTTTGTTTTCGAACGCAGATGTCGTATTATAGCGAAGAAACATAACGCCACCCCCCACAAAGCAAACACTACCCACAAATTATAGAACTATAAATGTTTTAAGTAAGTAATTTATAGGTACACCATCTCGTATTGTTTTATTCATATTTTCTTGAAATGTATGGGTAATATTCTCTAGAACATGGTCAAAAAATATCCTATCCACCCCCTCACATCCGTATTAACGGACTTTTCGATTATCCGACACATTTAGGGTCCCACTGGGAACGAATAAGCGGGACTTCTTTATTTCAGATGCTTACTGGAAGTTTTGGGACACCGCTCCTACTAAATCCATCTCCCACACGGTAAATTCAGTTAGGGGGTGACAAGGCACTTCTATTAATCGTTTTATACACAATAGAACTTCCTTATATTGAAAATCGTCATGTGCCGATTTGTTCGCAAATCCCCAGGGTCGGCCATTGCATAGGAAAAAATTCCCTATATGGGGATTTTTTGTCCGCATTAGACGTTCTAAAATGTTATGGTCTTCAATTCGCCAAAAGCGCTCTTGACAACGCATTTCACGGACTTCGTACGTGTGAATACTCTTATGATGAATCTATCATCGAAATTTGTTGTTCAGTGAGACAAATGAGCGCCCATATGAGTAATTCTGGTGGGGGGGGGATTTACCTTCTCAAGGCTGTCAAACATTTTAGTGAATGTACAAGATACTAAAATGCTACAAAAATAATTGATACTGCTTGACAATTAGTAATGAGCTAAAAAGTACCTTATTTTAAAATGTAAAATTCTCGAAAGCAAATGCATGGCAGAAGTGGGCAAATCAAATTTTTGACCGGCTAGGGGGAGGGGGGGAGGCCTCCAGCCCCCGCCCATGGTGAAACATTAGGAAGTTTATTACACACGTATAAACGCATATGAATGCCACATAAATACGTCTTTCAAAGTACGTTCTGTAAAATTGCTTCGTTAATTGTTTTTTATTATTTATATAAACGTAACTTGTATATAAGGTGATTCACAGTCATTTATTTACAAAAAGAATGAATTAAGATTAGGACATGTGTCTCAAATACAACATACCGCACATTACATGTATATATATATACTAGAACAACTCCAGCGGAAAATGAGAACCATCCAGAGAAGAGCCGGACAACTACACCCTGCAACGGCAATTGAACGGCAAACACTACCCCGGGAAGAAGGAGGACGCGGACAAGCGGACCTCAAAGACTTACATGACAAGCAGATCCAGAGCATGAGGCAATACTTCCAGTTGAAGAGTCCCCGATCGCCACTCATCCAAGCCATAATACAAGCAGATGCAAATTACACGCCACTAAACCTGTGTAGTACCGAAGAGCGTGTCCTGGAAACAGCCAACGAACAGAAACTGAGAACTTGGGCCGGAAAACCATTACATGGCAGGCACTACAATGACCTGCAACAACCACACGTTGACAAAAAGGCATCAAATTCTTGGCTGGCCAAAGGCACTCTCCAGCCAGAGACAGAAGGATTCATGCTAGCCATCCAAGACCAAGTGATCGCAAATACGAAACAGTCAGACTACAAACATAGACACGATCAAGTAGCGAAAATAGTCCACCAGAAATTGGCAGCGAATGCTGGCTTTCTGACAGAAAAATGCCCGTACTACAAATATGAGCCAGAGACCGTGCATGAGAACGAAACACACAAGCTTTACTGGGATAGAGCAATCATAACAGACAAGACAGTCCCACATAACCGTCCTGACATAACCCTCGTCGATAAATCGAATAAGACCACGTACTTAATCGACATAGCAGTACCCAACACCAATAACATACAGACAACCTACACAACGAAAATCACCAAGTACCAAGATCTCAGACATGGAAGCACGCAGGATATATGGCATGGCAAGATCCTTACTAGGAAAGTACTTATTCGGAAAGTGCAAAGATACTGTATATTGGTATTTAATTTCTTGGACGATTTCTAATATTTCGCTGTGTCTGTCCTTCAACGTCTATTTACCAGTGCTTGAAATTCGTCATCTGCAACGTGCGTGTAAAACTTCCTTTCACAGGAATCCAACCCACAGTGGAGAAACAAATTCCCCGACTTTTCCAGATTCTTCCAACAGAATTCCCCGACAAATAGCGAATAAAATTTTAAATCAAACTTAGTTTTCAGTAAAAAATTCGCATGAAATTTAGCTATTTAGAACATAAGTTACGAAGGGTTTCCTTGACCTTTCTGGACTTGACCACAAAATCTCGTTTTTCCTTGACTATTAGGGACGATTTTATCAAATTTCCTGGCAACACTGTACTTTTTTTTTCATCTAACGTTATCTGTTAGCGTAATTCGTTCCCCTTCATTACCTTTGCTTGGTAATTATTAATATAATAGTATTATTTTCGCCATTGAATTTGATGGTTACAAGGTACTATCCTCTAGACACACAGGGTACATACATGTTTAAATTTATATAAAAAATTACTTAGCACACAATAAACGTTAAATTATTATTAGCATATTGGCGTAATTAACATACCACGGTAATCCAACGTAACTTCAATCGTGCTTGCTGACGTTGAAACACTCTGCAAATGAAAGAAAATGACAAATAAATAAATGAATTTTAACAAATTGAAAGAGACAATTTTAAAAATACATTTCTGATACATAAAACACACTTTATATAATTTGACTAAAGCTGCAGATAAAACGGTTATGAGATAGGGGCCAATGGAACGCAGGCCTGGCCATTTCCCGAATACGTATCATGAGGATTTCAAAAGACATGATTAATAAAGGCGGCCTATAATAAAATTTCCGAGTTAAGTCCTAGGAGACAAGAGCCCAAAACTTCAAAAACCGCGTATGCAATAAACGGCACCACGTCCACTTTTCCCCTGTAAGGCCGGAGAAAAATGCAATATTCCCTCTTTTGAAAAAGTAAGGAAAAAGCCCCTTTATTGGCAAGTTGACATACACCAGCTGTCCTCAGCACAAGCCCGGGAAACAAAAAGAGGGAAAAGGGAAAAAGAAGGTAAAGACAGCGGAAAAATAACTTTCGTTCTGCTGACAACGGCCACTAAGCCTTTTTCAGACTATTACCCAGCCTAAATGATAATCAATACCAGGACAAAGAAGGGCCCTGGCCATTATTACAGGAAGCTCATGAAAAGAAAGCAAAAATATAAAGTCAAAACCTGTATTTACAACGACATCTATATTGTCCAGGAGAAAAAAAAAGGGAAAAATCTCGCAAAAAGGGGAAAAGTTTGGTTCTTGAGCTATAAGATATCCACGTCATATATTTGCCCTCTGCCCCCCCTACAATTTCCAAGAGAGGCGCCCCTACTCTTGTTTTGAGATAAACACTATCACAGCAGAGCAATAAAACGGGTCAAAACATAGTCAAACGAGGAAAACAATTACAAATTATAATTAGCCTATATAAATTATAAAAATATAAGTTATTACAAATTATAAGAAATGAATTTTTATGTGCCAGGTAATATACTAGTACTAAAATTCAAAGCAAAATGACCTTTTCATAGCTTTTTATGCCGATTTGTGTTTAAAACTAAGCAAGTAGCTGAGAAGGACTGATAATCTCCATACCATGATAGGTTTCCGGTGCGAGAGGGATACATACCCTCTGGAACACGTTTTCACATGTATCGAGTTCCTGTACATGTTTTTATAGTACAGACGAACACGTAAAGGTAACAGAAAATCTGTTCATATTAACAGTAATTCGCCTTACCCGGCGAGGATAGTACGCAATACTATCCGACGGGGCTTCAGAAAACGGTTCGTATTAAAATATTATTTTAAATTCATTATTATTAAATTTATTATTAAATTTATTATTAATTATATTATTAAATTTATTATTATTATCATATTATTAAATTTGTATTATTAATTATATTATTAAATTTATTATTAATTATATTATTAAATTTATTATTAATTATATTGTTAAATTTATTATTAATTATATTATTAAATTTATTATTAATTATACATAAATTTATTAATTATATTATTAAATTTATTATTAAATTTATTATTAATTATATTATTAAATTTATTATTAATTATATTATTAAATTTATTATTAAATAAATTTCCAATGCGTTTTAACGAGGTTCGACTGTATCTCCTTATCTTATTTTTATATTCCATTCAATCCTATTTTTTATATTCTTACATTGCATTCATATTTATTATATATTCTCATATTGTGCTCTCAATCGTATTTTTATATTCTCATATTGTGCTCTCAATCGTATTTTTATATTCTCATATTGTGCTCTCAATTGTATTTTTATATTCTCATATTGTGCTCTCAATTGTATTTTTATATTCTCATGTTGTACTCAATCGTACTTTTATATTCCCATATTGTATTCCATGGCATTTTTATACCCTTGTGTAATGTTCAATTCTATTTTTATATTCTCATATCGTATTTCAATCACATTTTCATTTAGTATTTTTTTCGATTTTCGACAGAATTTTAATTAATATTTTATAGTTTTACAGAATTTAAAATATAGAGACCTTTCACTCATTTTTTAAATCTAAAATTATTTTTTTATTTTCAAAATACAAATATTTTTGTTATGGTTTTTGGAACAAGTACTTCATACCGATTTTTACAGAATATTTCATCAATTACTTTGCACATTTTTCTGGCACGTCGTTCTTATGGGAATATATATATATATATAAATTGACGCAGCAAGGAAGTAGGAGTTATCCGATTGCGATAAAAATTAGTGGATATGAAGAACATACATAGAAAAAGAAATCATTAACATGTCAGAACAATTGAATGATTTATTGCAGAGTTTGACCGTTACAAAGGGAGGAAGTCAATAAGGCGTTGGTCCACCTCTGGCCTGGATGCAAGCTGTCACCCGGCGTGGCATAGACTGATAAAGATCCCGGATGGTGTCCTGCGGAATTTCTTGCCAAATTGTCTCCAACTGTCGGGCTAAATCGTCAACATTCCGGGATGGTTGCAATCGCCTTCCCATAGCGTCCCAAATGTGCTCTATGGGAGAGAGATCAGGAGACCTAGCTTGCCAAGGAAGTGTTGGGCAAGCTTGAAGACAATTCATAGCAACACGTGCCGTGTGCGGCCGGGCATTGTCTTGTTGAAACGTAAGTCCAGGGTGTCGCAAAAGGAACGGTAACACAACCGGTCGTAGAATGTCGTCTACGTACCGCTGTGCTGTAAGTGTGCCAGAAATGACCACCAAAGGGGTCCGGCTATCAAAGGAGATGGCACCCCAGACCATAACGCCCTGTTGTGGGCATGTGTGGCGTGCGATAGTAAGGGCAGGATCCCCACGCTGCCCTGGACGTCTCCAGACACGTCTGCGGTTGTCGTCAGGACACAGTTGGAAACGGGACTCGTCACTAAAGACTATACGTCCCCAGTCAGCGTAGTATCGGACGACGGTGTAAAGGCGTGAGAGGTAAGCGGCGTAACGGTCGGCGCGAGCGTAAATTCCGCTCTCTCAGTCGTCTGCAGAGGGTCATGTTGGACACATGTGTGCGGGCCACACGTTGGATAGTTGATAACGACGAATCCGGTGCTGTGACATCTGCTCTGACAATCGCTCTGTCTTCCCGTTCTGTTGTGGCCCTAGGTCGACCGCTGCCGTCCCGACGCTGACATCTGCCGTTGTTGACCCACTCTTGCCAGCACCGTCCAATCGCCGCATCGCTTCGACCCACATGTCCAGCGATTCTTCGATTCGTCCAACCAGCCTCTTTCAATCCGATAGCACGACCTCTTTCAAACTCTGACATATGCTCGTAATGAGCACGAATCTTTCGGCGAGGCATTGTTACAGTCGACGTAAGATATCCGCAGTCAAAATGCAACAGAAATTTTGACCACATATTGAGAATCGCTCCTTATATACACCTGCTGAATGCGCAGTTCCGATGCGCTGGAGTTCCCGCTATTCATTCATTGGACACCAAATTTTAATCATTTGCATGTTCGGTCAAAATGTCTTTGCATACGAAATTTCATTACAATCGGACAACTCCTTCTTGGTGCGTCGATTTTTTTGTTATAGAGTGTATATATATATATATTAAACAATTTAATAATGCATTCAAATTCCGATCAACAAAGCAGGGAAATGCGTTTCTCGGAAATGGTGTACTATGTGTATTCATTATACAATTAGGAAGTATTCCAGTATTACGTAAGTACCTGGGAGGGATGGCCAAAATATTGCTCAAGCGATACTTGAAATCTCCCTTACCTCATGACATTAATATATTTTAATTAATTTTAATGTAACGTTACTTCGTAGTGTATGAAAAGCACCAGCAGTGACCGATGATTGTTTACAGCACTAGCGGCCGTTTTTAAGAAGTTTCATGCGCTGTTTAAAATGAATTTGTAATTTTTATTTCAATTCAAGAAAGTTACACGCCATCTAGATGTATAAAGAGTATTTCCCTGGACACTGAAAAGGGTCAACGTAAATAATAAACTCCACCTAAAATTGCTGAACCTAATTTACTCCGGAAACACAGACGCCACGTTTATGTCGCGTTTGCCAAAACTATGGAAATAAGCTCCAGAACTGGGGAAAATAAGTGTCTGTAAACAGCAGTTTCAATTTAAATAGAAACAGAGCCAAGATCCATCAAAAGTCATTATCCTCGCATAGCATTATAGGAAACACTCTGGGGAAGAACGTATTCCTGAGCACGCCCGGCTCTGCAGGGAAATCTTGAAAAGGCG
>QLNU02003225.1:27554339-27598170 GCA_006491805.2 Dysdera silvatica | reverse complement strand
CATGGGCACCAAGGGCGCCCAATGCTGAGTTTGTATCATCTGTCAAGGAAACCACGCACGAGGGAATATTGGGAGGTCACCTGGGTCGATTATCCGAAAGATCCGAACCTGACATTTAAAAAATCAAACACCGGACTACGGCGAAAGACAACATGCGTGCCACGACACCATCGGGATTCGAACCCGCGATTTTGGTTACTATCACAAGGTGTCTTCAACAATGCAGTTCTGCCCCCAACGAATAAAAATACCGCCTGATGCAGTTCTTCCACAATTTCTTCACATACAACGGAAATCTAAAAAGGTCACTTCCTCCAACGCAAATTTTAAAAACTTCCATTCGACGGAAAACTAACAAACGGGGAGGAGGGAAAAAAAAAGACAGGACCTGTCTTCTTCGACGAAACGAATCGCCGGAGAGTTGAGCCGCATCTAAAGCTCTTCTAAAAACTCTCCTCGAAAACGAATCACTCTGTGTAGCGGCGTCTAGGGCATAAAATAACCTTCTCTCTCTTTCCAACTTTCTTCCACTTCTTTTGACGTCGTTTTTTGGGTTTTATCCAGCATACCTTGACACGGTTTCCGCGGCCTGTGACCGCCAACATCTATCACGAAGAGAAGGCAAACAATGGCTTTTCTTCTTCCTTTTCTTTGGGCGAACAAGCCACTCGACTCCAAATTCCAGAAATCCTGGAACACCGCAAGTAAACACAGAAACAAGGAAACCATGATAGCGGTCACCATTGCACAACTTGTCGACCCCGAACTGTTGTTTGTGTGTGTGAGCAAGTAGCGAACAATGGGGAGAACAAAGGAAGCGGAGCACAGTTACGTTACGCACAAGAACGCATCTACTGTAGCGCACCTTCTCAATAGGAAGTCACTGCAATTAAAACAATTTTAAAAAGGACTAAAGGGTGAAATACAGAAACAATCTGGGATTGCTGTCTCCAAATGACAAGTGTTGAGTCGTCAGGGCACAACAAACACAAAGAAATGCAACAGCACGCAATCAAATCGAAACAACCCAAAGGTAACCTGTAAAGAACATTTATCACATTGTATATATACGTTTTCAATTTCGCGTGTACGGTTTAACAGTTCTGATCGCGTTTTTCTTTCTTAATTAAATCCTAAATAGATGCACTTGTCTATATGAGGAATATGTGTGTTTGTTTATAAATACAAGTGGTAAACCAAATATCATTGTTACATAGACGTTAAAAACGCAATAGATCGGTGGCAGCTAACCTGCAGCAGGCGAAAGTGTGTTGTTGTTGTTGGATTATTATTTAAACTTGATACAGAAATAATGGGCTGAACGAAAGAGCTATTTGTGGCAATGAGATGATGGAGATCATCGTATTTACATGATCACAAGTGGATCAAACGACTGTTGACAGACTGCCCATTGCGTCAGGAATTGCGCTGCAAGGAACGATACTTTGCTGTCTGAGTCTGCAAGTCTTTACGAAGAGGCCAAGAACGCAATTACTAATTGATTCTTTAGCAAAGATTACCATTACTTACAGTTTCGAGAGGTACAAGAATTAAGCAAATTAACGAAGACATCAAGGAATGGTGGTCCAACCGCTTTAGAGCATACGGAAACTACAAGTACATCGTTAGGAAGATGGTCTTGAAGATGACGCGAGTTCCCGAGATTTTCCAACCATTCCAACAGACAAACCTCTTAGGAAAATGTAGCTCCATCCTAACCAAACAAGGATGCTAATGATCAATACAATGCTAAGGCCGAGCTAAGCGGAATCCAGCCAGCAATCGTCTGCATCTATTAAAACCACAGGATGTAGAATATCACGAGATCCGGCCACCATGCAAGATATACTTCCGTATGAAGAGAAAAGGAGGAAGGAAGGAAGTTAAAGGAAATAAACCCGGACGTCGGTTGTTGAAGCAGCTCCTTCACAACAACAACTGCCGCCACCGTACATCCACACCGCGCCCTCCAACTGAAATTAGTATCGATTGGTGAACGCCATAGTTCTAATGGAGCCTTACACTGATTGCCAGTTGATGGCGAGTCCTCCAGATTTACCATGGTACTAAATTCAGGGGGCTATAGGAATGGGGGCAGGGCGCTGTGGGCGCAGCTGTTTCGGGCGTTAATCCCACCCTCCCGAGGTCTGCGCGGTCCTTAAAGCCTTCTGCACAATCTTAGCTCTCCATCTTCCAATCGAGAGGATAAGCCAGGAGTACTGGAGAACGAAGAGGGTTAGGAAGTCAGTTTTCGATTTGCAGCTGTACAACCGAGCACGACATCCATCTGATGATTGCATGACGTCATATGCTATTAAAAAAAAAAAAAGATCCGCAATCCTTTAATTGTTAGAAGATTTACGGCACTCGCGATAAGAATACCCTCTTCCATATTTAAAGTTCTTTCCGAAAGGGGCGAACATCGCAAGAAAGTTCTTTCAGCGGCAACTCGCAGCAGCACACCAATTAAAATTTTAATGATTTATTAATGATGAAAATGACAAGAACAGTCTTGAGAAACTGACACGATGGTGTAACCAAAATAATTAGAATTTTCGTTAGGCACATGAACCACCGCGCTTATACACTCGTCTCTTTCGACACGAAACACTGGGAAAGCATTCACGCCTCGGTCTCATTATTCGTGTTTAAAGGTAGGTGGCGCAGGTGTGTCAAATCTCTCAATAACTGAATGAATCTGTTCGTTCATTACAGGTGGGCAAAATCGTTCAACGAACGATTGCGCACACCTGTAGAGCCACGATAGCGCTAAACAAGTTTTTTTTTTTTTACTCACAGTGGAACCTGATAAAATGACCACTATTTTATAAAAGAAAACAGGTAGGAATTTCTATAGCCATGCCTCTACTAAAGTCTATCGTATATAGTGATCACCTGTCTACAGTGACCATTGCAATCCAGTCCTAAAGGTGGCCATTTAAGCAGGTTCTACGTGTTCTATTTTTATCATGCGTTATGAAAAAAACATGCACATGTGTTTACATTAGAATACGGACTGTTCCAATGAGATTTACGCATTTGTTTTAAGGTGCAAGGTCAACAAAGGTCATGTTGCGCACGGACCCACTGTCTTTCGGAGGAATCAGAACCTCTTGAGGCCTAGGGAACCAACTATCGGACTACAGTGATCAATTTTTACTTTTTTTTTTTTTCAATCGTTAGGAGTCGAACCCGTAACAGCACCGCAGGGCTTATTCAAAATAGACATGGGGAAGGAATTTGGAGAGACCTCTAATCAGCAATGGACATAAAATCATTGAATATAATTACTTATACAGGGTGTTTGGAAAATATCTGGCAAAACTTTAAGGGGTGGTAGGGGACACCAAATAAGGCATGTTTGACCATATCTCCCTGTCCGCAACGGGCCGCTTTGGCTGTGGAGCGTAACTACTGTTTACGTCCGTCCATCACGTTGCTACGTAGCCAACTGCATGAATTAAATGCAATTTTTGATGCATAATTTAAGTGAATGAGCTAATAATACAGCAGAGACAAAGAAATCCGGAATTCCGTTTTCTGATTTTGATCTGCGTTACTGTTTAGTGAAAATAAGCCTAAAAATGCCTTTTTTTTAACACACTGGAAAAGAATTGGGAACTGCCAAGTATATGCAACAGGTGAAGAACATCAAAATAAACAATTTTTATTCAGTGAATTTTTTTCCAAAAATTAGCCGTTCGGGCACTACAGTGAATTTAGTGTTTGCATCCACCCCATTTAAGGTTTTCACAAATGGCTACAATGCGCCATTTCAAAAAGTTTTAAAATTATTTAATGTCAACAGACGTGAGGCTCTCTCCGGCGATTTTTTTATAACCATTTAAATTCACCGGAATTGTATGTGTAGAATTCGCCGCTTCAGGTGCGATTGTATGAATTCTACACATACAATTCCGGTGAATTTAACTGATTTTAAAAAATCGCCGGAGAGAGCCCGACGTCTGTTGACATTAAATAATTTGAAAAATTCTTAAAATGGTGCATTGTAGCCATTTGTGAAAACCTTGAATGTGGTGGATGCAAATACTAAATTCGCTGTAGTGCCCGAATGGCTAATTTTTGGAAAAAAATTCACTGAACAAAACATGGTTGTTTTGATGTTCTTCACCTGTTACACATACTTGGCAGTTCCCAACTCTTTTCCAGTGTGTTAAAAAAGGCAGTTTTAGGCTTATTTTCACTACACAGTAACACAGATCAAAATCAGAAAACGGAATTCCGGATTTCTTTGTCTCTGCTGTATTATTAGTTCATTTACTTAAATTATGTATCAAAAATTGTATTTAATTCATGTAATTGGCTACGTAGCAAAGACATGGACATAAACAGTAGTTACGCTCTACAGCCAAACCGGCCCCTTTGCGGACACGGGGATATGGGAAAATATGCCTTATTTGGTGTCCCCTATCACCCCTTAAAGTTTTACCAGATATTTTCCAAACACCCTGTATATACATATCCTGAAATTTTACTAACGTAATTAAAATCCAAAGTTAATGCGAAGTTTCTTCAATATATAGCTACACTTCAGGAAATGTAATATAAATTTAAACAATATGCCTTAAAATAATTAAGAATTAAATGTTTATAAGATTTTCTGCGTTTTTGAAGTTCTTGCAAATCTTTTCTCTAATGAATGAAAGTATATACGGCTATTTGCGGACCCACCTTATAGTTGGGAGAGAGAGAGAGAGAGAGAGATGAATTTTAATCATGAAGGAGAGCTATATATATTTTTAACGCCTAATATATAAATTAGAAATAAAATACAGGGTACCAGGGAGGAAATTACATAAAAAGGTTAAACACTGGTAAAATAGCAATGAAAAAGATCACTCAAGCTTTCGGACGCATCAGCAGCAGTCCTTCATCAATATATAAATTGCCACTTACGTTCAAACAAATATTACGCTAACAATATTAATTTTATATAAAAAAAAAAAGGCTCATAATTTATTATGATTAAAATTTAGCCCCCCCCCCCCCAAATTACAGCACGCCTGGGACCGTAATCTGCCATTTATGTTTCTTACTCTGTTACACACACACACACAGTGCCGTCTAATAATTTTAAACTTGTCTTTTTCACATGCCAATTCATAAAGTTGAAAAGTTGAAAGAGAACTAGCAAACTTTTACACAGCCCTACGTCTGCCCCCCTCCCTCCACACACACACGCTTCCCCCAATTGAAAACGTTTTTATTCAGAACAAAATAAGATGAAGCAAGAAAAGATGAATCCACAGGTAGTAAACTGGTCTCTTGTAGAATATTTAAACACAGGTAACTTCGATTTTTCTTACAGGCAATGGACCTGCCTCGGTTACTAACACCGCTACATGAAACAGATTGGGAAGACATGAAATTGTCAAATAACTGCTTGATCAAGTCATAATTATCAAGAGTCAGTCGATACCGATTCCAATTTCCGTTATTAACACGGCACGGTTTCGCACGAGCCACACCGCTGTGAAGTTAACTAAGAATTCCTTCCGTTGCCAAACCGAAAAAGAAAAGAACGGCGAAAAACAAAAAAGCGGAAGAGATCGAATATCGCAAAACTCGTTTAATTCCACTCTTTAAACACAGGTTCTTCCGCCGGAAAACCATCCTGACATGGTAAACGTATTCAAGCAAATGCTATACACACATTCCAACCAGCAACAACGACGACGAGGCTGAGGAGCAAAGATGGTTTTCTTTTCGAGCTGCCAACACTCGATGCTCGAGGGCCTATTAATTACCACAGCGGAGATTATTGGACCGTTCAAAACCTTCTTCAGAAGGGAAAACTATTTCACCCAAACTGGAGAGACCAACAAAGAAAAATCCAAAAAAGGAGCCCTCACCACCGCTACCACCACTTCTAGCCGGCATCACCCAATTCCTGGTCTCTGGGCTTCTTTTCCAGACGCTGATTATTCTGCCAACAACAAAATCGCGGGCGAAGATGCTGCAGAGTGGGTGGGAGGAAAGTCATTACTGAGAAAAAAGATTTTTGGGACAGAGGATACGGCAGAGAAGTTGGAAGGGAAAGATGCCGCGTTTAGGGTTGAAGATTGAATTCTCTGGATTTGCCTCCGGCCATGGCAACGCGGTTGCTGTCATCAAACTCTTTCCTCGACAAAGAAAGACGTGTTGGATAAAATGATCTTATCCTACGAAAATCCACGCATAAAGGAAAGAAGATATTAAAAAATATATGCCTTATCTAATTATGCTCACTTTTAAACGTAACAATTAACTGGATACGCAGATCAAAAGACATTATAAACGTGACGAAGCAAATCGTCTTCGAGCATCACCAAGCCTTAATGTTATCAATCGTGGTTTTTTAACAGATGGGTCTGGTTATGAACCCAAATTAGCTTGATCTTATGCAAATGCAGCAACGTGGAATTTTTAAATAAAGGAGATTTCAAGTATTGCGTAAGCACCTTTGGGGGGGGGTGCTGCGTTTATTTTCCTATGTTAGGCCAATGTTAATTTCTGCTTACTTTACGGGGGGGGGGTTGACATGGACAAAATATTGCTTATGAAGCATTTGTACGCTCCCTAATGATGCGGAATTTCAAATTATTGGGGGGGGGGGGATTAGACATTGTTATACACAGTAGAATGTATATAAAATTCCGATTTATTTCAATTGGGGGGGGGGGCTCGAGTCCAAAGGCCCATATAACTCTACGTCTATGTGCAAGTATGTCATATTTCAGAGGTAGTGTTGAGCAGTAGGTATATGTGTATTGAGACGGCTTAGCTTAATTTTTACCATGTTTGGCGCAGTATAGCCCAGATGCTCTTGCGCCATAAAAAATCCAAACAAACAAAAACTTAATGAAATCAATTACAGTTTCTGAGAACGTAAAATTACATTCGTTACATCATCCTGCACTGGGCAAGTCTCTTCAATGGACACGTAAGATGTTATTCCGGTTAGTTTCTTATTTAGGGAAGTTACTTGGATTTTTACTCGTATCTTCATATTGAATCAGGATTCACATTGTCTATCATTGGTTGGTTCTCTTAGTAATGAAGTAAGTTTTTTTGGGGGGAGGGAGCTTCTTTATTAATGATACACACGCTTCTTATCCGTTTGCCTTAGTGTCCGAATGAGCGGTTTGGCTAAAGCCACGGAGTTGGGGTTGAAAAGCGGGAACGTGATTGACCAGTCATAAAAAGAAGTGACTTAAAAAAGTCTGACTATGAAAGGCGATTGGTCCATTGGCCGAGCCCTAAAGCAGAAAAGGATCGCTTGGCCCACCATGGAAGCTACCCCCATGGATGAGAAGAAGATCGAATGGAAAGGCATAAGCAATCCTGCCCATCTCATCAATTTGCACGCCATTCTATTACGATGAGTGGCTCCCCTGCCCATCTTGCAAGAAAGGCGAGCCGACGACCAATACTAGTTTCCAGAAACGAACAGAAAATGGCTGAAAGTGATGATGATATGCATAATGGCATTTGTCATTGATGCATGTACATTTCACTGCATTAACGTGTTTGCGCACGCACGCAGTAAGTTGTCCAATCAACCATCTTTCAGAAGCGCAGTTCACCCTCTAACTAGCTGATGTAATACATCTATCAAAAGCGCGCCTTATTATTTTTATTTTTTCCCGGGCGTTTTCGCTTTGCCATAAAAGAGTTTCGCTTTGCCAACAAAACTGGCATTTCCAAACAGAAAAGCACAAATTGGGGACAAGAAAACCACACGCACTGAAAAAAGAGAAAATGCCGTGGCAACTTCTAACTAGAAGTTAGAGCCATTGCTGCAATGATAAGGTGGTTCGCGTGCAGGCCGCAGCAAGGGCGTATGCTGGAATGACCTACCCGTCGGGCGCTTTTAACAAGGGAAAGTTATGCCTCTCCTTTCTGTTGTCTCCCCTCCCCACCAACCCCACTCTCCCTCACGCAATGAAACGTAATATGGTCTTTGCCTTTTTATCTCTGTTTCGGCAACACGACCAATTTAATTCGTGTATTAGGCAACACTGCAAAAGCCACTGAAGCGATAAGTGCTGATACGTTTTAATTACCACCGGTTTGTTTATCAGGAAACATCTACTAAACAGACCTCACGTCATGAATGTCGAAAGTATTAGACTGGGCCTGTGCTTGGGAATAGGAGTGTATGTGGGGAATGAACTCGTGGGGGGGGGGGGGGTGGGGATCCAAGCTTGTTCATGGAGCACATAGATAATCCTCATTGAGTATGCGCAGATTGGGCGGGAGTCAAGTGCAAGTGAAACCGGTCACAGGCAGGCACGTCATAACACATTAGGGAACATGCCCGTATCCGGGGGGGGGGGGGATCTTAAGTACCGCCCCCCGAAACTAAATTTTTAATGGGGGCTTGGCTAGACTTCGCATGCTGTGATTGTACCCATACATGACATGCTGTAAACTTTTTGAACCCCCCGAAATTAAGTCCTAGCTATGGTCTTGTTGTGGGGGGGCGGTCCTGGATGCGTTCATATTTTGTAACCTCCTTTAACCAAAATCTTAAATTTCCATTTTTTTTTTTCCCAATGTAAGAAAAGCAGACAGTAAACAAACTGACAACTTGGGGTCACCGTTGGCCCATTCGTGAAGACGTCACTGGTCACAGGACATGCTGTGTACAAGACTAACACTGTAAAGCGAATCTTTATCTTCGTTGTTTTGTAGATGTATGCTCACGCAAACCCCGTGTAAAGGTGGGGATACGTTCCTCGGAAACGGAGCGTTTGGGGGTCATTCTAAAATTAATGGAAAATGTTCCCCCCATAATTTCTGAGTTGCTATGCCACTAGAACCAACTACAATGGATTGTGAGAACAATACTACAATCAAACTCTGTTATAACGAACATCCCAAGACCAAAAGAAATTTCTTCATTATATAACCGCTATTCGATATGATCATTTATCCAAAATTGTACTTTTATATGAACGTTCATAATCAGAGCCGGCGCAAGCTGACTTGGCGCCCTAGGCAAACGACTTGAGCCCCCGTCCCTTCAAGGAAATCGACTTACCGACACGTTCTGAATAGAAAATGGTGAAACGCTTCCATACGTAGAAAGAAAACCCTTAGACAAATTATTAAGTATTATTAAATTATTATAATAAATTATCTCGATTATCGCAGAGTATTAAGCACCTTAAAAGTCTGTCGTGATGCTGCCCCACCAATATGGCCGCCCTAGGCGGCTGCCTAGATCACCTTATGGTTGCGCCGGGCCCGTTCATAGTTAATATATCCATATTTTATAAACCAAGAATTTCTCGCAACAAGTGTACTCGTTCTTATTTTCTCTTCCTTTCAAACCTGTTCACAACACGTCGGTTTTTAATGATCAGTCGTCAATATACGTAATTCAACTATTTACATACATTTCTGCGTCAATCATTAATTAATAAACTTTTGCCAATAATTAACGTGCAATGAGTTTCAGGTTAGAATAAAAATTTATTATTATTATACTACAGGGCAGCGAAAGGCGTGTTGCGTGAAGACCCTCAGTTTTTCGAAAAATCCTGACCACTTAAAACGTAAGGAACCAACTTCCCGATTAAACTGAACAGTTAGTTGTAAAGTGGTCTCGCGTACCACCGTAGGGAATCGAACCCGGGTTAAGAGCATGTTAGAAGAACGCGTTACCCAATGCACCACCTCAGGGCCTTATAACCAAAGTAGATCACCTAATAACACAACCTAACCAATGCTAACAAGCATTCGAACATGGCGACCTATGGCTACCCCTTCTCCCCTCCAAACTAAATATACACCAAAATGCCAGAAAAACTGGTACAGGCGTGCAGCAGAAGTGTGCATGGATTTTAATGGGAAGGGTGGCAGCCGAAGACGGTGCTGTAATCCCCGACAGGTTTTATCGTCAGATGTCGTGACATCCAGTGGACCGTGAAGGAACACTGGGAAGCATTTGAGGGGGGTGGGGGGGAATTGTCGATTTGCACAGGCGTACAGGGACGCACAGCTCACACTGGTGTCATCCATCTAACGTCGGCCCATAACCAATCCGATGAATCCACCTCGAGGAGTGGCCGAAATAGATGGATGGCACGGAAGAACACCCCGGGCCGGCCGAAACTCCTACACGAGCCCACCGGGCACCGTTGAGTGGGTGCAGCGCCGCAAGTGGCAGAGTCCGGGCGCAAACCGTCCCCTCAACCAGGACGCATGCAGCTCCATCCATCCGAACAGGTCTATCAAGCGTATGCCCCATCCGCAAGTGGCGAAAGCCGGCCCTTGGCGATCGCTGCCGTACACAGACTGAGACGGTGGCGACAGTCCGACAAGGACGAATGTCCACCGCATGACCCCAGTAACGAAGTCCGATCCGAGTGAAAGGGCGGAGCCCGGTCCCAGAATAGCACATACAGCCAATCCAGCGGCCTGGTGAATGTCCCAAGCACTCCGACTTAAGCGAGCTGAAACCAACATCCCCGCCAATCCGGACCACAGAGAAAGACCACCCACACGCCACCAGAGCTGAGACCGAACTCCCCTGGTACAGGCGTGCGTATGCAAATAACGGAGCTTTGCAACCAATCAGCGTAACGCGATGCGGTCGGCAGCGCCTATATAAGACAAGAGATGTCTGGCAAAGCTGTTAGATCGGTTCTTGCCGCTACAATGGCAGGTTATCAAGATTTAAGTGATTTTGAACGTGGCGTTATAGTCGGCACAAGAGAGATGGGACATAGCATCTCCGAGATAGCGACAAAATTTGGATTTTCGCGTACGACCATTTCACGGGTATACCGTGAATATCAGGAATCCGGTAAAACATCAAATCTCCGACAGCGGTGCGGCCGGAAAAAGACCTTGAAAGAACGGGACATTCGACGACTGACGAGAATCGTTAAACGAGATAGACGTGCAACACTTCCTCAAATTGCCGCGGATTTCAATGCTGGGGCATCAACAAGTGTCAGCGTGCGAACTGTTCAACGAACCATCATTGATATGGGCTTTCGAAGCCGAAGGCCCACTTGTTTACCATTGTTGACTGCACGGCACAAAGCTTTACGCCTCGTCTGGGCCCGCCAACACCGCCATTGGACTGTTGATGACTGGAAACACGTTGCCTGGTCTGACGAGTCTCGTTTCCAATTGCATCAGGCGGATGGACGTGTACGGGTATGGAGACAACCTCATGAATCCATGGACCCTACATGTCAACAGGGGACTGTTCAAGCTGGTGGAGCTTCTGTGATGGTATGGGGCGTGTGCAGTTGGCGTGATATGGGACCCCTGATACGTCTAGAGACAACTCTGACAGGTACGTAAGCATCATGTCCGATCACCTACACCCATTCATGTCCATTGTGCATTCCGACGGACTTGGACAATTTCAGCATGATAATGCGACACCCCACACATCGAGAGTTGCTACCGAGTGGCTCCAGGAACACTCTTCTGACTTTAGACACTTCCATTGGCCACCTAAATCGCCAGACATGAACATTATCGAGCATATCTGGGATGCCTTGCAACGTGCTGTTCAGAAGAGATATCTACCACCTCGCCCTCCTATAGATTTGTTGGCGCAGTATAGCCCAGATGCTCTTGCGCCATAAAGCCAATCAATCAATCAATCAACCTATAGATATGTGGACTACCCTGCAGGATTCCTGGTGTGAATTGTCTCCAGGATACCTTCAGACATTAGTCGAGTCCATGTCACGTCGTGTTGTGGCACTTTTGCGCTCGCGCGCAGGGGAGGGGGGGGCCTACACGGTATTAGGTAGGTGTATTAGTTTTTCTGGCACTACAGTGCATTTTCCTACTATACCATGCCTGTATTGAGAAGGGGGTCTTAGGGACCGATCCACCCCTCCCCCATGAAACAGAATTTTTAATGGGACTTGGCTACAACCTTGCATACTGCAGTTGCATCGATACATTCTGTAAAAAATACTGAACCCACCGAAATTAAATTCCGGCTACGGCCTTGATAAGACACTTTTTTCTCACCATCTGTTCAGAAGGCAGTACAACCGGTTTTTGTTTGGTAAAGAAAGGAAGGAAGAAAGCAAACCAGGCCATGGGGTGGGCCATCAAGTGTCCCGCAGTGTCAGTGACCCTTCGTCGGCAAGAGCGCTGACAACAACCAAAAGGCCAACTGACGATCCTTCAGAAGGACGCCGGGACCACTCTCTTTGTAAAAACGTGTGTATGTAAACTGTGAAATACGCGTAAGAGGGGTTGGCAGATGCGACGAAACTGCGCCGCTCCCTGACCACTTGAAAGTGACAAGGGCCTCATGCCACTTACCATCAAACAGCAGATGGTAGAAATTGCAGCAAGGACGTACAGGACATGCCCGTCTATTTCAAAAGTGAATGGCCCATATAGTAGGCTGCCAAGTTCGTCGGGTGTCAGCTCCGTACATAGAATTTCGAAAAGATGGCGTGGATTCCCCCCCCCCCTTGAGTACAACCATGCAGAGTGTCCTGATAAGAGAGTTCCCACTGACTATGAAGAAAAAATTTAATGACGTTTTCGGGCTCTTTTCCTGGCCTTTTCGGACAAAATTCTCTGACTGATCGTAAACAAAATTTTGAATTGAACTTCCGTTTCAGAATAAACAGCCTCGTGCTCGCGTGAAATTTAGCTATGCAGAACAGGTTGGGAAGGTATTCCCTGACTTTTACAGGTTTGACCGAAAACTTCCGTTTTTCCCCCTTTTTCAGGTTTAACCAAAAAAAAACTTCCGTTTTTCCCCCTTTTCCAGGTTTAACCAAAAAAAAACTTCCGTTCTGCCCCGACTTTTCCAGATTCGACCAAAAAACTTTCGTTTTCCCCGACTTTTTTAGGTTTGACCAAAAAACTTCTGTTTTTCCCTGACATTTTGGGGGCGATTTGAAATTCCCTGACAATTCCAGGTTCTCCAGTGTTGCGTGGGAACTCTGATAATTAGTTGTAGGCTTTATTTATAGTTATACTGACTTTTCCAGGTTTGACCAAAACCTTTCGTTTTCCCCCGACTTTTCCGGATTTAAAAAAAAAAAAAAAAAATCCAATTTTCGCTGACTTTTAAACGCTTTGACCAAAAAATTTTCCTGACTTTTCGAGATGTAACGGAAAAATTTTTCACTGACTTTTGGGAACGATTTCATATTCATTGACAATTCCAGGTTCTCCAGGTTGTCTGGGAATTCTGTGATAATTACTTGCAGACATAGCTATACAATGCCATCTCAGCACTACATGTTGGCGGTACAATATAAGCGCAAGTTCAACAGGCAGTACATTGCAATACTCTTTAAATTTGGTCCACGAATTTTTCAATAAATAGATTTTAGTTCATAACTTCGCATGCAGATGAATAAATACGAGTACAGCCAATGTCTGTGTGCATCACTAAACACTGAATAGCTATGATCATACACAGCATATACACTTGCCTGCCACGAAAAACGTGTACCGCCAATGCATCGGGCCGACTAGGCATAGTAATTTTTTTAAGTAATATTAATCACGATGTCATAGGTTTTCAAATCAGCCTTTAATTCGGTGTCATTACATACTCGCCTGGTTTTACTTACAAAGCGCTTAGATGGCTGAATGACTGACTGGATTTTTATGGCGTTTAAGACCGTTAAGAAAGGACCGTTAAGAGACCGTTAAGACCGTAAGGACCGTTAAGAGAGGACCTCTCTATATATATGGACCTCTTTCCCCTACTGGGTTGTTTCTAATCGTTGAGTGTGAAGATAACACTTTCAAACGCACATTGTTAATCGCCAATATATTGTTAAATTCCACGTTAAGATTATGAACTGCGTCATTTAATAAGGGACCGGTAGTTTAACGGGACCTCTGAATCAAATACCGGAACCCACTAGGGGCGTAATCCGGGTTTAGAAACTGGTTTTTGAGGTTGGTGTACCGGGACGCTATGACGTAAATTAGCATGGACATACGTTAGTTCCAAGTGTGAAAGTTGGCCTACTGCCTTAGCACTTGTGCTTTACGACGCAAGGACAGCAAGGGTCATGCTGTGCCGAAACCCACAGTTTACCAAACCTCTTACAGCCTAAGGAACCAACCCCCGAACTACGGTGAACAGTTCGTCGGAAAGCGGGTTCACGGCACCACCGTAAAAGGCATACCTCAGCACATGTTACTCGCATCAGCGAAGGTGATTTGTATAAAGGGGTGATCGAGTCCAAACCAGATTCCCTGAACGTACCAGAAAATTCCCTGAAAAGTTACGTAATATTTTTAGTAAAGACACTGATTTCCACAGGAATATAAAAAAATTCCAGGAAATAAAAAATGTTCGTAATTTTTTAAAAAGAAATCCCGGAAGAGGCAAGTTGAAATTCCCGGAATTTACGGAAATCCCGGAACATAATTACCCTTGTGTAAATAAAGGCATTGTCGAATTGGACAAATCTAGTGGAAAAACAAGATTTCACTAATGAGGAACAGTGTTGATGAATGTTTTTAATGATGGGGGTGTACAAGTTTTCATCATGAGGAAAAATTACGTTTTCACGAGGTTTCAAATACACTGAATGGCTAAAAGATGAATACAGATTGTGAAAGTGACCCTTTTGGTATCCAGCGTGTCACGCAGATGGTTCCACTCAATTTCCTGGGATGTTGGCCTTCCCCCTGGCACTGCTCTTGGTCTTTTTTTTTCAATCATCTTTTGAGATGAAGAAAATGTGAGAAAGAGAAAGCCGGGAAAAGGCATGGGTGCTAATGGACATTCGATGCGATTTTAAGAAGCTGCTACTTTCCACGCTTTTCTATTGTCTACTTCGAGATCCCTTTCCACCCCATCTAAGGAAGTTGTTCCTTGTGGTCTAATGGCTTCCCTTCCCTCCCCACTTTTTTTCTTTCTTTCCTTGTATTTTTCAAAAGACTGAGGTGGAAGAGAAGTTAATGGCAGCTGCGGAAATAGACCCCGAAATTGATTGCGTTAAGAATTTAGCTGTTAGCTAACTTTTCTGAAAAGGAACTACCAGCCACAGTTTGACAGGGGCTCCGAGAGTTTTAATTCGATATAGGGATTTTCTGTAGAGTAAACAGTAATGCTATATAATGCTGTCGGGGGAAAAGCGGATAGGAAACGCACTTCGCTGTAAAAACTTAGTTAAAACTTTCGTGAAAAGGAACTACTCTTGTCTCTCCCAACGAAACTGGTCTAAAAGAGATTCCTTAAGAAACAGGCAGGATCTAGAAAGATAATTCAAATACGATTACGTTTTTGACAACCTACTTTTACACGGTTCATGCTAAGACCTTAACATATGTTCTAGGGCAAACCATATGAAAGTAGAGTGTCAAAAACTTTGTATTTGAAACTGATCCCTTTCTGCTGAACATATTTGAAACTGATCTCTTTCTGCTGATCGTATTTGAAACTGATCCCTTTCTGCTGATCGTATTCGAAACTGATCCCTTTCTACTGAACGTATTTGAAACTGATCACTTTCTGCTGATCGTATTTGAAACTGATCCCTTTCTGCTGATCATATTTGAAACTGATCCCTTTCTGCTGAACGTATTTGAAACTGATCTCTTTCTGCTGATCGTATTTGAAACTGATCCCTTTCTGCTGATCGTATTTGAAACTGATCCCTTTCTGCTGATCATGTTTGAAACTGATCCCTTTCTGCTGAACGTATTTGAAACTGATCCCTTTCTACTGATCGTATTTGAAATTGATCTCTTAACACAACCACAAAAAACAAATATACGATAAGAATACCACACACTAATAAAGCCAGTTTTCTCCATACGTGAGGTCACGATTGTTAGTTGGTAACAGTCGCGCATATCATCTCTTCCAATGCCATTGAAAACGTCCAGCTTATGTCCCGAGCATTTTTACGTGTTGGAACATGGTTGATCTTCGAATAGTTCTAAACAACTGCAATGTGTATTAAATTTTCGTGTCTAATCATTACCACTTAACTATTTTTAATCCATTTTAAAAATTCGTTAGAATTTTTACAAATCTTCTAAGGCAGTATTTTATTATATTATTATTACTGTATAATATAATTATAATATACTATATTATTATTACATTAGAATCTACGGAGACTACAATATCGCCGTCGTTATAACCGATATATTTAGTATGGAGTAGAATAGCAAACCAAACTTCTTGTAAAAATTCCGTCGTTATAAACGATTTTCACTGTATATATAATACAATACCAACATGGATAATACAGCGAAAGCTATAAAAAGAAAAGAGTGTTTGCCTATAAAGATATTTTCCGCTGGTCCCGACAGATGTAGGGTGTATCATGTTCAATCTTGTCCATACGGGAACATTTCCTAGACTCCTTGAGCACGTTATAAACAGATTTCACTGTATTTAATAACAATAAACTACCACGTGCATAATATAATACCACAAAGAGCTAGAACAATGCTATAAATGCATGACATAAAAATCGGAACATTGTACAACTTTAATAATTTAAAGTAAATTTGAAGAGAGAGAACCTTTAAAAAAAAAATTCAAAATCTAAATTTCCCGGAACTTATCCGAAATTCCATGAATATTTCTAAATTTCCGGTTTTGGGAAGGAAACAAAATGAAGGAACTCTATTGCTCCCAAGCCGTCTACATAAAGCCCGTGTTTAATTGTATTTCATCCTTCAATAGAGAAATCCAAAGGTCGTAACGGAAGGGGTTGCTGGCAACACGATTTATCCCCATCTTCCGAAATATACCCTACGGGTGGGGATTTATCCCTGAAGGTGAGCTTTATTAGCAGCTGGATAAGCTTTACACGCGAGCTTTAGTTGCCAATAAGTCTGTTAACTATGTGTCAAGCTCAATTTCCGGGACTATAACCCCTTTTTAATAAAACACCCCGCGGATGATTTCCAGCATATGAAGAAGGGTCGCTGCATGGGAAATTGAACGGGTTCTCAACCAGAAAATCTCATCATTCCTACGACTGCACTTTTTGATGAAAAAAAAAAATCGTCAATATCAATTATTCGCCAAATTCAGAAAGCGATACGAATGGATCCGGACTCCCTCGCCACCCCCCCGCCTCCGGTGCTAAAAGCACTCTCTGAAATTTTGATGTGAGGATTTAAATGAGTGAAGACGTTTCCGTGTAATAACAGTATAGTCCACAACGAAAAAAAGTGGTAGCAATTCGAACGTTCAGAATTATTTACTACGAATCACGAAAGCTAAAAACCGTTACGAGTTCAGCCATCACACTCAAAATCAGTTACAAATTTAGCAGAGAACGTTACATGGTATAATGTATATTGTGTATGTAAGATATTATTATTACCTTCCGCAGGGATAACACAATTGCCAAATATGGTCAACACAGAAAAGCCTCTGGGGCGAGATTTTTGTGAGTTTTCACGGGGGAATTTATTATACAATAATTTTTGCCACCCACGTATATTTGCGTTTGTTCTTGTCCTCATTCGTCTAGTAGGTCAAGACACCGCGGGGACCCTGGTTCGAGTCCAAGATGAGGACGGCGCCTCTTTTTCTCCAAAAACAAAAAAAGCTCTAGTTTGAGCTAAATATACGTGGGTGGCAAACATTATTGTATAATAAATTCCCCCACGAAAAACTCACAAAAATCTCGCCCCGGAGGCTTTTCTGTGTTGACCATTATTTGGCAATTGTGTTATCCCTGTGAAGGGTAATAATATCTTACATCCTCATATACGGAGAAAAATGCGTTTGTTCTTGTCCTCATTCGTCTAGTAGGTCAAGACACCGCGGGCTCAACGCGGGGACCCTGGTTCGAATCCAGGATGAGGACGGCGCCTTTTTTTCTCCAAAAAACAAAAAGCTCTAGTTTGAGCTAAATATACGTGGGTGGCAAACATTATTGTATAATAAATTGTTTATGTTAAAAGTCATAATTGCCGAGGCACAACAAAGGTTATCACTGCGCCATAGAATCTCAATTAAAAGCAAAGGCTTGTTAATGATCAACACCCAAAATTCACTTCGAAAAGCAAAACGACCCAGGGAGTTGGGGAAAGGTGGTCGTGAAGGCGGTGCTGTAATCCCAGCCCCTGGCCACTAAACGAAGACGCCTAACGTATCACTGAACAGTAGCGCAAACAATGAATTGCCAGAGGCCGAGTCAACATTACAGAAATTCTGAAAGAATATATTTAGAGATAATTCTCAGTATATCTGAAAGAATATATTTAGAGATAATTCTCAGTATATCCCAAAGCATTAGTTTCGCATGACGCCATTTTTCCAACCCTATGATTGAAGAAGTAGTGTTAATCTCCACCCCAGTCGTTATCATCGCCTCTCTCCGAATTCCCGCGAATGGATACAAACCCTCATCTGGTAACTTTTGACACGGGAGAAGAAAAAAAATGGAGAAAACCAGAAAGGAGAGTCAACCGTTGGACTATTAAATGCGATGGCTATTTATTCCGGCAAAGAAGTAACAACTCATTAAAAAGGAAGAACAAGGGGGGGGAGCTCTAAGCTTTTAAAATGGCAATCACTCCCATGGCGACAATATCGTCGGCAATAACAACACATCCTGCCGAAAAATGCGCCAACAAAGAGTAAACGACAAACGAGTCTACCATGAAATTAACGTTTGCCCAACCGAAGAACAGACGAAGAAAACGGGAGGCAGTAAACAACTGCGCAAGGAAACTCAACGCACCATGAAGTGTCTCTTCCCGCCACTGGACTGTATTTCGCGGGAACGTGTTTAACGTTGCTCACGTCACTTCTAATTTGAAGCGTCTTCAGTTCTCGTTTGCTCGCATGGCATGCCTGCGTCTACGCATGGGCGATGATAAATAGGGGCCCCTAAAAGGCCTGCCACTCAACTCCGGGGCCCCTCCAGTTTTAATTGCGAGACACCTCAGCTCTTGTCTGCCCCTGTATGCTGGAAAGCAAGCATTTTTAAACCCCTTTCTTGCTCTTTTCAAGTGTTTGCCTACAGAGTGTGACGTAGGCTGTCTTAAGAGACCCTTTTCACAGTGGAGTATGCAGGTTCTTCCCTTTCCAGGAATCGATCTTCAACTCTGCAGACTCCTCGAGAAATGTCATTACAACCGTACGGGAGACGAGGAACGCAGTCGCACGTGAACTGACAACAAAGAGAGCAACAAGCGAAGTGCCTTGACGTGGAAATTGACAGAGCGACGTGATCGGATTCTAATGTACTGGATGGTCCGGGACTTACCGGCCGAGAAGCGGGTCATCAGATGGAACCGGTGGCTCAACGTGACCTTCGAACCACGAGACATACACAAATAACGAATAGGGTCAGTGGTTTAGCCACTGGGTCGCGACTTGCCGCACGCTTCACTGAAGATGACCAACAGGCCCGAGCGGTTAAGACCACTCGATTCGGAAACTGATTAACTCGTGACCCACAAGTCTGAAGCACGATTTCACGCTGATGTATGTCAGTTAAGACAAGACAAATATCCCCAGATAGCAGCACACTATAAATATACTACATTATACCACAATACACAGTATTTGAGACACACACACATAATGATCGTGCATCGCTTGCATTCACACATCTCCGCTATTACTTCAACGTAATCCATTCAAAATCTGACCTAACCCCGAGGTCGGGTCAGAAATTAAATGGTGATTATGTCCCAGCTTGAGAATCA
Organism: Dysdera silvatica; assembly: GCA_006491805.2. Taxonomy (NCBI): domain Eukaryota; kingdom Metazoa; phylum Arthropoda; class Arachnida; order Araneae; family Dysderidae; genus Dysdera; species Dysdera silvatica. The sequence continues at coordinate 27,578,505 of QLNU02003225.1, read as the reverse complement.
CGCGGTTAGATTATGCTTTCTTACACTAATGAAAGCCACGTAAATGTTTTTACGTAAATATGTAGAACATCCCTATTGTAGGGTTTAAGCTCTGAATAAATTCTCGGAGCTTAAGAAAAATTACAATTTCATTATTACTCAGATTATTATTCTTTATTAATCAAATCGTCAGAGCCGTTTCTCAAGTTATTTTGGAATCCTAGGCGAAAAATCCTAGGCACCACAAACATCCAGCGGTACAACAATGTAAATCTTCTATTATACTTTTAATCATTAAACCCGTTAATTATATTTATATTTTAAACTTATATTAGTTATTTTGTAATATTAGGGTATTGTGAATAGTAAAACAATTGCTACATGTTATAATCGTTTAATTTCAATATTTTATATTTTTGAAAACTGAAATATTAAAGGAGTAATATTTCAAAACACAACGTTGTATTATCAGAGCTAGAAGGCTTAAATGTATTAGAGATAGAAAAAAAACTTGTGTGCAAAATTAAACAATGAGACATATCAAATATTTTTACATTCGTCAAAATAAAGACTTTTTAAGTAATTGTTCCGTATGCTTTTGAAAACAATTATATGTTTTAATTTTTCCTATTTTTCATTTTTTCTCCTCATTTGCTCAATTTTTTATTTGTTTGATTTAAAATTAATTTTTTACGCCATTTTGCCGCCCTAGGCAGTCGCCTACTCTGGCCTAATGGTAGAAACGGCTCTATGCTTCATTAACGCATGCGTAATTTTCGAGCAGAAATTAAAGACAAATAAAAAGTAGGCATTCATATCTGTGTGTTTTCAAGTCCCACGATTGTAATCAGGGGCGAACTGGGTCTTCTCGAAGGGCGGTAGTCCTATAGCCCACGAGGGGGCATCGGCTTAGTTCGCCCTCGACTGTGATATGGGTTCTATGGGACGGGACCGGCGGCTGAATGTGTGGCTGTTGAACCAAAATGCATTCACGCAAAATTAATTTTACAAGGAATCAGACTCAGTCCAATCAGCACAAAGGCGGCAATCAAGACCACTGGGTGAAAAATACACACACACACACGCGTAACCAACACGCAATGAACATAATTTCGAGGAACAAGATTTGTCTCCTCAATGTTAATTGACCAATTTGCTTCAGATTCAGTTTTTCCATGGCTTTGGGATGTTTTCTACATTTAGAAGTAGCTGAGTGAAAAGACAGAGGACAAGGAAATAGACAAGCCAAATTTTGTGGAACAATTTCCTGTTTTAGCTATTTGTAGCCAAAAATAGCCGCGTCGAGATTTGGACGGAAGACTACCCACCACCGAAGGAAAAAAATGCTTCGAACACCGAAAGTTCTGAAAAAGATCGCCAGATCTTCACAAATACCACGAGCACTAAAAACTCTTTAATCGCATGCAGCACGCACAAAAGACTATAAATAACGCTTTCTTCTTCGAAGTGCGGACAGGCAACGCACGAAAAATCGTGCTGGTGCGTCTAGCAATTTTTCTTCAAGCATATCAGAAAACTTCTGTTTGCCAATGACTGCAACGCTGAAGGAATCGGCTGTTGGAGCATGGATTCCTCACTCCGGCTGGCAGATTGGTCCTAAAATTAGGACTGACCTTTCCGGTCGCAAGGCGTGACCTGGTCCCTAAAGTTTGATCAGCTCCTTTCTCTGGCATTAAATAGCGAGATTACGGCTCAAATGGCGGGAAAACGTGACTGTATGGCTAAGATTTACGCACTTCTAATGGGCGTAGGAAGACCCTGTACCGCTTTTAATCACAGCAAATTTATAGCCAGATAGCTAGAGAAAAGCTCCAAATCTAGGGAGTTTTAATTATTCGCCAATTTTGTTTGTATCATACAAACGAGTGCGCTTTTCTCCCTCCAGTACTTGGTCCCCCTTTTCTTTGTCCCTTAATTGACCTGCTAATTTTCTAATTTCGCTTAATTATTCGGGGAAAGGGGACGCGTCGAATTTTTCTTTACCCCTTAAAAAAGGGGGGGGAGGGAGTTTTTAAAGTTTAAAAGAAACCTTTCGAACAAAAACTTTTGCATGAAGAATGCGACAGCGAAGTTAGAACAAAAAGGGGCGGACGAGCGAGGCTACCAGTGTCTTCATTAAGACAATTAAAGGAGAGTTTAATTAGAGAATGTTTTCCAGGAATGTTAACGAGTTCCGGGACACATCTCAACAACTTCGTTGAAAAATAAAGATTTCTTTTTCCCTTTATTTCCCGAAAAGGGGGAGAGCAGAGCATGGGGGGGAAGGGCGCGAATTTTCCGATGCATCGATAAAATTCTCCGGGCCAACGTGTAAAAACCAAATAACGAAGGAAATTTGGAACCTACCAATTCGAAGACACCCTTCCACCTAATCAACCACATTTACAGCTATGTATTGGCCCGAAATGGTCAACTTTAGCTATTTCTAGCCAACGAAAATAATAGCCAGTCTGGAAAAAAATAGCCAGAAAAGCGAACAACTCGTAATTTGCAGAACAAAAAAAAACGGATATACTAATTAGGGCAAGCGTTTCGCTTCATCCGTATGCGCTAAAGCGCACGTTAAAATTATTATTATTTTAATAACTATTACTATATAGTTAAGTCACCTCTGAGGACAATGAAAGGACATAAAAAACGTGCAGGGAAATGCCCATTACGGACAAGCAATGGCACAGTCACTGCCCATTAACCACGGGTTGAACTCCGAACAGGGGCCAGACGACATTAAAATTATAGAGGCCACTTCTGGCAAATGTTATTTAAAAAATGAAGGGAGGCATATACACTCAGAAAAGAAAAGAAAAAACGGAAGAAAAAAGTGTTACACATGCATCAAATGTATCTTCCTTGTCTTACTGTTAATCTTCCCTTTTTTTAAAGCAACAAGTTAACAACTGAGAAAATCCCCCTGACATACATCAGCGGCCCGGGAAAAAAAAAAGCGCGGTGGGAGAAGGGGAGTTGTTCGATGCCGAAACCTCCGTTAAGCCTCATTTACTTCATTTCTGTCTGCGCAAGGCTTTCCAAACGTGGACATCCGATCCTCTTGCTCAAATCCGGGCCATTAACGAATCGAACACCCTGAACAGGGCCTCTCACACGTAAACACGCTCCCAAGAAATTCAAGCCCACATTCCCAAGATTGTTGTTGTTGTTATTGCTCAAAGCGGAGAAAATGTCACAGCTGCAATTTAAGTTTTTTTCCCCTTGAAAAGACTTACAGCAGACAGTTATTTGTTTATGTTCTTACAGCAGTCGGTGGGCTGTATTTTTATGTCGCAAGGGCAGATAGGGTCGTTCTGCCCCAAGCAAGGCTGTGTGGAAACGGGAGGGATCTATAGTCTATACATATATAATTTATTTATTTTTTGATAATCCGAACATCTGACGCAGAGAGAAACAAACATCATACGTCACAATACTATAACATCATACGTCACAATACTGTAACACCATCAGACGTCACAATACTGCAATAACATCGGACATTACTATAACAACATCAGACATCGCAATGCTGCAATACCATCGGACATTACTATAACAACATCAGACATCGCAATAAAGCAGCATGCAATTACATATAGTAACATGCAATTACATATAGTAACATAGAAGTCTGTAAGACATAGCAGCAGTTAGTGACGGCAAAACAAAATACACAGCGAATTCGAAACGATTATAAAACAACGAGATGCATCGATGGAACTTAAGTGTGGTTAACCCTTCATAGGGCACTGGGTGAATAATTTCCTCACCATGTGTTGTTTTAGAAAATTGATTGAATTTTCATGATTTTACTGAGAGACCAGGCCAGAAACACGGGGAAAATAATTTTTTAGTTAGATAAACGTACGTCCTACAAGTTTTTGACATAACTGAAAGCAAAAAGCGGGAAACTATTATCCCACGGCCCATCTGAGACCACGCAAACATCGACATTTTTGAAAGTTTAGTTTTTCATGTTCATTTTAAAATATAGCATCCTTAAAAGGGTTTTCTGAATCTGAGTATCTGAAATTATGTATATTTAGCTTTATATTAAACGTTGAATTAACAATTTACAGCTATTCATTATGTAAATTTATAAAGATATTAAAAATTGTAGTAAAGTTTCGGCTTTCTTTTAGCTCTATAAATTAGAGTTTTGATGCCAAAAAAAGTATTTAACACGGACGTAGAAACATTTCTAAATACATTTAATTTTTTATATTTTTAGATAACACTAATATTAAAGTATTACTTATAGTAAAGATGTTCTGCGCATGTAAACAAGTCACGGCACATATGAACTCCAGTTGGTGATGGAGTATCATTTTGAAAGATAGAATATTAGTCTGAGGAGTTTTTTTTTCCTTTTATTTTAATAAATTTTGCTTATTAACGATTTACCTACGTCAGTTATTGGAATTATGAACTTTTTTTAAAATTTTAATTAACTTTTAATTATTTAATTTTTATATTATTTATAAATACCATATATATATATGCGTGTGTGTATATATTAAATTGAAAGACCTATAATGGGGATTATTTAATATATGCAAATGAATCCAATTAGGGTAATTACGCGGATCCTGGCTCACGAAGTCTGCCTAAAATCAGCATATTATAAATTATTAATTATATACACACACACACATATATAATTTTTTATATTACACAATAAATTTTATGTTTTATAATTTTATAATATCTATATTATTTTTATTTATTTAATACATTTATTATTTAATTAATTAAAAACTTTGATTAAATGTTATCAATTATCGATTCGATAAAATTGATTTCTTTTTTTCGATTTATAAAATAAATATATTTTTATTCTTCATCAATTTTACTTCTTGATGTAAACGACAAAATTGTTAGTTTTATTTAAAAAAAATATTAACTACAGTTCGTGTATAAAGGCATCATAGGGCCTTGGGGACTATAAGCCCCCGGACCACGTTGTATTTGTGTACATTATACGTAACATACGTAGGTTAGAGATTTTACCTCCCCCCTCAAAAATAATGATACAGACAAATGTGTCCCCCCCCCACCAATCTCGGATACACTACTGGTCAACAAAAATTTTGCTTTGCGATTTTTACTTTATTAGGAATGCAAATCAGTAATAATACTGAAAAGGCAGATGATTCTGGAGTCAATATTAGTATATTTAAAAAGTGGGAAATTATTATTCAGTGAGCAACACGAAACCTGCATAAGGCAGGAAGGGCACTGAGACAATAATCTCCCACTCTTAACAAAAAAAAAAGTACGAAAAAGAAGAAATAAAAAAAAAAACTTTTGATTCATGTTTAAGAATGTTGATAGAGGGTAATTGACGATTTTTTGTTTTAAATGATCATACTCCAATCTTTTGCCCTATAAAGGGTTAACGGAAGGTTGCGCATGCGCAATACAGCGATACTAAAGATGGGCAATTTCAGCAGACTACGAATAATATACAGATAAATTGGAATAGCTGACTCAAGAAGTGTTTGACATATTGTAGTGACATTTGGACGTTCCAACACGGCGGGCGCGGGTGAAGCTTAGTTTTCAAGGCGCAAGGACAGCAAAGGTCTGCAGCGCCGGCGGGCGAAACATGAAATTATCTCTAGACAAAGATGCAAATGGTTCTTACGTTTCTTGTCATTTACTTACTGTGGATTTGGCTGAGGAATAAATGAAATGCCAACAACAACCATGTCGTATTTCCCAATAAAACGGCGCCGAACAATACGCCATTTATTCCTCGCGTTTGTATGGGCAGGGTCTAATACAATCCATCAACTAAAACACTAACACCACATTAACCCTCTTTGCACAGCGAATTCTCCCAGTATAAACAATTTCACAACTTAATTAAAAACGTTAGCCCAATTAATAAGCAAAGGCCGAAGCTATAAAAAGAAGCAGCAGCCAATTCCCCCCCACGGTGACCGGCAAAACGGACCGGTATTCCGTTTTTTCCCGACCCTCCTCATAAAACGCCAGTCATCTATCATTGGAACGTATTAAGGTTACGTTAGTAACGAATAAAACAATGCACGCCGGGAAGGCGAGAAAAAAGAGCGCCGTGTGAGGAGGGGGGTTGTCAGACGGAGACGGTGTGGAGCCATAAATAGCAAAATTTGCATACAGTGACTCGTTCGAACTAAAAAGCCGAAGACGACGAACAAATTGACTGCAACATCGCCAGTGAAATGCGGGGCGAAAAAATAAATAAAAGGTTGAGATAAAAAACAAAACAATCAATTTGTTTCGCTCTGGGTTCCCACCGATAGTAGCCGTCGCAGTCGCAACCGATCAGTTTCAAAACAAAAGCGAAACTCGTTAGGGGTTCATTAGCTACTTGGCACGTGATGTTGGGGGGGAGGGAGAGGCGCCAATGATGGATGACAGGGTTGCTATGACGACGACAGGGTGCGTTGCCACCCACCGACTGGCCCCAAAAAATTATATCTGCTTCAGGAAAGGGATATGGCGGTGAGGTGTGTGGGGGGGACCCTTCCACCAAGAAACGATAAAGGGCCCCAAAAGGCGGAATCAGATACTGGATGAGCTTCGTGGAGAGGTGAGACGTAGCATCATCATCATCATCGACTTGGAGGGGCATCCCTTTCAAAAGGCTCTGTTGATAGGGAGTAGAAGCAACGGGGCGAATGAGTATTTCAAGACGTGTTGCTTCCACTACCTCCAATTGAAATTTTAAAAAAAAAAGAGGACATTGAAATGAGATTGTTCTAGTCCAATAACACATACAGACGGTCGTCGTCCGAAGAATAAATGGGGTCGATATTAGAATTAAAAATTAGAACTATTACCACACACATTCTATATTGCAAACGATATATCCTCGTCATCTCATGTTGACTGGCATTATACAAGCCTTATTAACGCCAAGAAAATACGCATAGTAGAATCTTCACATAACGAAATTGACTTTTTATTTATTTTTGGAAGTTGTGTAGAAACGATTTTAATTATGAATATGTATGTATTGTACATTACATTGCATATTTAGGGATACGTTGCCTAACCTCAATGCGGTCTTCTTACTTGGTAAGTGAATATGAAATTTATTTTTTTTAAAGTTGAACGAAAACGATTTTAGTCACGAATATGTATTGTGCATCACATTGCATATTTTGAGAGATACTGCCTAATCTAAATGCGTTCTTTTTTCTTGGTAAGTGAATATGAATCACTTTCTGTAAGTGATATATATCACGTTATGTAAGTGACATGAATAACATTATGTAAGTGACATGAATAACATTATGTAAGTGATATGAGTCACATTTTGTAAGTGATATGAGTCACATTTTGTAAGTGATATGAGTCACATTTTGTAAGTGATGTGAATCACATGTAAATGATATGAGTCACATTATATGACATAAATCACATACCAAATACGTGATTAAAAATAAGAATTATCGCGAAAAAAACAACGTGAACATTTTTCTCGAGTTCAAGCACGTAATAACTTGCAATTTACAAAACTTACTGTATTATCAAATTACGTTAAAGAAATTATTTTATTTAATATAATCCAACCAGATTTACTACGTAACAGCTTAGAGAATTCTCATGCCTATGATCACAATCAGTGGGGAGTGGAAAGCGGAGAGAGAAAAAACATTCATTTCGAAGAATAGACGACAATGAACGAGTTACATGTCAACACATGCCAAGTCAACACTAAAGGACAACTGAAACTCAAATGCAGACGTTGGGTAGCATTGTTGTAGCACTCACAATGTCACCGACGCATTTCAGGAGAAGAAGCGACGTAGATACGGAAACACCCTTAGACCGGATGTGTGAATGAAATCATCAGGCAGGTGAGAATGCTAGGGAAGAACACCACTCAAGACCGACATGTTGGAGACATCCATTCAGCAGCAGAACTGCTATTATTTGGACGTAATTACACCCGAACGCAGACATAGCAAGAAAGAAGCAACAACAGTCTAGCTTTAATTGGTACTATTGGGGGCAACGAGATAGGGGAAAAAAAACGTAATTATAAGCCATCAACTACCAAAGCTGTCCACCCAATGGCGTTATAAAATACCCACACAAAATAGTCCAAATGGCTAAGGGGGGAAAAAGAGGGAAAAATTGTTCCCTTTGAAAGGGAAGACTTTAAACGACGCCCAGTCAAGGGGAAGTTTTGTTTTTTTTAAAAAAAAATGGACCTTTCCTTTTTTTTTTTTTTCATCACTGCACCCCAAAGCAAAACACCCTTAATTTAATGTTTCTGACCTTTTGTAACAAAGTCTTTCAGGTAAAAAGAAGGTCAAAGGGCAACCCCACGAGGGTCGTCTCCGACCTCGAAAGGTCCGGGGGAGGGAATTGGAATTCCTATTTATTGCTGGTTCCGCCTTGTACAGCCAGGGCGGCACCTCGTGAACAGGTTCTTGCCAATGTTTTAAAGCAACGGTTTTGGAAAGCATTCCTTCCAAGGACAGCGTCGAGAAATTTTATTAGCCATTGACAGAAGTCCCCTATAATTTTAATCAGTGCCCGAGAAAAAAAAATTTATGGACCCTAGGCTGATAAAAATATATGACCTTTGCAACGCTCAGTCTCAATACATCCGGAGTCTCTTTGAAGTCTATTATTTAAATAAAACAACACGTTTATATCAGTAATAGGAAATTTGTGACGATTGTAAATAACAGGATTGCAATAACACTCGAATTTAAATAATACCAGGTCCCCTCAAAGCTTCCTGTGGGGGGGGGGGCACTTGTCTTAGACGTAAATCCGGCACTGATAATTCCCATAAAAGGTTCCCAATTTCGGAAGGTCGGTCGTCATGCGCGCAGTGTCAAGAAAGAAAGGGACTTTTTCTACCAATGAACAAATTCGTAATTTAAGGGAACAGGGTCAGTCATGTTGCACCAGGGAAGGATTTAGGGGGCGGTGGTGGCAATTGTCCCTCCTTTGAATGAAAATTTAACATTGAAAAGGTACAAGGTAAAGGTCCAATGAGGTATCATTTTCAAAAATCAAGTCATTAATCGCCACCCTTGAATGACCTCTAAATCCGCCCCCTACCAGGGACCTGCAGTTTTTTTGGGGGATCCTAACTTCAGCTTCCCGGTAAATCAACCCCCGGAATACGGATTGGTAGCAACACCCCTTAAAAATTCACAACTCTTCAATGTCGTTAGTAACGCGTTTCGCTACTATACAGAAACTTTCAATCTGACGCTGGATGGTATTCAGCTTCCGTCCCCTCCGGCATACCAAACAAACGCGCGCCATAATTCCTTAGACGATGGACGTTCGCATCCCTTCGAAAGCGAGACTAACTATAAGACAAACCAGATTCCACAAAGCACTTCCTCTTACAAGTAAACACAACGCGCTTATTGAAAAGGCTTCTACACCGATAACACGATTTTCATGATTAGGATTTTGCCTAAAACCGCGCTATGAATGCTTGTACGACGGAAGGACAGCCAGGTGCGTTCTGTACCGGGATCAACAGCTTTCCGAGGAATTTGAATTTCTGTTGCCGAGGGAATCGAACCCCGGACTACAGTGTGGGGGGAGAAAAGCCAGCATACGATAATTTATTTGGCTACTTTTCATCATAAATGGCTTTAAAATTTTGGAGATTATGTTTTTAGGGTGAGCAATTCCTTATTTTTATTGCACGTGTTTTCGCAACAAATTTTATCTTTCGTCTATTTACACCTTGAAAAAAGTACCATGCTGCGATTTTATTTGTTTGTTTGAATTTTTTATGGCGCAAGAGCATCTGGGCTGTACTACTGCGCCAAACCGCAATTTTAACAAGTGGTTACGGATGCCATATGCGTGAATCGCAGTGTTCCCAAAAACACGAAATTGGTGCGCTAATGCCATACACTATTCGATGATTTTATCAAAACTTTCACAACTTCAAGCATATAAGGACACTCCTTGACACCCAACGTTGGCATGGAAGTGGGATCAAAAAGCATATTCTTACCTCCATTTTTAAATGGTAATAAGGGTGCGTACGTTTCATAGATTTATATCGGATCTTTATACACGTGTGAGGAGGCCCCAATAGTCATGGTTAGTTAGCCCCTGCTTACGCCACTTATAAATTGTGAAACTGACTGATAAAAGGAATCCTTCACTTTCGCAATCGTCTTGAAGAGACAAAACAATGAGAACAGACGAATGACGAGAGATAATGTATCGAAGGCTGAAATAACTAAGGATGACGGAAGAACCGACTGAAAGTGACTTGACCGCAGAAAAGAATGCCAAAATTCTGTTAATTACTGTTGATACCGGGTTCCTCAAACCCGACTGCATAAACACAGATAGCAGACAGGGTTCCAGTCTCTGTACACGTTAAGGCTTCCGTACCGCTAGCGCTATGACAATATCCAGAGTTTGGTTTAGGTGGCCAGCGCAACAAAGGGCGCTTTCGAGAGAGGGTGTAGGGAAAATTTTGCGGCTGGGGATTAAAATTTTCCCTGAGGTAACTAAAGGGTGTGTGGATGTAACCCTCTCCTTCACCATCTATCATAACATCCGAAGGGGACGTCAAGTCCATGTGGTTTCGCAGGGAATAGATCGTTTTCAAATTTCAGCTAACGGCGATGAGGTTAAACAATTCCCTTTCCAGTGGGGATATTTCCCTTTTTCTGGAGCGGACTACGAAAGCAGAGGTAAAAGTAGTAATGCAGTAATTCCTACGAAAAGGAGAAGTAATGAACAAGCAAGTCAGTAGACAAATACAATAGTCGGATAAATGCCCATACGATATAGTGACATGGTGATGGTATAATTTTGCATATATATTAAACTAGCGGTTCCCAACCTGGGGGTCGCCACAACTACTTTTAGTTGCAATTATTTTTATAAGGAATTTCATACCAAATGTTTCCAACGCTTTTATATTTCAACATGGCTACACATATTGCAATATTCTACTAACGGTGTTAACACACACACACACAATATATATATATATATGCTACTACAATTTCAGTTTTTATTCTAAGCTGTTTCTACTACTTAAATTTACTTGGTTTGACTACCTAGTGTTATATTACTTTTCTACTTTAACTTTGTCTAAATTAATATATGCTTAAGTGTAGTGTATGTATATTACATTAGAAGGTACATGTCACAATCATACTACAATTTTGCTATATATATATCATCATATTCAACCATTATCTATCCACTGCTGGATGAAGGTCTCTCCAAATGCTTTCCACACAAGTCTATCCTGGGTCATTCGTTTCCACGTCACCCCAACCTCTTTTCTTATTTCATCCAGTTGAGAATTTATATATATATGTATAAAATTAATATAATTTTATATTTAATGTGTTTTCTTTACTCTGTTAAAAATGCTTTTATTATGCAAATGTGGCGGCGGCGGACAAGGGGAGGGTCGCGGATTAGTTGGCTACTATAAAATATAAATGGGTCGCGACTTAAAAAAAGGTTGAGAACCACTGTATTAAACAATGTGGTATCTTGAATATTACTTTTTTTTATTATTTTTATTAGTGAATCTTTTTATATGAGCATGTTATATAGTGATGACTTAAGGATGCATATGATGAGTACGTTATATAGGATGACTTACAGGCTTGGACTAGGCTAAGCACGAAAGACATTATCCATGCCAGTAGAGACAGGAAAATGTGGTCTATATGTTGGTTGCCAACCTCCGAATTAGAGAAGGCACTTGCTGCTGCTGCTGATGATGATACGCGGTACGCCAGGGATTGCGAAAAGATATCTTCCTCGACAAGGTTGAACACGGGTGACACTCGGTATCTGCCGAGAATGGGAGGAAAATACCGTTGCAGACAGATTCCACAGTATATACAGGGTGTTTCATAATTCCCTATGGGGTTTGGGAAGGTTAGAGTTAAAAAATTATAAAAAATAGAGCAACAAGTTTCATATCACTATATAAAGAGTCACTCCGAGTTTATCATGAAGGGTTTTTAGGGACGAGACCATTTTTCATCTGTCTAACAAGATACACGGCATGTAGGGAGCGGCACACTTTCGTCATGTAGTGCAACAATATATCCGCAATTCTCCTAAAGTTGGTGTGTTTTGGGCTATCTCTTCTTCACGAGTGTACGGGCATTTTTTTTTTCGCAGGGGGGGGGGGACTATTCTTAGTGGTGTGATGTACCTCAATGTGCTGCAACTGTGATTAATGCCACAATTACAGAAAAATTACGGGAGCTACACCTTCCAACAAAACGAGGCTCAGGCCACATTTTCTTGGAGATATGCGCGAATGCCGTAATGCTGCTGGATCACCTCGTCGCTGGATTTGCCGTTCTTCATAAAATGACATAATACTCTTCTCTTCTGGTCCCCACGATCACCTGACCAACCTCATGCGATTTTTTTTTTTTAAATTGAGTGATATCGAACATCGCGTGTTCGTGCCCCTTTGCTAAGTGATTGAACACGTGTTGAACACTTGTAAAGTTTGCATCTAGGCTTCAAGTAATGGTTAATATCAGCGGTTCTCGGCTTTGAGTCAAGAAGCACTTTCCAAAAGAAAAATTATTCACGGCGCACGCCTTTATGCCCAAAGGCAAGTATGTACATTTTTGGCTGTTTTTACCTAACCACATTTTCTAAGTTGGTAGTCGACATATTGTAGTATTGTTGTATAATGGTAAAAGAACGAATTTGTTTTCGAATTTCAAATTTGAATATGAACTCAATTTTTCTAATTAAAGTTATTAGAAAATAGAACTTTAAACATCGTTTTCTGAAAACATCATTTATGCATATACTTTCTTATATATATACTTTTTTCTCATGAGGGTGACGATATTTTTTACTAACGTAGGTATTAAATCCAATGACAACGGTGTTAACGATGGAAGGTATTTTTGAGCATGTAAAACGTCAAGTTTTATTTTATTCAAAATATTATATTATTCACAAATTTCAGAGAACTGTAGAATTTACGTAACTAAACATAAACGAAAAACAGTAACAAAAAACCTCCTTTAACTGGAAAATTTTCGATTCAGCAACCATTGAGAATGTTTTATATTTATAAATCTTTTTTTCCAACTTTTTTAGCAGGAAATACAGCGATTTTTTGTCATTTTTAAGCACTGGAGCACTTTGAAAGATTGCGCGGAACACTAAATGCTCCATGGAGTACAGGTTGGGAGCCGCTGCTTTATATAATGATATCAAACGTTTTGCTGTATTTGTCGCAGTTTTTTAACTATAACTTTCTCAAACCTCAGAGGGGGAATTTTGAAACACCCTGTATAATATACACATTGACAAGTACATTGCTGGAAAGTAAAGACTTTGCTTTGTAAAAACTGGGAACTTGCCCCAAGACGTCATGCATGACATCAAATACAAGGACCAGTGAGATATTTTTCGGGTGAGATAAATTTCAAAATTTATGAAATGGAACACCATGCTTCAGTGATTGTTCATGGGCCCCACTTGAAAAATGAATCTATACTAAAGTCTATGGGAGTAGATATTGGAAAAAAAATCGAAAAGAAAATGATGATAAATTGATTATTAGTAACGATGTATCGATTCTTTAATCGCAGACTCCATTAACAACCCCCTTTTCCCCAAGTAAAGAGAACCATATCAGTTCCGCAGAAAAGGGGGGCCTCAGGAACAAGTTCCCCCCCAAGCTTATCAAAACACATTATTTTCTATAAGGGTGGACCGAATAATTTTCCTAACAGCCACTTGAAGCCACCTCACTTAATGAGTTTTGAATTGCTACATTACTGAACCACATAGTGGCTATTTGAACTATTAAGCAAACAACTGACAATTACAGAATCGAAACTTAATTGTTAAACCACGTGAGAGCATTTGATGACCATCTACGACTAATATGATAACTATCAATAACTAATTTGGTGACTACCAGAGATTGGAAGGTAAACTTCTATAATGCAATATAATGTTAGTTTATGACCGCTAGCAACAGCAGCAGAAACATACTTGACAAAGGTGTTTAACCTTGTCGTTATAAAGGCGCAACCAGTTTCTGGGAATCCAGTGTTGCCTCGCCATTCCTCCCATCCCCCCCTTTTCAAACCCAACGCAGGGATGAATCCCTACGTGATGACGTTATCAGGCACCACATGTTCGTATCTAGCTTCCATACACACGTACTCATATTTACAAAGTAAAAATACTCGATTTTACTATGAAGTATTTACCCCAAAATTAACAACAGCAAGGAAAAAAAAATATAATTAACTCATATTTGAGCCAAATAAAACAATAATCAAACACAAGTATCAGAAGCTGCTAATTTCCACCATATCAATACAAAATACTTGTAAAGGATAAAACTGTGTTAAGATTCAACGTTTATTATTCCCTGTGGATTTTATAAGTATACAGGGTAACACTAACAGATGCAGAAAAATCCCTACTGTAGGTGAAAATCCCAGGAGCTGGCAGCAAGAAGAAGAAACGCATTCCGCCCTTGATGATCGTATCGTCTTCATAACCAGTTCTCAAGAAGACGCATATTCAACTGGACGGGCGGAAAAATTCCGATTTGGGGTATCGCATTCTGGGGCGACTTCTCCCTTTCTTTTTTCCCTTTCAACCGCGAAGAATTTTTTGGACAGCAGAATCGTCCATGGCTGAGTCCCGAAGACGTATGTCGCATTTTGCGGCAGGTCCTTTCATACGCGACAAGTATTTATTTCTCTGTAAGTAACCTGGGGAGGGGGCCCCGGGGAATCTTAGGGACCATCCCCTCGGAAACTAAGTTTATTGTAGGACCCCAAAAATACGTACATGTATTTGCTTGCCAAACTTGTAAAAATGGGAGGAAAAAAATCCCGAACATTGAATAATTATGAAAATTCTGACCACAAGATCTCGTTACGTAAACCACTAATTTGAGAATACTTTAAAGAAAAAAAAAAGAAAAAACGTATAGAGAAACAAATCATTTTCGTTGAAAAAGAGGAGATTATAAAAAATTAAACTTCGATGGCAAAAGTACAAGTAAAAATTTAGAATATTGTCTGAAAGAAAATTTGTATTTTCTAATTTAATTTTGTATGATGTACATGTACAGATATTCGAGGGGTTACTCTCCACTAATAGTAAACCAAAACTACACGTGAAAAGGAGAGTTACGTTCAGGGGCAAACTGAGCCGCCGACAAACCGGCCCTCAGGCTGGTGCGCCCTCATGAGTTATAGGCATGCTCGTATCCAGAGGGGAGGGGAATCTTAAGGACTTGTCCCCCGAAACTAAATTTTTAATGGGACTTGGCTACATGCCGTGCCTCCCCGCCCCCGCAAATTAAGTCCTGGCTATAGACCTCGCGCCCTCTCCAATAATCCAAAGTATGCGCCCTTTGAAAGCACCCAGTCGCCCCTGGTTTTCACAGCAATTGTCTTGAATACTGTACATTACTAAAAAATGCAAAAAATAAATGTTTTACCGTCATTTTTGCATTCAATTTGTTCTTGTACAAGTTAACAAACGTTTAGAAACCACGTAACAACAATATCCGAAATATTCACGTATATGTGTGTACAGTTTACCTTTATCCGTTTATTTTTAGTACGTTGTATACTTGGCCTATACGTAATAGTATGTACACATTATTGTTTTGACCTAGGGGCTTCTATTTTATGAGAACCAAATAATCACGAATAACCGAAACCGCAAATACCAAGGGACGACTGTATTTACGTTTCTTCTTTGCGATAGAAGTGACACACCTTACGTTATTTTTCGTAATAACATCGTAGTTTTCCTAACAGTTTGTAAAAAGTCCTATTCTTCTTAATTCGTAAAAACTTAGCATTTCTCTTAACAATTCGTAAAATGTACTTTTTTGGCAATGTGGTGAAACATGTTGGCTTTTGCATATATATTCATTTTAAACGCAAATGTAGTAACAACGGATTCATAATTGACACAAAATACGAAGTACGAGGGAAAAAAATTACATACAAAAGGTTAAATTTAAACGCTCCTGGAAGGACTGCTGTTGACGCGTCTGAAATCTTGAGCATTTCATTTGCTATTTCACCCGTGTTCAAGCTGTTGCATATAAACGGATGTATACGTTTGTTCGTATTTTTTGACGTAAGGATAACTATAGTTATACTGGGCCAAGGTCTACAGTTTACTGAGAAATACGAATCTCATTCGACGAGGGAATCAAACGCGGAACTTCAGGAGAAAAAAATGGAGCAAGCGCCACATAGCGGTCGAAATCAAATCCGAACTATCCACATTATCCACTAACGCATTACCACAACGTCACCAGAGGGCGCGATTTGTACGAGGGGAAAAAACAAAAGGTGCGAAATTGAATTTCCAAAATAAAATGTCAGTAGCAACTTTCAATTTCATCGAAAATGATAATTTAAAATCGAGTGCGATTTTTTTTGGGAACATCTGCAGCGAGCCGAGAAACTGAAAGAGAACAACACAATTTTCAAAATCAATTTCCCGTGACGAGCATAGACAACTGACAGTGAAATATGACGGTCCAGGTGACATCTCGGTCATCTGATGACAGTATATTTAGCCAGACGCAACCAGTTGTACATCATAACAACAAATCTCGGAGACATACGGCACACGGTATCAGATAATGATTGTTGTCTCTTAAGTACAATCATGCTGTCCGTGATACCATCACCAACTGAGCATTGTTAGAAAGTGGATTCAATGATGTGCTACTGATTGTTGTCACTGATGAATGACAATATTATCATCAGTTCACTTTCTTCCATTTCTGACTACCAAAATGGCGCTGATGATATCCATTGAAATTGACAGAAAATCCCGTCAATTTCTTCACCCTGGTAGTGACAACCCTGCAGTCCATATAGATCTGGCCACCATATCATCATTATGCGAATATCATGAAAGCTTGTGCGTAAACAGCACTTTTTCAAGCGTTAAGCCCAACGGGCAACCAATCACCAACAGTCTGATCGACATAGTTGAGCAATTAAGACCGGGCGCCCCTTCAAATGCGACTGGAAAAAGGTCATTTTCAGTGTGAGGGAAATTCCGTAAGTCGGTTAAAATTAAGTTGCCCAACTGTATCGTTTGCGTATATTTGATAATAATTTAATAATACTAAACGATAATTTTACTGGAAAAAATAGCAAGAAAATGGATTTTTAATATATTTCTTATAAACCATATATTATAAATGAAAGTTTCGTATTATCGTTATTATTTTATGTGTATTTTTAATTTTCGGAAATGCGTATGTTCATTTTATTTTACAAATAACCCTTAAATCCAAATAAAGGACTGGTGTATAAAAGTTTTTATTTTTCCCCAAAAGAAACGGTTACACAGGCATAATTTAAGCTACAAGAGGCTCGAAGAACATTATCCACCCCCCACCCCACGAAACCTTCATCCGGCCCTGATCGCCTTGTCGATCTCAGCGAAACACATTAAAACACCGATACAGTAAAACCCCTTTAAAAGGCCCATCTACAAGGATAAACGCTAAAAGGAAAGATCTGTTTAGCACTAAATCAAAAGCCATCGGAAATTTGGAAACAAAAGCGATGAGCCGTTCCAACACGTGGTGTTACACAGGCCTGGCCCAAAAGACAACCGAACCGACAAGAACCCATAAAGAGCGTGAAGTGAATTAATTATTTAATTAATGACGTTAACGAAATTTTCGCCATCGCCTTGATTAACCTTTAGTAATCAACGACCGCTAGATGGCGCAAAAAAAAGGTAAAAACTTAACGCACTGTAACCCGTTTTTAATGAAGATTAGTTTAATGAATGTCTATCGTAACGCAAAGGCGACCGTGTAGTGTCTGCCTTACCGAGACGTTAATTTATATCAATCACGGCCATAGCGGCGGAAAACATTGCATTTGGCGTAAAGAGAAAGCGAGATAGAGAGCGAACGAGCGTGGTCGATGCGACCCACGAAGTCGTTATGAGAAAGAACGAAAGGAAGTCGCACAAATTGGCATAAGAAAAACACTTTTAACAGTTATCTCTATACGCAACAAGACGTAGAAAGTCGTAATGGTAGCATAATCTCCTTTTTCATTGTGATTATGTGAAGCGAAAACATTGCCATCAGTGGTTTATGTTTGTTTGGAATTTTTATGGCGCAAGAGCATCTGGGCTATATGGCGCAAGAGCATCTGGGCTATACTGCGCAAGAGTGGTTTATGTTCCCTAGCGCAATATTAGCTACGGTCATGAGCAGACACTTCAATTTTCCGAGGAATTCGAACCACTATTGGGTAGCGAACCAAACCCCGGACAACAGAGGGCAGAAAGCACAGAACGCGAGGACCTTTTTCGACTCGAACCCGAGTTTACAACACAGTGTTGCCAACCTGTCAGAAGAAAATTTCCCTCAAAGGAAAGCAAAATTTCCCTTTTTTTTGTGTGTGTGTTTTTGTTAAAATATTGATTTTGCAACATATCCCCTTTTAACAAGGACTACTTCAATTATGTGAGTATTTATTTCATTGAACAAATTAATAAGATATATAATATATATTCGTTTAGAACATTGTAGCTCCAATTATGCACAATACAAATCTACTTTTTTGTGTGGCTTAAAATGATTGTTTTTGATTGGAAAAGGGCAGCGACATGGCTTTCGATTGGCATGACGAGCGAATTATTGCTGCCACATTCAAAGCGACCTGTCGAATGGGATAAGCTTGAATTAGTGGAGATGAAAAAATAAGACGATTTTAAAAAATACTTTCTCCTGAAACCCTGCCGGCTGTTTTGCAGGGAAAAGTTTGTTTTCACAGCTTTGAAAAACATCGCGGTAAGCAGGAATGAAGTTGGCTCCGTTGGCGACCAAAGGGTGAGATTATTATGCAGTGACGCCCAATTATTCAAAGGTAAGTTTAATACAACCAAACAAACCATTTTTTAATTAATAAAAATTACTTTTTTTGCGTACACCACTACCTCATTAGTGGTTAATCATCACTATAAAAAAATAGCACGCAAAATAAATTGAGTTAAATTTAGAGTTAGTTAACTACTATTTTGGGAGATATTCTAATTACATGCGTGCGTGCATTTAAAAAAAAAAAGTGGGAAATTTTTTCTGTATTATCGTAGACACTGGAATTTCCGGCAGTTCGGTAATTTTTGTGATTTTTCCCCATAATGTTAAAATTTAACAAAATTTACCTCGTTGTGGGAAATTTCCCCACAGGTTGGCAACACTGTACAGCATGGAAGGTGAACACACTACTACTGTGTCCCCCACAGGGCACCTTTTAGTGGTGCAAGAATGTTTTTACCAGTGCAAAGACAATCCCATTGGCAGTGCAAAAAATTGCCTTTAGTGACAAAAATTATTAGTGTGTCTTTGGTGCTGTTGAAGTTAGACTTCTCGGACGCTTTCCAATTTGCAAACAGCCAAACCATTTCGTTAATGACTATTAATTTACTTCTACTGTGCATTCGCGCTCAGTTGGCGCGTGATACCGTTAGCAGACGGGTTAGTCCATTGCAGTTTAGGGAAGGCCGTCTTGGAGGAACTGGTTTTTCCCGCGCGAAAAACCAGTTTCGGCAAGACGCCCTTCCCTAAACTGCAATGGACTAACCCGTCTGCTAGTCTGTGCGAATGCACAATAGCTTAAGTAATGAATGACGGGTGCTATTAAAAAAGTCTACTTCATATTTCTGCCCTTCCCCACACACTTTTCCAATTCTGACTTCCATTTCTTGACAGGAGGAATTGTTACCAGACAACTAACAGTGTATGAAATAGTAATACTCCGTGTTCACTCCAGTCCGTTACTGACGAAAGACAGCAACGTCTCTGAAACGTGTCAATAAGTTCTACCCAAAACCAAAAATACGCTCCACAGCGTTACTATTACTATTTAATGTATTGAATGTCTCAAATAATTCAAGCATATGGGCCACAATGCATGCGAAAATAATATATATATAGGTAGAAGTGCCCGGATCAGAAATGCACATATCCCAAACTTCAGTAATTTATGTAAAATGGAATATTTAAAGAGATACAGATTACATGTGGCCATAAGAAGAACCAATCTCTAATTCCCATTTACACTTGCCGATCCCCCAATTCGCATTTCAAATGGAAAACGATACAGAGGCCAATTCTTGGTTTTCCAGTTGGACAATAAAAGAAAAGTTTAAATGGAAAGACGCATGCGATTTTGTCGTCACGTATTCGGAAGGCCCGGCCTTCAGCTAGGCTCAGCTGAATGGACGGACACCCAGTTACAAGCTGTCTTCGCCCAAAGTCGTGAAATGAATCCACTGGGGATGAAACTGTCAATCCGATCTCCAGCAATCGACCAGCTTTAAAGAAATAAAATAAAAAGTAAAGGATCGAAAATCGATCCCTGTGGCACACTGTCCGGACAATGATCTGTTCCACGACGAATCTATCCAAAGCCTGAAGGTGAACTTGAAAGGAGCCTTGAAGTTTAAATTTGTTCGGACAATTTCACCTCTCTCTCTCTCTCTGCCAATTTCTTCACAGAAAATATCCACCTTTTTAAAAAACACTGTTTCGGTATCAAAGCCCGTTTGCATTAAATTGCAACTTATAATTTCTTGTTATGCGAAGGAAGGAAGGAGGAGGTTTGATGGCCCACAAGATTCTTGGAGCAAAGTGGTAATCCCACTGCAAACTAATGAAGATAGAATTAATTTTATTGGAGAATAGGTTAACCGTCACAGACCAATGCCGTACAATCTAATTGCATCCGAAGACGGGTGGTGGCAAGTATGACAAATACATCTCTTGCGTCAAAGTAATACCACACCGATATTCCCACTGAATACAATTAAACACGTTATTTTTAATCACAGCAAAACTTTGTTGAACAGAGGCACAGAATGACGATTAAAACGGCCGTTGAAGAGAGGCGTTTGCGAAATAAAGGATGATTAGTGATATTCTCATTTTGCACTCCTGAGAAATATTTGTGATTCCAAGAGGGTGGTGATTAGTGTATTCTTACCACTTAGACTTTCACTTTAATAATGGTATCTGCAATAACTGAACAGTGAACCGTTTCTTTATTGACCTGTCACACAAGGGTACATCACTCTAAACATGCGTTTTTCTATCATATGCACACAGTTTTAATAGACTATTTTATAGATAGGTGGATATACTATTTATATATAGTTGTATAGATTATCTATAGATAGTTGTATAAAGATATGGATTAAATGCAAATATTTCTGAGAGATACGCAGCGACTAAGCACAAGCGATGTTTCTTGTAGATTGCAATTGTTGAACTCATCTCAATCTCTCTCTTGGGGAGATGCGATTGAACGCAACGATTTCTGTGAACCTGCAATACCGCAATTCCAACGACGGGCGTGCGCGGAGGGTGATGGTGTTCACAAGCCCCATTGCAATTTTGTATATACAGATATAAAAACATGGATGTTTAGCTCTGTACTCCCACTCCCTTTATGAACTTACGTACACGGATGATCACAACGTGAATCTCTTAAGAGAGACATCGGTTGCGTTTAAACGCAACCGGTATCTCTTATGGACTGCAACTGTTGGTGTCGCCTGAACCTACCTCTTCAAGAGGTTAAGATTGAATGCAACAATTTCTGGATATTACCAACACCGCATTGTCTCCTTGCGTGTCAGTCGATGTGCTTCCGCATATCCTATTTTTAACCCATTCCTTCCAATGTGGCAGAAACTCCTTTATTGTTGAAGACGGTGTCGTGTACGGTACAGGAAGCATTATAAAAGGGAACTAAAACATCTAGTTTGCACGAGAGATACCAAATCAAGGAGTGTGGAAGGAAAACGCAACAATTGATAAAATATAGAAGCAGAAAAAAGAAAGAAAAAGCTTTGTTCGCCCGCGAAAGAGGTGGGGAGGGGTACGTATTACAAAGAAAACAAGACCGGGACACGCTGTCCAATTTTCACGGATCCGAGAACCGTGTAACGACGGGGGTACGCTTGGACGACCATGCCCCCGAAGCGCCCCTCCCCTAGCGACAGAGAAAAGGAAAAAACACCCCTGTGTGGTATAACTTGAGATGTGTCATCGTGTAGGGGGTCGTTCCCTTCCCCTCCCCCAAATTCATCATTTAAATTTTTCATTTCGCTCTGCCTTTTTTTTTTCTTTTATCGCTTTCGACAAGCACACGCTGTAGCAACAGAACGCAATTTCTCACGGTGATGTAAGGGATGCGCAAACGAGAGGTATTGATGCACATCGACAATTTTTGGGTTGGAGAATAAATTTCATGAGGGGTAGAGAGTAGGGTCGGCCGATCGTGGGAAGAAAGATAATCGGCAATCGATGCAAAAATCGATGTTCAATTACATACACACAAGCACCTTGTTATGAAATATATGGAATATACGGAACGGTGCCAAATTATGAAAAAGACCGGACTAGCGAACGATCTTGTCCATCTATCGTCAACGAACGAATTTATTCAGAGATTCAATCTCTAAACAATATGGCACACCGTTGGAATATATAGTAGAACCTGTCTGAAGTGACCACCCTTGTGACCGGACTGCATGATTACCCTAGACAGGTAGTCACTACATATAACAGACTTCGGTATTGACATGGTTAAGTCCCTTTCATAAAAAGTGGTCATCTTACCAGGTTCCACTGTAAATAATGTATAAGCAGAATGAGGGGGAAAAAAATATTTGTACGACTTTAATTACAAATTTCAAATTCATATACACTGCATTTCGATTAATTGGAACCGGTATTTTGATGATTATCATCAATTATTGGTGATTTTTTTTTGTTGATTAATTAATGATTATTTTTAATGCTTAATTGATTATTGATTTATTTTTTGATAATTAATTGATGACTGATTTTTTTTATACTTAATTGATGATTGATATTTTGGTGACACGGTTCCCATTCAACATTCAAGAAAAAAGTTCCCTGACTTTTCCAGGTTTTTCGTTAACCTTTTCCGTAAAATTTTCCGGCTTTTCCAGCAAACATTTTTTGATCAATCGCAAAACTTTCAACTAAATTTCGGTTGCGAAGAAAATGGCTTCACGTGCATGGGAGATTTAGCTATTCCAAATAGAAGCTAAGGAAGTTTTAAAGGACTTCAAGGTTTTGACCAAAAATATTTGAGGTTTTTTCCTGACAATTCCAGATTTTTCAGGTTGGGTGGGAGCCCTGGATGATTAATTGGTGATTGATTTTTGGATGATTAATTTTTAATGCAAGGATGCTGCGCGTAAGGCACATGTTTTGCTCTTAGAGTTTTGTCACAAAGGGGGTGTCTCAATTTTTCCTTAGTCAACGCAGCTTTCAATGACTTTTGTGCTTCATAGCGCAAAGATGGCGCAGGTCATGTTGGGCCAACTATATTGACGGAAGGCAACGTTATGATGAGGAAGGGTGCTTCACTTTCCTCAGCGACCAGAGGCATGAAGCTGAGCCTGGGGAATGCAAAAATAGCGAACAACTCGGAGATGTATAGAAGGGTTTAATCTGGGAGAAGCTGAAAGAAATCGGGGAAAATTCATGAAGATAAAACAGATGAATGTTGATGGTGTTGTCTGGAACCGAAGGGCAATGAGTCATTCATTTTGTTGAGAGGATTTACCAACGATAGCTAATTGGAACTTTTGATAATACGAATCATGAATGGTAAGAGGGTAAATGGAATACTTAAAATAACATGAAGAGCGTCGAAAATACACTTCCCTCCATTAACATATGTGAAAAGTCCAACGGGAAGGTAACGAAGCTCCAACTCTATATATTCATATGTATAAAGTGCGTTTGGTATTTTAGTGGACACTTGATAACAGTGCACTATCGTGAGAAATAATGCCAAATTTGAAAATGAAAATAAAGATACTACAATAAAACAGTATTCTGCAAAGTGGAAGATTAATAATCTTTATTAAATCATTCATAAATGTAACAAAATCAAGATGAGGCTTTCAATCTTGTTTGAAAATTTAATGGACACTTACTGAAATTGGAGTGTTTTATGTACATTAATACGCGAGATATCCTCCGTTTTTGCGTATAACTTTAAAGACACGTGAATCCATTGATTCTATCAATGTTTGTAAATACTTAGGATCGATTTGATACCAAGTTTCCACAATAGCGTCCTTTAAGGCA
>QLNU02003225.1:27528839-27540674 GCA_006491805.2 Dysdera silvatica | reverse complement strand
GTCACTGTTTTGACATCGTCATAATTTTGAGTTCCACTGAACTAAATTTTTCAACAAGAGAGCACTACCCCAGGTTGGAGTCAACCCAGCAACCTTCCAGTTAAAACCAAGAAAAAGATGTGCTGTCCATTGCTACGAAAGATGTGGGTGCGGTGGTGTTCTTTCCGTATAAATAGCTGAAGAAGAAAATTCTACGTACAGAGAGAGTGTGGAATGTGGAAGGATTAAATAATTCGAATTATTTTTGACATCACCAGTGGTAATTCACCACAATTTTGAGTTCCACTCATTGGCGTACGCAGGCGTGGGACACGACGTCTCCACTCCCCCATCCCCGGGGAAAAAAATAACATCAGGTGTATGGGAGCGAAGTCATGATATAACTGGCGCCAAAATTACTTTAGCCCCGCTTAATCTGAGCGGCTGCGACCGCCTATGTTCGGAATAGGTTGGAAAGGGTTTTCCTGACCTTGTTAGGTTTGACTAAAGAAGTTCACTCTACAGGACTTTTAGGGACTCTTTCAAATTTCATGTCAATTTCAGGTTTCGTGGAAACCCTTATATTTTTGCTCTGGTATGGTATTGCATATTATTGTACGATACTGATATCATTGCTAGTACGATATTGTACATCGTTGCTAGTACGATACGGCATATTACATATCACTAATGGTACGATATTGCATTATTATTGTTGGTATAGTATTGCTAGTATGGTATTGTACATTATTGCTATTACGATATTGCTGGTATGGTATTGCATATTATTGCTAGTACGATATCGTTTGTATATTATTGATAGCATGGTATTGCCTATTACAGCAAACACGCAGGTATTAGAATAGCCCACTTAATGCATGTGAATGTCATGCACGTATGCGTTCCAGGCTTGTAGCTAAACGCTTGTTACTGAAAGTTACAAGGGGGTTTCTGAAAGTTAGAGGATACTGAAAAAAGCTACACGGTGACAGGGTGTTAAAATTCGTTTATGTTTTGATGTATTTTACTAACACATTTACTAATATTAAATATCTAAATCGACTAATGTATAATTAACATTGAAGAATAAATTTCTTATTCAAACTTTTGCATTGAAAATTTAGAGATACACTAAAATTTATAATACAGTATTTCCCCTTATTATCAAGTATATGAAGACACAAACACTTCTGTAAAATACAGGATGCACACAAGACCTACCGTAGAAATCTATTTCGAATATATTTTTAACGTCAGATCAATTTCCACTGTCTTGTCAATTTTACACAAAAAAATTTCATAATAAAATTTAAAATACGAGTTTAAAATCAGAGACCTATAACCCTGCCTGATGCTGCCTTCTACCGTATGCAAATGCTGGTGTTCACTGGCCTCACTTCTGGATTACAGCGCTCCGGCGGCCACCAAGCTCCCAATAAAACCCTTGCACAATTCCCTCTCCTCCCCACTGGCCCCACTATGGAAAGTCAATCAAATTGATTCTCATCCATGAATAGGACGGTGAACAAGGTGAGTTTAGCACAAACGAAGATCTGTCTCTCTTCCAAACAGATATCCCAAGTTTCCGATGGACACCACGTGAAGAGGGGACAAATCAAGTTCACAACAGACCTCTCCCACAAATGGAACTCTTTCATTCCTTTCCTCTCTGAGTATCAATCAACGACGAAAAACTCAACGCATGAAACTGAGATTTGAAAAATAACCCCCCCCCACTGGGATCGCAGACATCTGGGCCCTTTTTTTTTATGTCTGTATATATGAAACTCTCTTTCATTACCGTATTTTTTCTATCTGCGCGTTTACCCCATGCGCCCCTCAGTTCTGGGGGAAAAGGAGAACGTGGGGGAAGTATCATTTGACTCTTCCTTAGAATTACTAATCCCCCACCCACCAATAGCAGAGATTACATTAATCCCTCCGTCCTTACATCTATATTACTTTTTTTTTTAAATAGAAGTAATGCTCACGACATTCGGAGACAACACGATCCCCTGCTCCAAAACCTAGAAAGGGTTAATATCCACCATAATAAATCACCGAATACATGAAGAATAACATCCAAACATAAATCAAACGCCTCGAACCCAACACGCACTTTCGAAGCCCTGACAAAATCGAAAAACCTGGCATATGTCCTAAATTTAATTCATCAAAGGGTCCAAATGACAAATGTTAATGCTGATATTGTCATGGAGAATATGCGGCGTAACGATTTGGTTGCGACTCTTGCGTGTTCAGCTGAGGCCGAAGAAGGTTGGATGACTGGAAAGAGACCAGGAAACCGATTAGAAGAAGAAGAAGAGGGGGAGATGTAGCCAATTTTTATTGTTAACGTTTTTGTTTAATGTTATTAGTTTCTATCGGTGCTCGGCTGGGTTACAAGCCATGCGTATTATTAATCACTGGTACACGAACCAAAAAGTAGGGGCGTAGAAAGGGGGGGGGGGGGGAGCTACTGAGATCTTTGGTCTGGTCCTCCGTACCGGGACATGAAAGTATATATTTTGTTGTTATTTTTGCATTCTATGAATATTTCTAAAACCGAAGTACGCGCAATGCTTGATCAGGGCCAAGGGCCCCCATATTGCGGTTTTTTGTTTTTTAGAAGTGAATATTTAATTATGCACTCCCGATGAGTATTTAGAAAATTTTTCGGTAAAAGCATTTTTGGGAGGGGGGAACTTTTGGAGAGTTTACCTCAAATTTGAGGAGTTCAAATATATTATGGCTATTAAGCCAGAGAACATGCCAACATAGAAACACATACAAGCTAAACGATACGTAACATACTATACATTGGCAGGCAGACAGACAGACAATGTATGGAATATCATTAAACTATATATGAAATACCATGCAAAATAATATGCTAAATACTGCTATTCAAATTTGATCAACGTTCGTCAGTGTAAGTGTAGGGCCCTTAAAACGACGTAGCTGAATTTAGTTAACTTTTGAATATCCTGTGCGTAGTGCTACGTCTGCTTATTCCTCGCTTGTCCCCTCGGGTTTGTCTGCGGGCGTTGATATCACTACGAACATGCAGTGTCCGATACAAAGTAAAGGAAACCCCAGTGCTGTCGCGGCTCGGCAGAAATGAACTAATAGCGGAAGCGATAGAGAAAACCGATGAATCGATTTATTTAAAAGCCTTTATTGGCGAGCGAATGGTCCGTGCAGAAAGTGAGGGGGGGGACACCCCCCCCACACTTTTCGCTATGAAGCAATGAAGAACGGGGGAGGGGGGGTTTCGCAAAAAATAACAGAAAATACAACTCAATCTCGGATAGGACGTGAATCGTTGATCACGCATAGTCATTTGCCTGGCAGATCGAAATATGCCTTCGTTTTCTGGCACACCTTTTTACATATAATAGTGTGGTCAGCGACTAAGGCGCTACGACTGTGCAGAGCACAGTACATGGGATGGGACTTCGGGACAGGAGTACCACCAAATCACAATATTACGCAAAGTGTCCCAGAAGTTCTCGATTATTTTTTTGGTGAAAAGAGACGAATTTCAAACCAATTTTTGTGACATGATCACATGCGTTTAAAAAAAAATAAAATGCAATACTAATACGAAGAAATTATCCTACATACATTCGGCATTGCAATCTGCTGTCAATTTAACTAATCAGTTGCATTGAACACGTTTGCAAGCATTACAAAAGCTATTTTTGAAACGACCTAATTAATCCGATTTCCAAGACCTCTTTGATGCAACGCGACTGCTGAGGACCTTTCCGTCACAAAAATTTGACTAATTCGAAGATCTGGCAAAGCCTCAAATGTTTCTGCGATTCGCCGGATTTGAGAAAACCTAGAATATACGCAGTGACGGATTTATAAAATTGACGCCCTCAGGCAGGCACAGCCTGTACTGGCGCCCCATAGGCGTACGCAGAAAGTTCGTAAGGGGGGGTTACAGAGCTGCAACTCACATATTCCTATGTTAAATATACAAAATCATCGCAATGGGACGTACGCCAATGTGTCGCCCCCTCCCTCCTTTACAAAGAAAGGAATATTTGTTTAAAAAAAACGCATATCATACTCTTAACATTTGATATGTAAAGGAGATTTTTCATATAATTATTCAAACTAATAAGATACAACTCAAAATTATTGCTACCATAATCTCCGACTTCGTGAATTCGAGACACTTTTTGAATCCACAATAATTTTAGTTTGGAATCCTGGAGCCTCTGATTTGATCTGGTTGGTTAAAAAAAAATTTGCTCTTTAAATAAACTAAATAAATAAATAAACTAAAATTGTAATGAATGAGCATTATTACCAAAATAAATAAGAGCCGGAAACCGTACAGCAACTGATGATAGATATGAAATACGACTCACATTGCACAGAAAGGCCATTGCTAACATCGACCATCGTTTTGTTTACTTTTAGACGCCTGCAAAACGTTTCCGTTCCGGCTTTTCTCAAAGTCAGACAGTTAACAACAACTAATAGCAAGTTCCACGTGTTGATGCCAGATATCCGCTCTTGGTGGGAAGTATCTGGTATTATAATGTAAACAACATGGTCATATACCTTTGTCTTTCGATTCTGTAGTTTGTATTTGCAGGCAAGTTAAAGTAGTCGCCCATATCGTCACTGCTGGGGGAAAACTGGGCAATAATTGAAAAGAAACATCATTTATAACAGTGCCTAGTTCGACAAATTATATATTTTAGCTCTTTGATGACACCCCCACGAGATGTGCCGCCCCTAGGCCTGTGCCTTGTGTGACTAGTCAGGAATCCGCCAGTGGATATACGGCGGCATACTCCTGTTACGCCCGTGTTTGTTGTCATTCAAAATAGTTAATGATAACCTTTACACTAAAATGTAAAAATACAATAAATGAAAATAAAAATTAACATACCATTGTGATTTCTTGTTTACAATAATTTCCCCTCCCTCTCTCTTTCTCTCATACATTAAAATTATCTTTAAAAACAGCATGGATCGTTTGTCTTTCAGAAAAAGCCTGGACTAACCATTTTTCAAGGCAAGAGAGCCTCTGTCGCTTAGAGTGATGCTCAAACTTTATAAGGTCGGGACAAACGCCCGGCCACAACAAATGTACTCGTAAATACCTTCCATTTTCTTAAAAGTTCATACATTAAACTATCATCAGTATCAATAATTAATTACGGTATAATCATAAAAAGTATCAGTACACGCCTTCCATTAATATGCACGTTACCCACTGGTCATCGACATTTGCAACACACACGTTATTTCGTTCAATTTTATGAACAGAGGATGCACCGCACATTATTGTAATCGGCTTGCAGGCACTTTTTACGAATGGTATACCCTTTCTCGAATATATCACAATCGTAAAATAACACAATGGGCACAGTTTTTTTTAACTATATGCTTTAATATAGCTTTAAAACGTTTTCTCTCGTATAAAGCTATATTAAAGCACGTAGTTCAAAAACTGTGCCCATTGTGTTATCGAATATATCGCAATCGCAAAATAACACAATGGGCACAGTTTTTGAACTCTATGTTTTAATATAGCTTTAAAACGTTTTCTCTCGTATAAAGCTATATTAAAGCATATAGTTCAAAAACTGTGCCCATTGTGTTATTTTACGATTGTGATATATTCAGCACAGTGAGTCATTTTACTTCCATTCCTTTCTCGAATGCTAAAAGATTTCGATGTCTGAAAATTATCGATCATTCATGAATACTCATATACGTATTTAAAAATACACGGCATGGTCACTAGTGGCACAGGGTCTGAGCTTTACAAAGTGTTGACGATTATCGTCCTACTCAGAATATTTCTTTGATGAACTATTTACCTATGAAAACTGCTTTGAAAGCTAAAATGACAAATTTCAGGAGAACCAATTGCGGCCATGCAAAATTGATGCCAGGGTCCAACGGCTGAGAAACACAAGCCTCGAGAAAGAAATCTCCAGTAGCCAAAGGCAAGTTTGTTTGTTTTTTAACCATTTGGATATAAACTCCACTTTTTTACACAATAAACAAACGTCTTACACCTATACCTCCTCATGGTGTTCAAAACTAGATAACTTATTGATGGCAATGATGATAATACTCGTAATGACGGAGCTGACATACTCATTATGATGCAGATGATATACTTACTCCTTATGATGGAGTCAGGGTTTAAGCTGCAGTCGCATTTTTCGCAAAATGCGAAGAAAAAATTATTGCCCATCGCGAAAATGCGACAGGCATTTTTAACCACAGTTTATTCTCTGAAAACAGGATTTCTCGATTCCAGAATATCCGTTTTGCACTTCAGCGATCTTTTCTTGTTCCTTTTTGTTTCCTCTTCAAAATTCTTAACAGCACCTGTTAAGCATCGTTGATATAAATAATTTCATTGATACGATTTTTCGAGCAACGAAAGCAACTAATATTTTTTAGCATTTTGCTACAACTTTTTTGCCCCATTTTCGCAACAGAATGTTTTGAGTCAGCTTAAACCCTGCATGGAGATGAAATATATACTCATTATGATGGAAATGACGATGGAGAAGATACACTCTTTATGATGATGACGATGGAGATGGTACACCCACGATGGTGTACTCATATAAGCAATGGTGGGGTACATTGTTGTGAAAACTTCCTTTCGATATGTTGACTTGTTTAAATTTATAATTTGTTGGCCATGGAGATGTATTCGTTCGGCTATTGAGAACTTTTCCGTCGAGGAAGAACGCTTCCTTTGCATGCATAAGGCTAAAGTCAACATTTAAAGGCGTTGTGGAGGTAGAAAGTGAAATGACAGTGGGCAGGCCATATCAGAGGGAAATCTGATCAAGGATGAGAATTGAAATTGACGACTTGCATGTCAGGAGAGAAGACACGAACTCTGGAAAACAATTCAAAAAGAAGGGGATAGGTAAGCAAACACGCAAAGAACGGTCCAAAACAATACAAAAAGTTTCACCAGAAGATTCCATAAGAATTGTCATTTCGTCACTGGTTAATTGAATTTTATGGCGCAAGGACAGCAAATGTCATTCTGCGCCCAAACGAAGGTAAAATCTTGACTCCACTTGACCTCTCTCGACCTCAAAGGGCGCAACTGGCTCAAGAAACACCGCGTTTCGACGAGAAGTTTAAAAAACAAGAGCTGTTATTGTCGAAGATTACGTTGAGAATGTGAAGACTCTGGAATGTTAATAGATCTGGAATATTGCAACAAGGAATAATTACCAAAAGCAAGAGAAATTCGTAACTAGATGGCAAGAGACAACTGATGGCCAAGGTCGTCTCCTGGGGCAAGAGAGGGTTAGAACAACATGAAGACGAAAGGCAGACAGAAACGTGGCGAGATTCTCTTTCAGAAAGATCATAGATAATGGTTGAATATGGGGATAATAAAGATCGGAATATTATTCTCTGAAATGACTCTGGAAATCGACTTTTTTGTCCATGATAATGACGACATTGCCATGCGGTTGGCAATTACTGTCCATAACAGTCCTCGGCCATTAGTGTCTATACTGGTTTTTCCTCCAGGAATCGTCATCCGAAGGCACAATACAGATGAGTCTATGCGCAGTAATAATTTTGGGAATGGCCAGTTTTGCAGTTAAAGGCAATTAAAGCTGATTATTGCGAGACCAGCCATCACCGAGAATTGAAATTCGGGGATTGGGAAGGTGGAGAAACTATTTGCATCGCCGGCCAATATGGAAATCAATGCGGGAGATTTGCAATAACACACACGCCCCTGATAACGAATATCATCAACGGTATTAGAAGAGGAAAGTATGCCCAATTCCAAAATGAATAATGATGAGCTCATAAGAAATATTTCGAAGTTTTCCTCCTTGACCGATATCTCTTGTCAGACAGCGAGCAGTGAAACTCCGTAGCCCGGTCACCTATTATAACGGTCATCACCGTTTCTCGAAACCATGGATAGCCGGCCATCTTGAAGAGCTTGACAGCATATGATTTCGAAGCTTTCAATGTGAGTAAAGTCAGGTCATTTTCATGGAAATATGGAACGGATCACTTTGATGTGATCATTTTGTCTCCACTTGAGTAAGGAAGCAGTTGACTCCCAAAACAGTGTGCTTCGTAACAACGTTACATCAGTGTCGAAACGGCAGTTATATAATTCGCTGATGAAATTTCATACTGTGTTTTTATGATAATAAAGCCCTGCTCTTGGGTGCTCAGCATCTAATGGGCCTTATAGGATAGCTGCCTCATCATTTTCTTAATGTCAGGAAAATGTCATGAGGAACAGCAGAACAAATAAATAAACGGCTGACCAATTTTTCTCTTGTTTCAAATACAAGTCTTCAGCTTGGTTATTCAAACAAAGAAAATACCGTTGTTTCATTTTTGCTTTTACATCAACTAAGGGTGCAAAAAAGGGATGGTCAGTGCTCTTTGTAAATGCAGAGGCGGGTCCAGAGAGGGGTTTGGGGGGGATATAAAATACAGTAGGACCAACCAGTGGCGTAAGAAAGGGGGCCTTACCCCCATTGGATATCAAACACAATATTTGCTCATAAGCCGCATTGCCAAAATCTTCTTAAAAGCGCTAAGCCTCTAATAACTTCTCTGGATTGCTACGCTGCTGGGACACACTTATAACGAGCTCGCATTCAGCGAGAAAAACATGGATTTTGTTTAGTGTAATGATTAACCGGTTTTAACGAATAAGTCTTTTTTTGGACCCCGAAATTAACGAGCAATTTAAAAAAATGAAATACGAAATCAAAAATTTTATAAAAATTTCGTCGTTATATACGGTCGATCGTCATAACTGATTTCCACCGCAGTTTTATGAATTTGGGACGGGAAGTTCCCTAATCCCCACCCCCCCATGTATCCACCCCTGGTAATTGACGCCTTGTGGTAATACCGTACTCCAACACGTGGTTCGAGACTTTGCACTTCCAGCAATACTGATCAAGCTTTCGATTCTTCTATTCCTCTGTCAATTTCATATCCTTAAAAAAAAAGAAAAGAAAAGAAAATACACGAAAACACGCCATTTTGAAATTAAATGTCTCACCATGGCACCATCCGTAAGGGGGAGTAAGAACACCAAAAGACACATGATTAAATTTAAAACGATCTTAAAAATTTATAGACGCAAAACACCCAGCGCTTAACTGGAATTAGCATATCTTACTTTTGGGGGAGAAAGGGAAAAACGTTCATTTAAAAGGGAAAAATAACTTCGTTCCTTAATTCTAGAGGGATTTAATGTTTAAAAGAACTGCGATCTCGAGGAAATAAAGGAAGACGAATGGTTAACCACATATGTACGAGCGCACGACATTCCAGACCGGAATAACAGAGGGCGCTCAGCACGTGCCGTTGCATGGCATTACATTAGTCACCAGGCACTTGACTGCATGGATGTGTAAACCAAGGAAATGGAAGTCTTAACGCTGTCAAATGCGCATATGAAGGAAAGCCTCTTTTCCTCGTAAATGGGGGGGGAGACACCACCAGAGGCTCTAACTCAAATGTTTCTTGCCCCGCACCTGGCAATAAATGAATGCAAGAAACACAGTCGGTGTGAAATATATCCCGTACAAAATATATTTATGGTTGTTCGGGCCCATCCGGGGACAGCAGTGCCAGTCCACCCCGAAGCTAAATTTAATGGGACGCTGCAACGCTGCATGCCATGATTGTATCCATACCTGCTGTAGGGTACGACCCCTCCCACAGGAAATCGGCATCGCTGTACCCCCTGATTGACCATACGGATTGTATCCCCCATATTTTCTTTAAGTTACGCGCCTTTGCATTGCAAAATCCTCGTTTATTTGAATATATATAACGAAATGACACTTTAATACAGCAGAACCTCTCTAAGACGAATTACTTTTAATACGAACCGTTTTCTGAAGTCCCGTCAGATTGTATAACATATTATCCTTTCCGGACGAAACGAATTACTGTTAATACGAACAGATTTTCTGTTCCTGCTGGTGTTCGTCTTAACGAGGTTCGACTGTATACAGTTTGCTTGCTTTTTGGTTTTACGGCTCAAAGACTACAGTGGTCATGCTGCGCCGGGACCTACTGTTTTCCGAGGAATCCGAACCTCTTAAGGCCTAGGGAACCAAACCCCGGACTACAGTGAGCAGTGCGATCTTTATGAGATCTCTGAGTAAGCGTTCTTTTTGCACTGCTGGGAGTCGAACCCGGATTAGCGGCGCACTAGGAGAACGCGTTACCACACTGCGCCACCGCAGGGCCTTATTGTATACGGTGAAAATCGTTTATAACAACCTCCAAGAGACCGCTCAAATCCGGTCGCTTAAAACTAACAGTCATTTGGTGCAGTATATGTATTTTTTAAATGCTAGAACAGTACAGGGGTTGGCAGTACCTATAGCACGTGGAATTATTTAACAGAAAAAAAAATTTCAAAGTACTAAAATGCAAAAGAAACATTTAATTTGTTTTCAGATCAAATCCATTCCAGTTTTCAGACTGCTTAAAGAGAAATGTTTCCAGATTTATTTATTTTTGTGGGGGGGGAGATACAAGACAGCACATTTACCAACAGACTAGCTGACTTCTTGACCGCGACCCATATACAGTACAATCTCGATAATTCGTATCCCGTTGTTTCGTAAATCCTGCTTATTCGTAATAAACTCCAGGTCCCACTAGCGTTAATTCGTAAAATAACAATGCATTTCGGTCCCTTCGCTTATTCGTAAGTGTTTTCTCACTCAAGAGGAAGGAAACGTCTTATGAATTGTAATATACCGTGTCAACAATCCAGTTTATTCGAAACGAGACTTTGCCCTTCCCTATTAGGGAAGGCGTTTGACCTTGGGCTGTGCCATTCTTAAACAGGGAGTAAAAACTCTCCCATTTGCTAATGTGGGGAGGGAAAAGGGTTGCGAACCACTTGTCTCCAAACAAATTTTTCCCTTAAATCGTCTCGCACAGTCGACAGTCACGTGGTCCACATACCGTACGAGTTATTCATATATTTTTAGTTCCGTATATTTAATTAGAAGCTTCAGTTGCGTTCAAAATGAGTTCAAAACTGTTGCAAAAGTGTCGTCCTATATTCTAGGGAGAAAAAAAATCAGGAGCCATGTGTTTTCGGCTATTGTGACACTGGACAACGCCACTGATCGAGTGCGTGAACGTTGATTGATTGTTTGGCTTTTTTATGGCGCAAGAGCATCTGGGCTATACTGCGCCAACAGACAAAAATAACCGATTTTTTTCTATTTGACTTCTTTTTCCATATACGTACTTCATTTATGTTCTTTTAATCCAAGCCTTAGTAAAGAGTTTTTTTTTAGGGTACATATAGGTCAGTAGTTTAACGGAAAATCTCGCCCCCACTTTTACGAAAATTAATTTGTATATGCATATACACGAAAAATATATATATAGATACAATATGTATATTAAAATGTTGTGTATTCTGTAAGAAATTAACCGGCGACCCATTCCAATATTTGATGCAGTATAGCTCAGATGCTCTTGCGCCATAAACAAACATTTTAAACAGAACACATGTCGATTAGTCACCGTTTCATGAGGTAAGGTTCTGACGCAAAGCGTATACTATAGCTTCAAAACTCGTCTAGATTTTATAATTTTCGGATGTTGAGTTCAATTTTAAAGGCAATGAAAACAGAGCTAAAATACACTCAAACCTGTTTTTGTGCGGTCTTTTTTTTGTGCGATTTTTTTTATTGATAACTTCGTCAATTATGTTCCAATTTGATTGAAATTTTCATATACCGCACAAAAACAGGTTTGAGTGTAAATACCCGTAAGGAGTTTGTTACAGTTGGAAACCGTTCATTTTAT
>QLNU02003225.1:27517406-27528739 GCA_006491805.2 Dysdera silvatica | reverse complement strand
GATCGCATGCAAAGCTAGTGAATCTGGCCTGGGTGAATATTTGAAGCCATTCAGTCTTGAAAAAGGGACCATTCACAAAGGATGTCCTTGCTTTAGGACAGTGGTTCCCAACCACTTTCCCAATTCAATTGTGCATGCGGACCACTTTGAAAAATTCTTACGAGTTGGCTGCAAGACCTTAATAAAAAGAGCGCTGGAGTCTTTTGGGGAAATGTGTTTATTTTGTCGATTCTTTAGTAAAAAAATAATAAAATAAACAGAAAAATTAATAAAATCAATGATAATGCAGTCATAATCTCATTAAGATAAACGCCCAGACAATTACTTTAATACGAACCGTTTTCTGAAGTTCCATCAGATTGTAAAATACTACAAATGTACTATCAATTTCATTTTTATATTTAATTTTAATATTTAATAATTTTTTAACCTGTTAACCGGGGAATAAAATTTTGTGAAACTCGTTTCACACTGGGGACTTTTTTTCACAGTGATAAGTAATGTCATCACACCATCACGCTAGGATTAAATATATAAGAACTACATAAAACGTAATGCGTTCAACATAATACGGTTAATTTCAATGACGAAAAATGTCGTCATTCGCATTTTGGTAGTCTTCCGGGCATGACGAAAAATGTCGTCATACCCAGTTAACAGGTTAAATTAAAGAATATGGATTCACACAGCAAAAGTATAGGGCTGTTTGCATTCTACGTATATTGATATATATATATTATAAACTGTACGTCAAGTTCACAGTAACATTTCCAATAAAAATATTTTTTTAACCTATTAAAAACGGACTAAAAGATCAGCTTCATTTGTATTGGAAGTGTATAGTAGTATAAACATTCACAATTTTACCAGTGGCGCACGTGACACGATTTGATTAGTAGTTCAGCTGGTACACGAAACGGCTCTACAGTATTATCTGCCGTGTATAGTAATCGAATATGTATGGTGACTATTGCAATCCAGTCCTACGGGTGGTCACTTTACGCAGGTTCTGCTGTGTTTATCGACATACGTAACACAGCTAATTTTTACAGATGAGAAAGAATTTGTTGAGTGCTTTTATTTCAGCTTTAAATACTTTAGCACGAATTTTACAAGGCAAACCGTGATTTCCAATATAATTGTGTCATTTAACTTTGGCGCGGTATAGCCCAGATGCTCTTGCGCCATAAAAAAGCCAAACAATCAATCATTTAACTGCTTTCAAAGATGGAGAGAAAGCAACTGCCTGTGTGTATGTTCTCGAGCCACTTTACAAAAAAGCAAGTCTTAAAAGCAGAGTTAAAATAATCTCAGCAAACTTCAATCGTCTTCCACATTAATTTCTCTATAAATAACGAGTCGGAAGTGGATCTTTTAGGAAAGCAAAGATGGATAAAATTGCAACAGCGGATGTTTAAACAAGTTTTGGGCACCGAATTCCTTACACCATTCGTGCATCTTGAAAAACGTAATTTTTGCTGTTACTGTTTCATGCTGTGAAGTCAGCAAGGGTTGTTTATATTTATTTATTTTTTATTGAAGGCCCGACACATAGCATGAGAGCTCCACGGTTATTGCACCAGTAAACACACAGGTAAAGCATAATAGAAATCATTCCACGGTCTTCAGACTGCACCATAAAACACCTTGGAGTAAGCGAGTACCCCATTTATTCAGATGTCATTTGCGAGAAAGGCAAGCAGACAAGAAACCGACGTGCCCAGCCATCTGACAACAATAATATAGACAATACTCATAAAATCACTGATAAAAAAGCAAACTAAAAACCACATTTGCACACAACATACAAATAAAGAACATTCACGGGGGAAATGGAAAAAAAACCAATATATTTGTCTATTAACTTTTTCTATTTGTTATTCTTCGTTTCATGGACTAGCCATTGTGTTCAAAGACAAGAACTCAGTGGATTGAGGTTACAAAAATAAGGCTGAACTAATTGTGAAATTGACGAGGTGAGGGGGGCAAGGAACCTTCCAAGAAATAATGAAACTCGAGGAGTAAATTACTCCGAGGAGAAGCATCAGTTGAAGAAGCAGCAGCGTTGGATGATATAAATCAAATTATTCGCTCCCAGGGAAAATTTGGGCGTTATAGCGGCCGTGTCATAATGGTGAAAAAAAAAAAATCAGCAAATTTTTTTAACCTGAATTTTAGGATCAATATTACTGGCCAAAGGAACTTTTTTTTAGGTTATAGAAAATTTTCTGACATCTCTCTAGAGAGAGAAATCTCTGGCAACACTTTTTTATAGAGAGAAATATCCAAACTCAATACTTCCCTCTTTAGAGAAATATGTGACAATACTTCTTCGCCACGCTGGAAATTTTTTTCGGAATTGCCAATATAGGGACATGCTCAGGGATTATTTCCCTACACGGGGATTTTTTTGGAGATAAATTCTCGACCCGTGTTCTACTTTTCGCATTATTTCGCAAATTTGGCGCCGTGTAGCCCAGATGCCCTTGCGCCATAAAAAATCCAAACAATTTTCGGGCGGGCCCGGGCTCATAAGACGGATGCAACTAAAGCCGAAGAATGACTCTCCTACTACTTTTCGGGTTGGCGCGGGTTTCGAAAATGGAACCCGAACTCGTCTCTAGTACGGAACCCTCGGACAGGTGTCCATCTTAGCTCAGCAGGACCTCAATCGCCCCAGTATCCTGAAACAATCAACAAACTCCCCTCAATTATACAAACTCACTGTTCAAACCCCAGCAAGTTTCGTCATGGGTATATATATATATGCGGTAGGTTGAATGTCTATGCTTTAATTTACGTGTTTTTAAAGCAAAAAAGACAGCAAATGTCATGCAGCATTGTACTTAGTTTCCTGGGGAATACGAACATCCCCAGTCAAGCGAACCAACCCACTGCCCCAGGGTCTCCAGTGGGCAGAAAAGCGGCACGGTTCGACGATAGCATTGAAAATCGAACTCTGGCAAATCACACGATAAACGAATGTGCTACCACTACGCCAATGGCAGTAGGGCAATAGTTCTACATTTTCCCCCGAGGAATTCCGGTCGCCCAAAGCGGGAAGCAACCCAAGGACTACGGCGCGCTGTTAGTCGGGAAGCCATCTGTTTATTTTTGGCGCCGTTGGGGTCGGACCCGTGTTAACGACACACTGGTGAACACACTTCCATTGGGCCATAGCAGAGTCTAGCTCGGAATACGCGTTTAGACGTGCGTCACGTCTTAAATGACCGACCAAGAACTCTGGCTGCAGGGGTTCAAACGCATTGTTAAAGAAAATTAATGTACGATGGAGTTACAGGCATCTTAATTCGGTTCGTCGTTCATAACAGGATTAATCGATTTCTCAGCCCACATGCTCATCATCGATGACTAATGATTGGAAAGGCATAATATCGATAGATTCATAAAGCAGACACCTCGTTCTCGGTTTGAGGATACGTGCGAATGGATGGGAAAATTTGCCACACCCTATTCGCAGGGGTTTTTTTCCAGCTGTGCTGAGAAAAAAAAAAGAAAGCACAGAAAAGAAAAGTCAGGGAAATATAATACCTACTAAGAAAACGAAACCCCCACAAAAGAAATAATAATCATCAGCATTCAGTTAAAAGGAGGCGGCGAAAGAAAGGATAAAAGACCTGATGCCGATTGTTTTTTGTTATGCCGGTCCATTTCCGGCTTTGTTACATTTTAATAAGACGCAAAAGGAATATAGAAAGTCCCCGCTTTACGACTACAGGCATCCCTCGATTTACGCGATTTCACTTTACGCGTTTTCGCAATAAAACGATTTTAAAAAATGCTAAAATTTTCAGTTCGGCGGAGATAAAGACGAAGAGCCCGGTGTTAATGAGCCCGTCAAGAAACTTTCAACAAGACAATTGCTGGAATTGTTTAGACACACTGACAGCACAATTAGTGTCATTGAAGAAAATGATTCTAACGTAGATAGAAGCACCGAAGGTTTGTTTGTTTGTTTGGATGTTTTATGGCGCAAGAGCATCTGGGCTATACTGCGCTAGCCGAAGTTGCCAGAGAGATTCACAGTTCTTTAACTTGCTACGAAGAACTTTACAGAGAGAAGAAAATGCTGCCCGTCAGCTTACTCGTGACAATTTCTTATTGTTTGTTTGTTTGGCTTTTTTATGGCGCAAGAGCATCTGGGCTATACTGCGCCAAACATGGTAAAATCAAAGACTGTAGTAAAAGCCAGTACTTTTTAAAAATTTAAAAACGTGCGTATGGTCAGCATGGTCATTTAAAATGTCAGAGAGTGATGAAGAGTTAAAAGTAAGAGTGCGGGCAAGTCTATAATAGGGGCATTGAGTTAAAATGTGTAAAACACTCAATTTCTTAAAAACAGCCGCCGATCCGAGACCTTCAGGACAGCAAGATAAAGAGTACAGCATGTAATTTTTAAATGTACTGTACAGTACTATACTTGAAATTATTGATTTATTCATAGAATAGCAAAATTATACATAAAAATTAACAAGAATTGCATTTTTACCAGCTTTGGATAATTTTGTTTTCTTTTCTTGGAATTAAGCCCTATCTTACCCATGTTTAAAATGAACTCAATTTTTATGCGTATTGGCGTCACGCGAGTATTTCTCGGAAACGATTAATCGCGTGAGGCAAAGGATACCTGTAAACGTTTATATGATGATTTTTAATAATTTATATGTACAGTACAACAACTATCAATACAGAGAAGCTGTCTTTTTCACACATGTGAATTGGGTAGTCCATTACATGAACGAGCACACACACACACTGCCGAGTTCAATTGTATAAACAGCATACTCCGTTAATCCGTCCTTCGGCTCTGACGCAAAAGGGCGTGGTTAGGCTTCCACGTGACGTCATGAGGCAGCGATTTATAGAATGACGTTGTAACGAAGCATTCAATGATCGAACCACCGAACTGAACGAGTCAATAGACGGACAACACCGTTGATTGGTTCTTTCAATGTGAACGATTTGATACAACTGTCTTGTAAAGGCACTCCCCCGGTGGAAGGAATGGCCACATTGACTGACATACGCAGAGGTGTTGCGACCCCCCAGGTGAAATTTTTTATATATACACAAAATAAGGAGTTGTAGCTCTGTAACCTCCCCCACATTGAGCCTATAACCCTCCCATTACGAACTTTCCGCGTACGCCCATGGTCGCATTAACGAGAATCGGGTGGGAACGTATTTGGAATCCAAAAGTACGGCTCGGAAGACAATTCCTTGCAACAATAATAATGATTACC
Organism: Dysdera silvatica; assembly: GCA_006491805.2. Lineage (NCBI taxonomy): Eukaryota > Metazoa > Arthropoda > Arachnida > Araneae > Dysderidae > Dysdera > Dysdera silvatica. Next base: position 27,523,475 of record QLNU02003225.1, on the reverse strand, counting down.
ATTAAACACAACAACGACAACTCCACTGACGATGACAAAAACAAATTACAAGCAAAAAATGTGGGGCCGAACAGAAATAATGAAATGTACTTTGCACACAATGTACTTTCCAACCAACTTGATGCATATTTCATCTAGACATGGTCCCCGTAATGCGTTGCTATTAACGCGCAAACGAGGCTCCGACTGCAATACAGAAGCTTCCACCCGCAGTTCACGCATCGTGCCTACGTCACCAAGAAGTTAAAGTTTTACATTAGCAACGTAGGGAAGCAACAGGACATGGGCATTATTAGTGAACTGGGAATTACAAGTTCACGTGTAAAAAAGTGTATGCATTTTTGATTGTCTACAGCGTATTATTCCACCCGAACACGCGATAAGTACATAAACGGGGGAAAAAAACGAACAGCTTTTTAGGGTTAGTGTATAAAATGGAGTCCACCGGGGTCAGTATACCTTTTCCAATTATTCTGCGGAAGAGTACCGAAGTTCTAGCCAAGCTGATGGGTTTTCCCGGTTTTAGGATAAAACTAATTTGAGTTCGAAAGCACAACTGCACAGCATTTCCACGATGCGAGAAAGGGCATTCGTTTAATGGTACACACTAAACCTCCATTAACGAACAAAAACTATTACACTGCTGCTACTGTTCGTTCACGAAAAGAAGTCCAATGGTACAGTTAGAAATAACGGGAGGTGACGTTACAAACGGACTATCCCATTACAGAAGAGGAGGACTCACATTTCAGAACTTGATTTTGGCGCCGACAAACGTTCACTAAAAACAAGTTCTGAAATTGGAGTTCTCCTCTGCAGTAATAAACTAGCCTGTTTGTGACGTCACCTCCTGTTATTTCTAACTGTTCCATCGGCTTTCTTTTCGTGAACAAACAGTGGCTATACCAGAAGTTCCCCATCTAGGGTACGCGAATAATAAATGGAGTAATGGTAGGAAAAGGGTATACATGCTAAAGGTGTAAATTAAATGGGTTAATTTTTAACTTCTGATTATTTAATGTAATGTAATATATATATATATGCAATAATTGTTTGTCACATATCACTATGACACAATCTATACAGGGTAATTCAGAACTAATGAAAGGGGTGGTAAAAGACATCAAATAAGCCATGTTTGGCGAAATTCCCATGTCCGCAAAAGGGTCATTCCATGTCAAACAACCGAGCATTGTTGACCCGACCCCTTTATTAAACTTTCGTAAAATTGGTGACCTAGTGAATGCTTGAAAATATCCCAAGTTTTAACTTCATCTGACAAATAGATCATATATGACCAAAGGTCAAAGGTCACTGAAATAGACCCGTTTTGGATTATGGTACTTCACAAAATTGTCTGTAACTTCGTTTTTTTTTTAACTTACGAAGGTAAAATAGGTCTCATTTGGAAGATTTTTTAAAGATTTTTCTAAATATGTAACAAAAGTAAGTATTATAAGCAGAATTATTTTAAATAAATTGAAAAGAAAAGTTTGACCTTGAAGTTTTCAAAATGGGGTCACTTTATTTTTTTCAAGAAATTATATATTATATAGAATGATATTCTACACCTTTTCGCAAAATTTCGTGATGGGATCTCTATGGGTTCAAGAGATACTAAAAAATTCGACTTAAAGGTAAGACTTTATTCTTACGCATTGTGACCTCTCATATTCCAGACTTGTCTATTATTGCATGCTACTGGTTTTTTTTTTTCTTCCCCATTATGTCCTTCATTAAAATTTAATGAAAGACATAATAAAAAAAAGCGGCAATATGCTCATATATTATTTAATAATATATACTAATCCTTGTTCAACTGAAAATTTGAAGAATTACAATATTTATAATTTTGTAATTATATAAAAATAAACTTATTAATAGCACTAAAATCAGTAGCGTACTGATAACCCCCGCGACTCCTGCAAGGTGGGGCTCCCCTTTTGTCGTTTATTTTCTATAAAATTTATACTTAAAAAAAAATTTTTTTTCGTTAATGAAGATTTTTTTAATCTTTAGGTAAAATATAAAATAAAACGAACTATTTCCAACTGTGGCAAACTCATTACGTGTATTTACTTTAGCTGTTTTCATTGCCTTTAAAACTGAACTCAACATCCCAAAATCCAGACGAGTTTTTAAGCTATAGCATATGCTTTGTGACGCTATAGTATACGCTTTGTGACGCTATAGTATACGCTTTGAGACCCAACCGTTACCTTTGTTAAAACCCTACCTCAAGAAACGGTGACTAATAGACATATGTTCTGTTTAAAATATTGGAATGCATCGCTGGTAAATTTCTTATAGAAGACACAACACTATATGTTATAACTATACGTACATATTATAACTACATCCATAGATTTGGTGCATCACTTGTGAACGACCATAAATCAACCCCAAGTTTTAGTGGGGCTTGGAAAAATCTGTTAAAACTCTTCCCCATTGCTTCTCCTTCAACTACACCTGCTACTTAACTTTGTGACCAAAATTTACCACTTTGTAAGTTGGCCGCCTAAAACAACTCTGTACTCCTGAAAAAAAGCACTAACCGCTACCGGCAACGTATTAACCACATCGAGTTGGCAACACTCCAATGTTGTTTATTGCACGCTAGTTCCAGACGAGGAGAGACCTTGTTCTCTCGAAACGTGCGTCGAACCATCTTTTAAACTTACAACTACGATAAAAAACGTTGTTATTTTTCCATTATTGTTATATATATGTATTTCATATATACATATAAAAATTAATTTTCGTAAAAGAGGACCTAAAAAATTGCAGGGGCCCCTGAGACGTTCCGTTACGCCACTGAATAAAGTAACTACATATGTATTTTATCAAGCGTAGGGGCGCTAGTAAGTACTAGTGCTCACTGTGAATTTTGAAAAACAGTACTAGTTCTTTACTAGCGCCCCTACGATTGAAAAAATATACATGTAGTTATTTTATTGCTAGTAATAAGTTTCTCGTATTTTTGTATAATCACAAAATTATAAATATTGTAATCCTGAAAATTTTCAATTTAACAAGGATTAGTATATTAATTAATGAAAGACATAGTAATGAAAAAAAAATGCAGTAATATGCAATAATGGACGAGTCTGGAATGTGAGAGGTCAGAATGCATAAGAATAAAGTTTTACCTTTGAGTCGAATTTTTTTTAATATCTCTTGAACCCATAGCGGTCCTATCATGAAATTTCGAGAAGAGGTATAGAATTATCATGCTATATAATACATAAATTTTTGAAAAAAGTTTTGAAAAATCCAAGGCCAAACGTTTCTTTTAATTTTATTTAAAAAAATTCTGCTTATAATATTTACCTTTATTACACATTTAGAAAGAACTTTAAAATTTTTTTCAAATGATACCTCTTTTACCGTTGTAGATTAAAAACGAAATCAATTAAAAAATTACAATCTATTTTGTAAAGCATGATAATCCAAAACAGGCCCATTTGCACAAGTGACCTTTGACCATTTGATCTATGCAACGGATAAAGTTAAAATTTGGGATATTTCAATCATCCATTGGGTCATCAATTCGGCAAACTTTCAGGGAAATCTAAAGAGGTCGGGTTGTGAATCATCAAAATTTTGGGTAGTTTGACGTGGAGACCCCAAAAGACCCGATTTGGCTGTGGAGTGGAAGAATTATTTACATCCACATCGTTGCTACAAAGGCAATTACATGAACAAAAAAATTTTTTTGACACATAATTTAAGTGATTGACCTAATAATGCAGCAGATTAAAAAAAATTAAAAATTCCCTTCCCTGGCACTGAGTAGTGTTGCAATTTAGTCATCAAAAGGTATGGAAAACGATTGTTTTACCATACTGGAGGCAGTTGGGAATTGTCAAGCATGAGTAATAGGTGAAGGAGAACAAAAGAAACAACTTTGGTCCAGTGAAACAATGTCCGAAAATGAGCCGTTCTGGAACTATAGGGCTGCTATTATTTACATCCACATTAGTTAATCATGTAACAAAATTTGGAAAATTTGCCGTTTTAGCCTAGAACCATATTGGAAAAGGTTTCACTACTTACTATAGTCCAAAATAACTTCCCATGGCCAAATTTATGCAAGTGGAGAATTCATGGTCCAAACATGAGGTGCACGTTTGGGCCATGAATGAAAAAATGTATTTTATTTTCATTATACTGTCCATGTTGGACACTTCTCTAAGTCGGACACGTTTAGGGGGGAACCACTGGTGTCCAATTTACACACGTTTTACTGTACTACCATAACGATAGCCGCTGTCCTCGCCAGGTAAGCGGTACGTCAGCAATGGAGTTCGTAAAAAAGGGGGGTGCACGATAACTCAAAGTTCGGAAAAATCAACGAGGGAAATATTTGAGTAGGTGGATAAAAAATCCTTTAATAATGTGAAAATATGCTGGGGTTTTTTAATGTGCTTTCGTGCAAAGCAACTGAAATCATTCGGCGCCAAAACTTGTAGATTTCTAAGGAATTCAAACCCAGAACTACGGAGCAGTAAAAAATAAACGGTAAGAATTGGGCACATTCTGAGATCAAACTCGAATTATTTGCATTGAACGTTAGGGGGTGCAAAGGTCAGAAACGCTGGTCGGTTAAGTTTTTATGGCGCAAGGTTCATCCTTGACCAAGACCAGAAAGGAATGCGAATGGACACAGGAAGAAAGAAAATGAAGAGTCATTGTGGTGTTTGGGCACTTAGAATTTTTTGTGACCAATCGATGGAACAACGTAGAGTTGCGGCCACTCGAAAGTCCGGGATAAGTTCCTAATCCTATGAGAAAAGAACAGTTACAGGAGTCGTGAAAAAGGAGGAAAAGCCCGGAAATACGCTAAAGAGGTTTCCCGAAAAAATCAGTTTCTTCCAGGTCCTGCAACGGGATAGCTAGCTTTTAGCCACAGAGATTTAGAATCGACCTGGAGAACTGGGAGTTTGGGAACCATTGACTATTCCCTTTAACTTCTCCAGTTTCTTCCCATAAAGAGAAGAATCCAGGACAATAAAACTGGAAAAGGTCTTTTTGTTTGTCAATTTAAAATTGTTTCCATTGCTCAAAGAAAAAGTCTTAACTATAATAAAAACAAGCAAGTGAAAGAAAATCGCCTGAAGTTGATATATAAATTTAGCATTTAAATTTTCATTTAATTTAATGTAAATAAATCAGTTAACATTCACCCTGGTTTCTGTCCCGAGCCTGCTACTGGGTGTCTATCCAAATTCAATTTCAAACTTTCCTGACTTTTCCAGGTTTCCAGACCAAATCTTAATCGATTTCCAGTCGCTAATTACAGTAAACAACACACAATGCACTAAAATTTGCCCAATCAAAGCAAGTTTCAAGGCCATGAAATCGATTAACGCAAACCCCAAAGCCATTTATAACTCAATTATAGTGAATTTACAAATTCAAAAGCTGTATTAAAAAGTGTATTTCTTTACACTAAAAACTTGCACTAATTAAATATTTACAGCAACATTTCCATTCGGCCCTTTTTGAGTTCATTATAAAAGAGTTTAACTATATAATCGCAAAGCTGATGTTTTATCTTCTATTTCATTTAAAAGGTGTATGACTATATATAAGGAAAAGGAGATGGGTATGATCAAAATCCCCTATAAATTAGATCATTTAGCTAAAAATACTTTTTTTTTCCTTCAAATTTTAGTTATATATATTTGGGAAATATTTTAATCTACGAAATATATGGGCTTAATAATTTTATATAAATTATATTAGTTTTGGTGAAAAATGGTAAGTTTTGTAAGACGTTTAGTCAAAAGTCCAAGTTTTATCAAATTTTTCAGTATGCAATGCAGTATGAAAAGCACAGTTCAGGAAAATTATTTTAATAAGTTATTTATTATAACAATGAATTTCAAAATTTCTAACAGAGCCATTGCATTTCAAGTTTTCCCTGACTTTTCGAGTCGTAAATACCTCGTTCCCAATGCAATTCTGCAGAATGCAAAGTGGTAGGGAAACATGCCAAAAGCTTCAGTTGAAACTTCTATACCCACCAATTAATTTGTAATGGTCGAATTCAATGAAAGAGCAGGC
>QLNU02003225.1:27499892-27514139 GCA_006491805.2 Dysdera silvatica | reverse complement strand
AACAACTACAAATCCAGATGCGCGATTTATAGCTGGAGCTAAAATTCCACGTCACGCCACGCATGCGCCGTCAACGGCAGACAAATTTTTCTGACTTTTTTACCGATATTTGAGTTTATTTATGCGTATTTATTATTAAATATGCACATATGCGCAAAAATTTAAATAAACATGCATCAAGAAAAATAGGTATTTAATTTTTTTAAAAAAAATCAGTATTTTAAAAAACACTGGGGATTTTAGATGAAATCTCCGAAAATCAGAAGAAATCATTTTCCGACCGGAAAATCGAAAGACCGATAAAAAATCTGAAGGACTGGCACCTATGTATAAACATTCAAAGATGAGGGGTATAAATCCACATAGCACTGTTCGTCCACAATCCATGGAGATTTTTGCGTGTTGTCACTCACCGCCGAAATGAAGAAAATAAACGAAAGGTTTAGCACGCGTAATAAAATACTATATTTAATGTCTTTAAACAAAACACAAGCCATTGACTGCAAAATTTTAGGTCCATTCAAAAATTGGTTGGTTGCACTGATATGGCGCAAGGACATCCTGCGCCAAATTCGTTCAAACGAAAGCGTGGACGTCAGCAGAGTGCGAAGAAATTCGATCACAGCAAATCCCTAAACATGGGTATTTAAATCCTTTTATGTAAATCCCATTCCTGCAACACACAGCGGCAACAAGTTGTGGAGAAGAGCACCAAATTACGGTTTGGAGATAACTTGGAAAAGTATAAAGACTAAAATCCACGGAGATCTACAAATCAACACAAAATCTCGATGGAAACAACTCGATGTCCGGAGTTGGGAGTATTTTAGCACCTCGCTCTCCATCGATTGTTTCAAAGTTCAAATAAATGTAGACAAGCTAATTTACATACCAGAATTCCTAATTGAGACACGTCCGATTTCCTAAATGCTCGCCCGTTTTCGGTTCAAATTGAATTATTTACAGAGAGTGCATTTGCAAGACCAAAAATGCGGGGCAAAATTTGGGCTAACGTTATTCATTTAGTCAAAAGTTTTGGAACAGTGTGACGAGTGCCGTGCGAACGCTGTGTACGTTTCTGTATTTAATTTCAAACGGAAATCAATACGAGAGGAAAAAGGTTTCAAATCAATTTCTGCCAGAAAACTAATTTCATTTTCTTGACGTCACAGAGGTACTAAATAAAGGGGGAAAAAAAAAGCCCTAAAAGCTCTTCCACATGGAGGTCTAATTTGCTTGCATCCTTTTACAAATTTCCAATGGGACTGAAAATAACACTTCCATACGAAATATCAAGGTTACTTTTAAAACCCACTCCTTAAACCTGAATTTAAACGTACGTTTTTAAGTTATTTAAATGTATGTATGAACTTAAATGGTGGCCGAAATCTATACAGAGAATCGGAGGTAATAGACATTTATCCATTCAATTTCTGTGCTGTCCAACGCTCGGTAGTTGAGTTCTAGAGAAGGGTCGAGCAAACCAAATCATTTTTTTTTTTAAATGGGGGCAGTTGGGCGACACACGCGATGGATAACGCAATGGTTCGTTCGCGGAAAATTGGCGTCAAGGTCCAGTTAGCTGAAGCAGCAGAAGGGGGTGTTCCATTGCAGTAGACGGAAGGGCGTCTTGGTGTAACCGGTTTTTCGCGCGCGAAAGAATAACAGTTTTCCTTAAAAATTCACGAAATGGTAGCGTCATTTGTGTATTCCACGTACGGCACTGGTATCTATTTCTTGGTGTTTCCCTGTCGTGTGAAGTTTTTTTACGATTTGATGCAATATAACTGCGAATCGTAGGCTATTCTCCATGGATGGTGCACCAACACATCCAAAAATTGGTTCACTACAGCCATCTGGAAACTCTCAGTCAGATGGCAGAAATGCATAAACTTAGATGGGGAGCATGTCTAACCAATGTAATATTCATTTTTGCTGAATAAAATATTTTCCACCCTGTGATTGCATTTGTGTCAATCATTTCTGTACGCAGTAATATATTTAACGTTAATGAATAAATTTCTTAACATAAATTTTATATTGAAAACTTATGAATTTTAGTATACCTCTCTATAATTTCTCCAATCCTTATTATAAAGTATATGAAGATTCAAACCTATGTAAAAAAAATTATATACGCAAGATCTACAGTAGAGAGCTATTTTGAATACATTTCTAACGTTAAAGAACAATCATTGTCATGTACAATTTCGTACAAAAACAAAAAAAAATTAAATAAAATTCTACAATATTTGATTTTTGAGAAAAAATATTTTCCCGGGGAGAGTCCCCCTATAGCCCCAGTCTGACTACGGCTCTGGCATGCACTAACAATGCCATTTACGAAACTTGTACTGTGTACCAACGTTTTGAAATTATATATCGGTTATAGCATCAACATGTCGACGGTCCTCAAAATGTTGTTATAGCTATAACCAAGTTCGACCGTAGTTATATATAAACTTAGGTGGTTTTTTTTCCTTTTCTTTTTTAAATACTCGGATTATTTAAATACTCGGACAGGGGAGGGGAAGAGGGATTCCCTCCCCTCCAGCTTGAAATTGATTGAGTTTCTTTAATACGAAAAAAATTGGAAAACGAAAAATACCCGGATCATTATTATCCGCGTTGTATCCGTGCGCGCAAAGGCGGCAATAATTTCAATTCCGGGACAGTTCCGCGTCCGGCATACTAATCTGCGCGGGGAAATTCGGCGAACGAAACTGCTTTCTGATGAATCGTCAACACAGGGAAGGAACGGCTCGGATTTGTCGCGGTCAGCCGTTCCGGAATTTACTTCCAGTAATTTAAGGTTATTAAAGGCCCGAAGACCCCAAATAATTTCGCGGTGGGCTCAGGGACGAGTTCCATACATAAATCTTTGAGGAGAAAATTACTTTGGGCGCCGCCGTTGGCCAGACCGGACTTGGGCTCAAGGTAAAAATATCGTCCATGGACTTCATTTACCTGCCAAAAGCACGTCCATTTCAGTCCAATCACATGACTCAACCGAAAGCCTTTAACAAGACCGTCAATACGTCACAGGATTGGACGTAATATGGGAAGAATGTAAAAATTCCAGAATCAGACGTAGAAACAGAGCCATGGGACGTAATAATTTGATAATCCGATTGACCGAATGGTCCTTTTTATTTTAAGGTATGACTAAGTAGAATTGGGTCTGAAACGATGACGCGTCCGTGGGGGGCAAGAAAATCGGAGCCAGGTGTATCAGTACTTGTCCTTTTTCCACAAGACCCTATTGCCCGTGGGGCACTAATGAACGAAGGGCATACGTTATTACTCAACGTTCTAAACGGTCCTATCTCATTAACGCATGATAATAGTAGACAAGCCCGCACCAACATGGCTGCAAGAAGGCACGACATCTGATCCAGTCAGTTTTTTAGTACGTCTACGGTATTTGAATGCAGAATTGAGATGCAACGAACACATGAATTAGGAAAAATAGACACTTTGCGCATGGAATACAATTACATTGACATGTGCATGTTGACGTCCACCCCCGCCACCCCCACTTCACAGGAGGTCCGTCACGTACACACCCACAAACAAAACTGCACAGCCAAAATACATCAATATACAAGAGTAAGGACGCGTTCAAGTATTACGTAAGTAGTATTTTGGTCATTACATATCCCCCCACCTTCCCTGGTAAGCAAAAATTAACATTGGCTAACATAGGAAAATAAGCACAACAGCACACACACACACCCTACGGACAAAGGTGCTTACGCAATACTTGAACTCTCACTAATAGCAATACTATATAGAAAACTGTTATATTAAAGTTCTACATCTTCAGTCTATCATAGGTGACGTAGGCCTTCGTAAAAATATATATATATATATAGGAGACCAAAAATTTAATAGCCTCCATTTTTTAAACACTAAAAAGGATATTTGGCGCCTGCATTTTTCGACGTTGGCCTCATTTATACTCCATGATGCATGAGTTCCAGAATATACCAGACGGAGAAATTTACACATCTATAATTTAAAAATTACCATAGCCGATTCTGGGTTCAGATATGACGGAGTGGGGGAGAACATAACGACGAGAGGATGCAAATTTTTGCCATTTTATCGAGTGTTCGAAAATATTGCTCAATGATAACAAATCCGATTTTGGAGCGCGCCAACACATTCATTCCATGCATTTTAATTAGTCTATAACGGCAGAAATGTGGTAACCGTCGAGGTGAGGTTGCCAATATTTTAAGCCAATGGCTTTTCCGCAGTTAAAGCATTGGCGCAATGGCCTAAAGCAGTGGCTCTCGGATATTTATCCCTAAAGAAACACTTTTCTTACCACATGCCTAGCCATGAACCCCACTACAAATATTATTTAAAGAAAGTCTAAAGGGCTATTAATTATAATTGCTTGGACATAAACATAAGCCAGGAGTCTGTATAACAGTGTTTACGAAAAATAAGAAACCCAATTTCTTGACTGTTTTTGTACATTCCTTGACCTTAAAAAGACTTTTTCTTTACGATTGATAAAATAACTATATAAAAATAGCCATTTTATCAATCGTAAAATAGCTATATAAAAATGGTTGAAAATCCCTAAATATTGCCAAAATAGGATAGAAAATAGCTGAAAATCACTCAAAATTGCCAAGTTGGGACAAAAATAGCTGTAAATCACTGAACTAGTATAAAAAATGGCTAAAATGTCGTACTTGGTTGGAATTCCTGGAGAATCGTCGCGAAACCCTCGGTTCCGTGGAATGCACTTCAGGAAACACTGGACGAGAAATGTGCGGAGAATCAACGAATTACTCAAAAGAGTTAACTCACCAATTTGAGTCAAAGTTACAACTGATTAACAGGAAAGATTTACGATTCGATGACTTCGGTTAGATTTGACTAATTTTGCCTTTTCATCTAGCTACTGAAAATAGTCATTGAAGTATTTATTAATGGCACAATTAATGTTATCTAAATCACGAATTTTGCGAATCTTTATTTTTATGTTATTCACTTGTAAAATATTCCCCAGCGAAGTTTTTAAATAATATAAGATAGAAAATTCTAAAGACAGTACAACTCCTCTTAACGAACACCCTCGTTTTAAGGTTCAGACAAAAATTTTCCGGCAGGAAAATCCTTCGCAATAATTTTCAGTCCCGTGGGCGCCGGTTAATGGAAAGTTTTACTGTATATATTAAAGCGTTTCCAGAAATGCACTCGGAAAAAAAATTAACAACTTCAAACGGTAATAAAATCTTACGCAAAGCCATTAAAACATGAACGTGCAAATAAAACAGTCGCCAATATTTCGCCATGCGACGCCAATCGTTATTGTTTGGATTTTTCACGACGCAAGAGCGTTTAGGCCATAATGCGCCAAACATGGTAAAATCAAAGGCTGTTGTAAAAGCCAGTTCTTCTTTTTGCAAGGGTTTCATTGGGAAGGGTGGCCGCCGGGGGCGGCGCTGTAATCCCAGACAGGACGCTTGAACAGCGTAATCAGCCGCCGAGTAAAAGCCAGTTCTCTGTACAATTTTAAAGACGTGTCCAATGGTTATTCAATTGTGTTCCGCAACTAAACATACGACCCTAGAGTGCGCTAGTAACTGGTAAATCGGAGCACCAAATTACCGGTGGTGGTTTTTCTCAAATTGTTCTTTTTCAAAACTAAAAAACACAAGGTAAAAAATATATTTCTATTCTATCGGCTAAAAACGGGCAGGGGAAAAAAGAAAGACAACATAAAACCGATCACTAAGAGAAGAAAAAAAATTTTAAAACCGGCTTTCCTAATAACATTTCTTTCCGGAGCCCCCCCGCCCCCCCGGTCACTTCTCCGTCTCTTTCGCTGCAGCTCCCCCCCAACCCTATAGAGCTGTTCCGCATTAGTTTTATTTTTTCCCGTCCTGGAATCTGATCCGAATGCGTAATAGGGAATTTTTCGGACCCCGCCGCCAGACGAGATTAATCTTGAGGAGGGAGGTCGTTTTTCAGAATTTTTGTAGTCCGGGAAAAGGAGCCGCGAGGGGGGGGGGTCCTTTACAGCCAAACCATACCGCCCTTGCTTTCGCGGAAGGCATGCGAATGTGCCCTGGACTTTTTTAAATGGGCGAAGTGAAATGTTGAAGAAGTCCGTGGCGGGAGGGGGACATTGGACATTACTGCAGGGATTTTTTTTTTCCCTTTCCGGGAATGGAATTCAAACAGCTATGTATTTCAACGGATTGCCTGCGAATCAGGAATCCTGCTTTCGCATGTCCGGAATTGACGGATGGCTTGAGAATTTGTCCAGTAATTTCACTCCGGGAAACGCTTTCTTATCACACAGGCGTCGCCCTGTATCCCGTTTTCTTTCCGGGTAAAAAGTCATTGCTGTTATTTTTGGGAAAAAAGGGACAAGCTCCAGAGCCAATCAGAATTGCGAGCACGACTTACCGGTGTTTATATATTTTTCCCGTTCCCGTTTTTTTCTTTTGGTCCGTAAATATCTATTTAATGGAATCGGTCACAAGACGTATCGGATTTTGAGAACTGATTGTTACAGGAAAAGCTTTAAACAGGAAAATATCCACAGAGGCACGTCTTTCGATCGTTAATTTCACGACCCACGGAGAACAACTTGCTTTTTTCTTACCTCCCTATAATGTTCCATTTCTCCCTCCTCAACTTCCGACTAAAATAGCAAATGTGTAAAACACGTTTAATACGTAGAGATCCCCGACAACTCCCCCCCCACACACACTTTCGACGGTCCTACATGTGCAAATACTACTTTAGAGGGATGGAGGTGGGGGGAGGTCCATATTATAATACAGCTACAATCAACCCTCGACGACTCTGGGGTGTTTGGCAACTAGATTTTTGTAGTTCACAAGTCAGAAATCCATCTACACAACATTCTTAGGTTTTCATCACAAAGCGAGAACTAACCACTAGAGGATCCACGGGGGTGCGACCCCCCCCTCCTCCCCCACAAATGAGCTGACATTACATCTTGAAAAATGTGAAGTACTAGAAACGTGGCTAAAAACAGGGATCGGAAAAACAAATCGCCCCTACCTCTGAAAGATTTCTGGATCTGCCATTGAATCTCATCATTTTTGTCTAGCGAATACAATTCGCCTCGCTTTGTCGAACTCTGGCTATAATTAAAGCGATACCCAAAAGTCTGAAGCAGTGACGTAAGAAAGGGGGATTTATGGGCTCAAGGCCCCCATTGGTTTTCAAAACAATTTTTTCTCTAAAGCCCTATCGCATGATCAGGTTAAAAGCTACTTGAACCCTTCTTTATGAAGTTTTTTTAAGTGCTGCCCTACTGGTCTGAAGCAAGTTCTAATGAGCGTATTCGAACAACAACAAAAATATATAGTTCATATTTTCACCACCAGGTGAAATTGGGGCGCTTTGTAGAACGATGACAGAACTTGCTCAATATGTGGGCTCTTTAGGCCCATTCTGTTCTGGATAATACAGTGTAATCAATGGTTTCAAATTCAAATACCGTAGTTCAAGTTCCGTCCATACTGCATTTTATACTGAAACCCCTCTAGTCCTATATAGACCTAAGCCCTACAACGTGCAGCAGTAACGCGTCCGCCTAGCGCGCGATTCTCCCGGGTTCAACTCCCAACCGTGCCGAACGGTATTAACTGTAGTTCGGGTGTTGGTTCTCTGGGCCCTAAGAGGTTCGGGTTTCGCCGAAAACTGTACGTTCCGGCGTAGCATGGATCCTTGCTGCCGTAAGCCGTAAAAGTCAAACAATATTTACACTGTGAAACCTCATATCAGCTTGGCACACCGTCTACGTCATCATTATTATTATTTTTCTTTTTTTTTTTAATTGAAGCGTGATGCGGATGAACCAGTTGCACGGCTGAATGTCACTCTTTACATCACGTCTCAAACCACGATATTTCTTTATTTTCGCCGTTTACACGTTCAGGCTCCGTTATATTGCTCTTGGCACAAAGAGCAATATAACGAGGCTTCAAGAATTATGGGGGGCGTTGGAGAAAATGTGTTTTAGTATCCAATGGGGGGCTTCAACCCCTTTTCCTACACCACTGAACTAAAGCAACAAATGTTCGCATAACGGGAGTTGTCCAGAACACGTGCGAAGCGCTCTCATTGACTTATTGAAACGGTAAAACCTCATTAACGGACAACTCTATTTAGCGGACACTTTTCCAATTTCCTGCCTTGATTACTGGTTATACTCTAACACCCGCGAATAGCGGACAGACTTTTAAATCTCCAAGTGACCGCTATTCAGAAGTTTTACTGTATTTATTGGCCGACGGAAAGTATTGAGAAGTTTTAACCATTATTTGGGACGAAATTTTTTAACGTTCTTTTTTTTTTGCTTAGTTTCGATTAAAAATTTAGAAAAGTATCAACCATGTTGTATTTGACAGCGTTATGTCAGATTTCAGTAAACTCGAAGTCTTTTACAAATATACACCGCGCATGCAAAAAGGTCATAAAGGTTATAGATCTATATACAACTCCATATATTCATATGTATAGATATAATATAAAGTTAGACCACAATGGGGGGGTTACAAATCCTATCAATATCCCCTGCGTACACCAGCGTATATTTTCAGGGATTTCCAATATAGAATTTGCAACACTCAATTATTCGCTGCAAAAATAAGCTCCAATATAATTAATTATAAATAAATTAATAATTAAAAACTAATAGTCGAACCTTGTTAAGGCAAACACCAAAGGGAACAGAAAATCTGTTCGTATTAACAGTAATTCGTCTTATCCGGAGAGGATAGTATGCTATTCACAATGACGTACGCAGGGGGTGTTATAACCCCCCCATTGCAATGAAACTTTGTATATTTAACATAGGAAAATGCGAATTGTAGCTCTGTAACCACCCCCATCGAGCCCATAGCCCTCCTACTTATGAACTTTCTGCGTACGCCTATGACTATACAATCTGACGGGACTTCAGAAAACGGTTCGTATTAAAAGTAATTCGTCTTAACGAGGTTCGACTATATGTAATTAATACTGAAGCACTATGCTTTTAATAGTTAAATAGAGATTTCTATGTTTTCAAGATTCCACGTGCATGTAATCCTCCCTCCAGTTTATGCGTCGGCGGGGGGGCGCAGAGGGGTGTCATTCATTTTGTTATAAAATTTAAAAGATTTTTTTTTTATATATATAAGAAGTCTGAAAGGACTTCTTAAATGCTGCTCCCTACCTATTTCTTTGGCCAACCGTTCCTTACACGCGTGCTAATTACCAATCAGCACAAAGGCTAAGTGCACGAATTAGGGCGCGTTTATGAACTCTGCGGCTACTTTTCTGGCTATGAAAACGTCATAAAAAGTAGCAGGTCAACCCAACGCTGCCGATCGATAGAAAAAACGAGGGGGAAAAATCTCAAAACACGCCGAGATACCTACTTTACACGATGATTTTTTCATGCGTTTCCTGTCAGTACCCCCACGCACCCGAGCCCTCATAATGAATTACACCGGCTCCATGACTCAGCGGCAGCAAACATTTTTTCTGAGGGTACCTTTATTACAAATGATCCAACGATACCCCAATACCTACCTCGGGGGAATAGCCCTGCCATCACGGCGTACCACGGTACATCGGTAGTAAGTGCTATTAAGGAGAAAAACACGATAACAGAAGACTGGGAGGAAGGTGTACCGTTCGAAGTACCTGACTATTTCCCCTCCCTCGACTCTCCGATCGCAGAATCGATATACATTCTAAGGTGTATATATATACTTTTTATGACGTCTACAGAGTGATAAAAAAGGCAGTGAGACGGTATTGAAGGGGGATGAAGGAGAATTGGGGTATAGCAAAATCGCCCATATCGCAGTATATTTTCCCGAAATATTTGCGGCACATATTGCTAGACACCACGTCAGAGGACGTCGTGGAAATAGACCAAATAGGACTCTTTCTCAGCGAGATATGGATTTTTTTTTTAAGTTCTGCGACATGTGAAAGGGACCACGACATCAAGTCGCTTGATTTCCTGTAGTTGCGCTTGGAAAGCAAGACTTGCGCAAGTGAAAGAAACTATGGACCTTTCACGAGAGCGTGAAAATGGCATTGTGAAGTGACAGCATTTTTCACCAATCGCTTTCATAGATTTGAAATTTAAAGCCAGTAACCTCCTATTGCCATGCCCAGTTGCACATTAAGTGACGTTTTACAGCAATTCTAAAAAATTACATTTCAAAGATAGAAATGGGCGAAACGTGTTAGTTAGACACCTGTTAAAAATGGTATTTAAAAATTAATGTTGCTTTTTAGCATAATTCAAATTCTTAATTAGTATAATAAGGGCTAATGTTATCTTTATTACAACGTTAATGAGCCAAAGTTAATGAGTGATTTCGCCAAAAAAAAACCGCCAATGCTTTAATGTCTGGAATTACTTCGACCTTGGAACTCGCCCAAACATTACCTTTTCAACCAATCAGGTTGATTAAATCGGTCCCAATGCTAAAAATGGCATGGAAATTTAAATCTCGCCTCGGATAGCAATGAGCAGAGTCGGTAAGCGCCCCTTACCACCGTTAGGAGCCGAACCCGGATTATAGTTATGTGAGGTGAACACGAATTAGCATGGCAAGCTCGATAAAAAATATTTAAATGGGCCGAATATCGGACACTGGAGATATATCGTAATCGTTCATTTTAATCGTTATCGGAATATCGTTCGATTATGGATATTACCTACATGTCACTTTCACGATCAGTTTCTATCGATCACAGTTTTTAATTGATATTATGGCGTCAGCCGATCAGGATATAATAAAACATCCAGAAGTAAAGATAAAAGAAAGGGAAAGAAGAAAAAAAAAACAATTTTATCTTCTCCGTATAGAAAACATTCTGACAGATACTAAATGGATTAACGAAATTAAATCTACTAATTAAAATAAATAATTTAGACAGGTTGCAATTAAGAGCCGAGCTCGTTAGCAATTTTTTTCTTTCTCTCCTTTTATCCCAGAACCCTTTCCCAAAGCGTAAAATTCTTCAGAGCACTTCTTACACGTTGGTTTAAAAAAAGGTAAAAGCACTTCTTGTAAGCCTGCTATTTATCACGGGGTACTTTTTCTTTGATGCTCCCTCATAAATTGCTTTATTTGCAAGAGACTGGATCAGATCAAAAAGAAGGAGGCTGGGTGAAACAGGCCAGAAAAAAGAATTACAATTGGACAAGCGGGCCGGATCTGGCCCATTCATAAAGAGGGGATGGGGGAAGTTATGAATCACATTCTATTTGTTGAAAAACTTCGAAGACCGTTATGTCCATCTCCTGTCAACCACACAGGGCCGCTACGGAATTATCATGACAGAAAAACGACCCCGTACCAACGAAATGGGATTAGAGGTCTTTAGGGCGGCGCCGAACCTTTATCCACAAAGCAGCTAAACTGCCAAATATGCGTATGTATGACCCATTCAGCAAACGTTTGAGCGCAACACTGAAACTTCTGATATTTTGAATACACCATTCTGATGGTAATGAGCTGGGGAAATCAAGTATTTTTGCGACGGGCTTAACAGTCCGACAATGCATAATGATTTCTCTTTCAGACTTGTCGAAGACTTCGGGAAAATTTCGTATAGGGGAGCCTTCGCTCCCGGGGGATTCATCAGAAGATGAAAGAGAGGCGGAGAATCCCCTGGCCAAGCACCACCTTTGAAAACGGACTTCAGTTCACAGAGACTTGAAGCGGTAGTCGGTATCCCATCGACCACTGGTTAGCAAAGCATTGTCAGACAGTACCCCCTCGCATAGAACCCATGCAATTTCGAAAATTTTCTCTTTCGGCACAAACTGTAAATCTTGAAAAATGGCACAGTAAATTTGGTCCTGTGGATAAGAGCGCTATACCGTTACCGTCCTCCTCACACTTCTGACCACAACGTTAAACCGAAACAGTATGTGCAGACGGGTTTAAATGAGAGATGGCGTTTAAATAAATCGTACCATCACATACGGGGAAAGTGCAGTACTTTCGTTTAACAGGTGTCATTGTAAGTTTAAAGCAGAATGCCAGAAAATTCCCTGAAATGTTACGTCGTATTTTTTGGTAAAGACGACGATTTTCAAAGGAATATAATGAATTATAGGCAATAAAACGAGTTTTTTAAAATTTTTTAAGAAGAAATACCGGAAGAGGCAAGTTGAAAATTCTGGAATTAAGGGAAATCCCGGAATGCAATCACCCTTGAATTTTCCTAAAGCACATCACCGATTATTTAGGGTTCCACACACCCTAGTTGAGATGAAAAAGACACTTATCGCTCCTGGAAAGTGAAGGAATCTATTTTGAAAAGAAATAAAAAATGTGTTGCTATGACTTAGACCAATGATTCCTGCCAACAAGATACGTCGTAATTCAAACCCACACTAGGATATATATATAAAGTAACTGACAACAAATTTGCATTTGTAATCAAGAGCAACTGACATTTTCAGTAATATCCATTAATTGTTATTTTCAATCAATTACATTTAAATGTGGATGTTTACTTTTTCTTTCACGTCTTCGGGCACACATCAGAAAGACGGTCTTCTCCAAATTATTTGTTGAACACGTCTTTCGGGGCTTCCTTGAAGGTAATTTTCTGTGAATACCCGAAATTACCCATCCGAAAAATCACTAATAGTTGGATAATGGCACAAACATCACAGAGGAACGAAAATAGAAAGCTTGGAATGCAGAAGAAAAACAAAGGGCTTTAGTCTCCTGAAGAAAGCGACAGTGTTCAGTTTCGCAAATCTTGATGTTAAGTGCCTTTCCGAGGAGGTGCCAGTTCTTTCAACATTAAATTTTAATGGAGGATTGGAACGAAATTCGGGAGATTCTGGGATACAAAACCATGATGATCGGAATGTCGGGGAACAATTACGATGGTAGGGAAATATAAGGTCAATAAGGAACGAGGCTTTTGCCCCCCCATCGGGAAGACATATTGCTGGAATCACTGCCAAATGCAATTAAAAGACGTTTGGACCAGACAAGGAATGTGCTTTCGGCCATCGATCAAATCATCCTCCTTTTCCAACCGAAGAGAGAGATAGATAGAGGGAAAAGGGGAAAAAATGAGGAAATACCTACCTACAACCCTCCCCCTTTAACTCCGAATGGAATGCTCCTAGATATTAATGTTCCTATGCTTAATTCCATCGACACCTCTGTGCTGGCGCAGCGTATTGTAGGGGCCCCCTACACACGGCAGAATTATTAATGGCCTACCATCTAACAAATATGACGTCACCACGTCGCTCAGTTTTGAGGTCACGTGGTGCAAATGCGTGCTGCGGAACTGACAACTTTTTTACAACCCGGAATGCTTGTGTAACTCGTTGGAAAAAAACAAAAAAAAAAACGAAGACATAATGAGATCACTTACCTTAAAATGTTAAGTCACAGATCGTGGGAAAGTAGGCAAGCCAAAAACAACGCCTCTTGCATATAACCGGTATCTATGAAAACTTACTACCGATATTTCTTACGGGAAATCTATCAGGAAAGTGACCACGAACTCAACGTGACGTACAGACTGTGACACCTTCACAAGAATGTGCGATTCTTTGTGAATAATAGTGACGTAAAAAAAAAGAAAAGTTTTCAGATTATACACTGGCAACAACGTCGTAGAGAGTTAGCTCATTTGTGGTTTTGCTACATAAGGACTGCGAGGGTCGTACTCCACCGGAACCTGCAGCTTTCCGAGAAATCCGAACTAAAGAATCCAACCTCCGCACCACAGTGAATAGTTAGCTGGCAAGCGCTTCTTTTCCCCTTCCACCATTGAGGGTCGAAACCAGGCTAAGCGAACACGTTACCTACGCTAAACTGAAGGGCTTATTATAAAACGTAGGTGTCGATGTTTTGGGTAGAGCATATCGACACCTTTCATGGGTTGTTGCCATCCTTCCTTGGGAATCGACTTGGATGAATTCCGAGTAAAGTCTAAGAATTAATGTCGTATACATAGAGAGGGGGTCTTCGAAGCCCCAATTTATGTAAACGAGACGACCAGCTGCAAAACAAAATTCCTCATAAAGAAAAATTTCCTTTTCCATCTGTTAACTACGGCTACGCGGTGAGAAAAGGTCGAAGTTATAGTCCGAAACATTCATCAATGCTTTCAGTTCGTGTAGGACAGTGGAACACCTTCCTAGATTCTGATAGTAGTGGATATTGTATTGTTTTTTTCTCTGTCTGGGGA
>QLNU02003225.1:27483225-27496268 GCA_006491805.2 Dysdera silvatica | reverse complement strand
CTGGGTCCAAACAGGGGCGCAGAAGTATAAAGATGTGGAGTGGGGGGCTCTAGTAGTTTTAAAAACATGCACCTTGACATCCAATGAGAAGGGCTTAAGCCCCCCGTACATCCCCCTTCCCCACGCCACTGGCTTCTCGCATGGAATCCATCCAATCTTCCTTCCTGTGGGAAACTGGAAGACAGATTCAACGGAGGGAAAAAATGGATGGGGGCTAGATGTTGACAAATGGAGGTGAAATCCACTCGACTGGCCACAAAGCTGGACAAGAGGCCATAGTGACCATTCCACCGATGTTCGAAACTGACCACAACACGCGGCAAAATATTAATAAAAAAAAAAGGAACCAAAATCTACAGGTAAAGGGGACGGGGATGGTCACTTTCAACCACGGTCATTCCATTCCATGCCGTTTTTAGAATCTTTTATATTTATATCGGATGTTGAGATCGACGACGAAGTCGTTAATCTTACACGATAGATCCCGCGTTCGCAGACATCTCCCCCCACCTTTCCAATTCCCTTTCCACGCAGACGGAAAAAAAGAAATGGACGCTTCTGATGGATGACGTCAAAAACGGCCGTCGGTTTCTTCCCAGCTTCTTGAAGGCAGCCAAAGAAACTGAACACGAAATAGACATTTTTATTCCCTTTCCCTCTCTATTCCTGGGTTGACCGGCTTTCCGGGCGGCTAAATGTCAGGTGTAGAATTGGCGTCAATTGGCGCTTTTCTTGGCATGTTCTAAAATAACTCATGCTCAGCTCCTTCAGTTTTTTTTATGAAGGGATGATTGTTAATGGGAACTGGGGTCAAAATTTTCTATTTGGTAAAAAAAATATCCTGGCTTATAATTACGATTCAAAATATATCCTTCAGAACGCACCCAAATATTTATTGTGACCAAGCGGAGTAGTTTGTAATTTCTGCCTTGTTTAATCATGAAAGTGTACGGCAAAATCCCTCATCAGCAAAAGCGTTTGTCCGTAAAAGAAGGGGATATTATTGGGGGGGGGGTCCTTGTTTGGCGAATTTTTATCTGACAGTATCTACAAGGTGTCTGCAAGGCTACGGCAGCGTCGAAACTATACTCAAATTAGCCAGGGCCAACCCCTTTGATTTTGAGGCCCTAGCTCGTCACCTTGAACTGAACACCTCTATTTCAGGGGCAAAATGTCCGGGCCTATGGGTGTCCCGTATTGGGAGGCATAACACTGAAAGTGAAACACGGGGCCATTCTTTAAATCTATGCAGTGCAACCTGGAGATGTCTGCCGATTAATAATCCCAATTGTCATAATATCGGAGTTTATCCAGAATTCATAAATTGGGGAGGATTAGATTGTGTATGTGTGCTTAGATTTCATTAAGGGGTGTATCATAAAGCCTGAGGGATGTTGGGGAGGGTGCATAAATCCCCGCATAATACCTTCATTCTTTCACCTTCGGGATCGTCACATTACAACGTCGAAAGAATCACTGAAAAAAAAAGAAAAGAAATTTAAATTTCTGTATTTTCCTTTATAGGAACTTCAAAAGACTCCCCATCTCACACTTGAATAGAGGAATTTCTCTCTATTCACTTTCAACGTTTTTTCAAAATTGGATTTATCTGATGAAATGACCATGGTAAGAGAAATTGAGCAGCACCCGCAAAAAAGATTTTCAGGGAGACATGAGATTGAAATCGGTGACAAACTCGTTATCGATAGAATGTACGACCAACAATAGTGAGTCCAACGATACTAACATCCCCCTAATTACCGAAATTAACATAATAGCGCCATTAATAGAGGATGTTCGCCTCCTAGGTGAAACTAATCAGTGCCACTGAAAAACAATGTAGCGTTTAAAAACATTGTCTAACTCGTTTCCTTTCTTAGCAGTTAAAAATGGTTAAAATGGGGAAACAGCTGTATTTAATTAACTAAAAATAGTCCCTATGGCGAAAATCTAGCTCACAGTTTTCTGTCTAGTCGAATATAAACCTTGTTAGAAGGAGAGGAAGGAAGCGGAGTCACAATATTCACGTAAATAGTCGATATGTATGTGTGCTCTCGCCTACCATGCATATCAAAACGTTCAGCCCCACACTATATCCATGAAAGTATTCTAACACATGGTGTAAACAGGAAATGATTACTATTAAAGACGTGTGCACCCTTTCATCAACGGATTTTGCATACATATTCCTAATATGTATTATCAGGGCCGTGTTTACGGGGGTGCGAGCTGGGCGGCCGCCAAAAATTGTAGTGCAAATACCAAGAAATCAGTTTTTAGCGGCCCCATATACTTTCGACAGAGTATTTGGTCAACTCACCTTTTGTGTGTGTGACGTCATACTTCCCATAATGCAACTTCTAAATGGTGGTCGAAATAAATACATGTGTTATTAGTCAAATGTGTTATCATCAGGAGCCTATGTACGTTACCATGTTTATTGTGGTGGCAATATGGCCACTGCAGAGACTCGTGGCAGCATAAAAGACTAGAAAAATTACTTTGTAAGTTCTAATATTATAAAACAAGCAGCTTTGTTCGTTGAGAAACTTTTCATTAATTCGTTATAATTATAATAATTAGAGTAATAATAAATTACAATGATTCGTATTTTATTTAATTTTTATCCCCTATTTTCAATTTAACTTCATTATCTGCTCTTTATTTTTACCTACAGCGTTTAAACCAGTAAAGGACTTTATGCTTTATAAAGGACCCAATGCTAAACCTAGGTAAATCATTTTATCGTTGTGTTATTTATATGTCAAAATATTTTTAAGGGCCGCTAAAATCTGCTTTTCCCCAGGGCCGCTAACACGGTAAGCACGGCCCTGTCTATTGGCTAAAACCAGTGCATCGTCGAGTCGTGAATATATACAGAAGTCTTGTTAATCCAGAATTTCTTTTTCTTTTTTCTTTTTTTTCAGTCAGCTATGACGGTAACCGGCTGATAAGACGTAAACAAGACAGCATATGTTGCCAACTTTCAGAAATAAGTATCGAAGAAATGCAGTACTTCTATCCAGTTGAAATAATATTTATTACTGCTTTGCTTGTTTAAGTTAATTCAATAATATACGCTAATAAATAAATTCAAATATACAGTTAAAAGAATTTAGTACGCCTTTTTGACGAAACCTTCGTAGTACGTGTACACACGTCGATGGTAAATTGAAGACAGACTTGACTTTAGAATTCGGATAGCAATTGCACAAAGTGTTGCCAAATATGAAAAGTGAAATTATAATTATACACTATTTTTGTTGTCAGATACGGAAAGTAAAATTACGAACGTTCAGAAAACATCACGTAAAAGGAAACGATTTGCATTTCGCAAATTTTAGAAATTAAACTTAAATTTTCTTTCCTTGAGATTCTAAGTGACAACAATTAAGGAAGTCTGCTAAGCGAAAACGGTGTTTCTATTATGGGATCCCACAGACTAACTGAATTTTCCAATAAAGGATGGGAAAATTTTTGGTCGCCCGCCTGTCGTCTGTTGCGCGTGAATACCAAAACAAACATCAAACAATTACAGCTTACAGTAAATTTTGTAGTCAAGATTTTGGTTAATCCGAACAAGTTTCGGTCCCAATTAGTTCAGATTAGCGAGACTATTGTATACATGTTATGCAGTAAAATCTGTCCATGATGATATTTGCCACCTATCCCGACACAGTGTATAACTGACGTTCAACCTTGTCTATAACGACACCTTTTTGAGGTTCCTTGAGTATCGACAAAATCAGATTTCACTGTATACTCAAGTTAAAAGTTTTCAAGTTTAAAGTATCAAAAATCTTTCCTTAGACGTTGTCAAGATGTGCCACCGCAGTAATCCAATGCTGGACCGGTCTGTTACCAATTATGTGCAATATACGAGTATTTGACAATTTCGTCGGTCTATTTCATTTTCGGTCTTTTCCCTTTGGCGTTTAACGTCGAATGGAATCCATTTCAGGACAATCATGCGGGCTGATTATAGTCAATCAGGAATGGTTATGATCGCGGTTATTTCAGGTTTTCCTTACTCTGAACTACATCGTATGGTTGAGTTAAAGGAGTAAAGACGGGGTTCAGTTAAAGGAGTAAAGGGGGATTCGGCTTTTAGGGGGGTGACAGCAATCGCGTGTATGTACCTAACATGTTTCGTAGCCTAAAATTAAATCATAATTTTTAGATAGGCCTGATATTACGTCGCACCATGGGGGGGTCTGTGAGAGTCGACCGTCCGTCACTGATCAATGTATGTATTTCTATGAATTTTCAGTCTAAATCTCACATTTATCTCGAAAAATTGTCTCCCAAAACCTCTCTATATCAAATTACGGACTGGAGTGTCAATTACAAATTCGAAGGCAGTTGAGGAATATCCCTTGCACAGCACCGTGATCCGAGATAAAGGAATGTTTAAAGTGGTCGGTGAGTGATCAAAGTTTGAGAAACACTGATCATCTATGCACTTGAGCAGCAGACTTGAGTTTTATCTGGCGCTTTTCACGCACTGGTTGTAAATATTTGTGCATGCTGGACGGTTTTAGAACTATAGCTGTGAGTGGTTTGCGACCCTAGGTTCTATGACAAATATTGTTCAACTTGATGAGTACTATAATCCCTCTTATTTTTGGCAAAAGACTTTAAGAACACCCTGTATATAAATGAAATGTCTAAACTAACCCATCTCTTTCCGCCACCAACCAGACTTGTGACTTAAACCTTGTGGAAACAGACAAACCCTGTTTCTTCAGGGACTGCAACGAGCCTTATCGGCCGGCGACAGTGAGGTAATTTCTAGTAAACAGATAATATTGTTACACTGAAATCTAGTCTGGCACGATAACTCGTAACCAGTGCCGCAGAATAGGGGGGTCTTCAAGCTCAATCCTCCCCCTCCTCATTGGATATCAAAACACATTATTTTCTCACATTTCATCACAGAGTGAGGGGGGGAAGATTAGAATAGTTATTTGTATCTTATCTGCAGCTTGATATATTGAATAAATTTGTACAAACAGTATGTGATATTGTAGAATGAACCTTTATTGACATGGAAACTCAGACTTTGGAGTGTATGCCGTTTTTATAAAAAAAACAGAAGAAAGCAAGCATTGCAAAATGCCCATGAGTATACCAGTTAACGTTAGTTATAATCATCGTATACTTGGCATACAAAGTTTTTAAATC
Organism: Dysdera silvatica; assembly: GCA_006491805.2. Classification (NCBI taxonomy): domain Eukaryota; kingdom Metazoa; phylum Arthropoda; class Arachnida; order Araneae; family Dysderidae; genus Dysdera; species Dysdera silvatica. The sequence continues at coordinate 27,491,084 of QLNU02003225.1, read as the reverse complement.
CTTTGGCTCCATCACAAGTTTTGTGGAACCATGTATTGCACTCTTGCCATAAAAACCGCTAAACAAATATTAACAATTAATTTGTCAAAGTTTTCAACACCTCAGTAGCAGATTTTTACCCCCCTCTCACGTCCCCACCCCCTCCTAGATATGCATCAATCCATTGCAATAGAGTGTTAAGTCCACACACTAAAGGTTTTTAAAATAATATGCCAACAACATATTACTTCGGGAGCCCATCTTACATACAAATTTTGTGCTCGTCTTACCCATAATATGAAATTAACAGTTATGCTATCATGCCGTAAAAGGTTCACGATACATCGCTCACTTTTTATACCAAATTAACTTAAACGCCATCATTAATTTCCCCTAAACGTTTCATGTCGCTTTCGGAATAATTACATGAAATAAAGCTTACCGAAGTAAGCATAAAAATTATAAAAAACATTTCCACTGATTTTTAGAACAGCTACAAAATACTTCTCTCCTGACAGTTGAAGTTGAAATGCCTTTACCTTCTGGAAACGAACTCATGAACTGAAGTACATCACTATTATACCAACATCAGTTCTTTGCATTGCGTACATGGGAAATGACGTCACTGTGCCCACCCCTTATTCTTTAAAACCCTTGAGCCCCCATAATTTGTGAATTACTTACTACTCATAACAGATTTCCTGGTAGACATACACACAGTATTGACATAATAACGAATCTTATATCGCTCTTTGCTTTTTTCGTAAAAAGAAACGAGAAAAAAAAATAATTCGATGAACACCCGAACAAAAATGAATTATTTGTCACTTTAAAAAAATAAATAAAAAAAAAGTAAGGAAAAACAGAATCTTTTGTGTTCAATCGGCAAATAGCCTAATGTAAATATGTAATGTAATAGCAAAAACAAGCTTCACGTTTGAAGATAACACTAACTTCGAACAGCGCTCCAACGTTTGACTGCGCCCGTTTCCTTTGTTAGAACGTAAACATTTCCGCGGGGAGGAAGGGGGGGCGCCAATACTTAAAAAAAAAATCAAGACAAGAAAATCAAATAATAGGTACAGCTACTGAACTTCAAAGATGTGTATTAAAAAAATATAAAAAGCCAAAACCAAGTAAATAACACCAAGACTAATACACATTGCTCAAAAATCAACACAATCTCTCTCAGAAACCTTTTTACTAAAAAAAAAACCAAAAAACCAAAAAAAGCGCCGAACTCCTCATGTAACACGCGCCAAAAGGAACCAACACAACTCGAGTCCCGCAGTTAAAAATTTAAAAAAAAAAAAAAAAAGATCGGACACTTAAAAGGTAAAAAATGGAGACCAGAGTCTTTGCATATAAAAACACGAAAAGGCAAAATACTCAGGTAACATGCAGGCGAGACAGAAAGGATAAAAAAAAAAAGAGAGAAAGAATAGAAAGAGCAAACGAAATAGAAAACCTAGTGAGGCGAGGAAGAAAGATAAATAAAAATAAAAGTTCCGCATATTGGGGATGGCATCAGGAGAGAAATGGATCGATAAAGAAAGAAAAACAAAACTCTTCACAGGCACAAATCAATAGCATTTCTTAGAAAAGCGGATATTTAAAAAAAAATAAGCAGCGGACATCTCGAAATCCAGAAAATTCGTTGCTATTCGGAATCCTTCATCAAAACAGACGATCGGAAAGGAATACCTGCAAAACTGTTTGCGTTTTAAGGAGATCGAAATGATCGATTTCAGGGGACAGCTTGGAGGATGCCTACCGACCATCGTATTATGCAAATGAAAAATAAGCAAACTAATCAATACGAAGTGTGTCACCCCGGACATAATTATTCGTTTTCGAAAGAGACAGGTAATCGGTCAATTTAGATTATCCGTCACTCCAGCGCCGTAAACAAACACGCGGAGGCCATAACTCAAACAAAGGAAGGCGACATCATTCTTAATATTAAAATATGGAAACACCTTATTAATGAAAATGGCCGCCGCTTTTTAAGGCTTCTTATTAAGGGGAAAGAGGCAGCTTTATCACCGATGCCAGCTCCACTGGGAAGTAGCTGTTTATCAGCTAGTTTCGACAGCATCAATCCGAATACCGTTAGCCATTATTCAGCCATTCGAGCTAGCTAATGCCACAGAAAAGCGAAATAAAATGTTTAAAACAGATAAGACGTTATAAAGCACTAGGGGTGAAAATAAGTATAAAAAACGGGGCAGAAAGAAGTAAAACAAAACCCACGCCCTTTCCGCAGAGGCAAAGCAGCTTGAAAAGATAGTCACGGACGGTCTCCTGGGGCTATTCAAGCAGTAAAAACGATTACAACTGCTATCTGAGCAGCCTAGCATCCATCTCCGGAAGTAGGACGAAAAAAGTAGTAAGGCAACACTATGCAACCGGGGAAAAAACGAAACATCAAACACAACGCAGAAAAGGGGAAAGGGGAAAAAAACTTCGAAAGAAAAGAAATCTACCTTCTCACCGACCACGAACTTTTTTTTGTAAAATTTATTTACTTTTTCGACGGAACATTTTTAAATTTTAAAAGAAAGTGAGGGTTATAAATTTTCCATCATACGCCCAAGAAAAAGAGGGAAAGAATGTGGACAAAAATTTCCCTACTTCTTCACAAGACTCGTAAGAAGTAGGAAGAGAGGGAATTATGCCGGAGTGAAAAATATTGCCAGAGTTTTCAAAGCCAGTCAGTAATTCCTAATTTCCTGCAAAAAAAATCCCTACCCCCTAGACATCTAACTCATCATTTCCCCCATGCTTTCCCACATCAAAAGCTTTTAACAGGACATAACGAAGGGGGAAAAAAAGAAAGAAAAAAGGGAAAAAAAAAAGATCCCTATCTTGCTCTGGATCTCGACTCTATGGACTTTTACTTTTTATTAACTACGAACCGAGGCGAGCACGGAGAATGTCAGCAGGATACTAGAAATCTAAACGTCCTCCATCCTGTTATCAGATAACAGGTAAGTAGAAGCCGGGCGAAACAACAATCTGAACATTACCAACTGGCAAGACAAGAAAAGAAAAAAGGGCGATGGAACCCACCATTAAGTCAGAGAATCAGACTCTTTACTTGTATATCCTAAAATCTGAAAGAACTGGTTGCGAAGATGGCAGGGTGACATGGATGGAGCAGCACGCATCAATGCTTGCTCAGCAACATCAAGCGTTGGAGAGCAACCTACCATGACAGTAAACGACCATGCAAAAGAAAACGAGGCAATGGAATTACAAGCAAGAAGACAAGGTTGAAAGTGGGTTGTTCTTTAATAAGGTCAGGCTGTGGGCGAAGCACGTAGAAATTCAAATACGCCTGAACCAGTGTACCTCAGTCCAGTTCGCAACTCCTTACCGGCACAATGACCGACAGATGTTCCACATCATTCATTCCACTGCTGGTTTCGAGGAGAAATATTCTAACGAGACAATATCGAAGTGGGAAGAAATATTTAATTGAAATAGTAAACACGGGTGTACGCAGAAAGTTAGTAAAGGGGGGGATTATAGGCTCAATCGGAGGGGGGGGATTACAGAGCTGCAACTCACATATTCCTATGTTAAATATACAAAATTTCATTGCAATGGGGGTTACAACCCCATCAACGACCCCATGCCTACGCCAATAGTAATAATCTATATTCTATTATAATAATAAACTTATACAGTAAAACCCTTTATTAGCGGACACCTATCGGACAGAACAATTTGTCCGTTAAAAAGGGGGTGACCATAAAAAAGGAGTATATTGTTACTATTAATTTCTATAGTACATATATTTCCCCCCATATATTCCACACACACTTCCTATTTGTGAAATTTAACCCATATCCTCAAAATCATTACCATTCCGACGCAGAAATAAGTTTATTAATGCATTTAGCTGCAAGTTACACTAATCAGTATTTTCAGCACATTTTTAATTATGTGTTTGGCTTTAAAATTGACACCTGGAAATGGAATGATACGAAAATGTGTCGAATAAGCAAAAAGTACATTCTTCTGATTTCTCAACGAAATCTCGAACCTACGTAACAAATGAACACGAACGTCTTCACTTTAAAGGGTGCCCCCCCCCACCCCCAAATACTTAAAAAAAAATTAATTACTATGCATTTTTTCAAATTTAATAAGACTAAAATTTTGTTTATAGATCAAGAAAAACACCATCATGTCTTAACTTTTAGTAATGATATATAATAATAAAAATAGGACATTTTCAACTTCAAGTTCAATTTACTCGGAATTTAATTTTTGAAATTTTTTCAACTTCAAAATACTAAGGCTTTAAAGTTACTCAAGATATTCCCTTGAAATTTTGTAAGTATATAACATATACCGACACAAACGAACTGTCTGAACAGAATTTTGATATTTCAAATTTAAGCACCCATTTTATCCTACTTCAGGTTTTCCTCTCGGAAATATTGTTAAAATATCAATTAAAATTTTTTCTCTTTGGTTCTATGTAAGGAGACAAAAAAAATCCTTCAGATGGATTTTTCTTTACTTCATTTTTAACGAGGTAAAATATAGAAAATAACACACTGTGAAAAACCCAACGACAAGTATAAAAATGGTCAACATCCTTTTTCAGCGCATTGTACATTTTTCTTTTTTTAAAAGTCGGCTACAAATTACTTTTTTGTCTAATATCAATATGGCATGTCCTATAAACGTACACTCAAAAAATTAAATCATAATTTTAATAAATAAAAAAAACTTCTGAAGTGGGGACGGACACCCCTTTAGTTAAAGGTTTGTCTAACTACAGTTTTTTGGCTTGAAAAACGAGAGGCAAAATCTTAACAAATCCTCAATATCAAATTTGCTGCACAAGAAAAACCTATTCACCACGCAATAAAACCAAAAAATTCCCTCTAAATTAAAGTAGTGGGGAAAAAATACACACTTCCCTTTCAAAAATAGGGAAAAATTTCCACTCAAATTGGAAACTTTGGGTGGGTAAGAACTTTCAAAAGAAACAAGCGAATATGTCACAAGATGCTGGCGTAAGCCAAAAAGGAACACGTAAACCTCCTCCTTCTTAGTTAATCAAAGGACAGGGAAGTAAATGAAGTGAAAGGGAACATGTGCTGGAATATCTGCTGTCAGCCAATTGGTGGAGACGGGATATTTAAAGACTCTTGATTGGGATTTCTACAGGAAGGGGGATGACTTCGTTAGTCAACTACTTGTTTGCATTCAAAGGTATTTACCTATGGCCAAACTTAAATCATTTGGAAGCCAATTCGCGAACATCGTAATGCTTACGGTGGTATTTGAATGCAAGGTACACATACTGGCAGTATGCCCGAGAGAGGGAATACTGTTCATATGAAAAACCATCCACAACATATGAGCATTTTCTGCGAATCGATAGACTTGTTAATAGAGCCAGTGGTGTTAGTTGAAACGTATGCTAAAGGTTTGTGGAGAGCCAGTGAGTTACTTAAAAAGAGTTAACTCACCAAATTGAATGAAAGTCGCAAATGGAGTCGAAATAAACAAAAAAGATACAAACAATAAAATTGAAACATTGATTACAAAGAATTATCAAACACGGCTTTAAATATAATCAAAGAGGAACAGGAGACACTAAAATTAATAATTGAGAACGTTATTTCTACAAACAAACAACTTGAAAAAACTAATCGAACTATCCATAGAAGCTAAATATCATATAAATGCAAGTAACATTGATTGTAATAATAAAGATAAAGAAATTCACATGTATGAAAATCAAAACAATATTGAATAAAGACTAAACAAATTAGAAACATACGGAATGAGAAAAGATTTAATAATAGAAGGATTGCCACTAAAACAGAATGAAAACTGTATAAATGAAATTATAAACATAGGCAAAGAATTTGAAGTAAACTTATCTGAAAACGATATAGACACAGCACACAGATGACAACAAACAAGGTAAAAGTAAAATGTTAATTCGTTTCACAAAATTAAAAAAAAAGGAATGAACTTTGGAACCAAAGGAAAAAACATCAAGCTAAGAAGGACTGATGCAACTACGGGATAATATTTACATTAATGAACACTTGACAGAAAAAAATGCTAATATCTTTAAGGAAGCTAGAATATTCCAAAGCACAAGTAACTGGCAATTCGTCTGGCCATCCAAAGGTAAAACAAAATTAAGGAAAGATGAAACTCTGAAATATATGAAATAAATAATATCAATGAATTAAATGACTTATGATCTGACTTAAATAATATTAATAAGGTAAGCGGGAAAAACATACTAAAGAATAGAAATCAAATAAGTTATTCAACTTCAAAAAGAAAAGCAGTAAAAAGAATTAAAACAAGAAATAGATTAGGTCACAGAAAATACAAAACATTAAACCACAATAAAACTAATCCAATATTTATATTATACATGAATACATACACTAATAGTATGAATAATAAAATTGACCAAATAGAAGAAATAATTCAAAATCACGATGAACCCGAACCCATCACAATTTTTGAAACATGGAAATCAAGTGAAACATTGGTAAACTTCATCAACTATAATGAATTTTCTATTTACAGAGATAACAGAAAAGGAGGCGGAATTTCAGTATAGGTAAAACAAGGATTAGATGTGGATTTAATAAAAGAAGAAACTGAAATAACTGAGGACATTGAATGAAATATTAACGATTAATATAGGCGAAATAAAAATATTAACATTATATAGACCACCAAACTTCAATATAAAAAAATTCTTTGATAAAGTAGAAAAACTGGTTGAAAAAAACAACCAAGAAACAATTTTCGGCAATTACACTTTTAAGATATTAAAAATAAAAGTAATGCTTTATCCAAATTATTAAACAATGGAATTAAATGGATTAATAAACAAAATTAACGAACCTACTAGAATACCACTGACAAGTATTAGTACAATTGACTTGATTTTTACAAATGTGAAAAATAGTTACACTTCAATATTGGAAAATATAGTGAGCGACCATCGAATATTATTAATAAATTTGAAGACTATTGCTCAATGTGCAAAAAAGAAAATAAAGATTAGAAATTTCCATGAAAAAACATACATAAATTTCAAGAGGCCCTACAAGATATAGATTGGTAAAATTTTCTTGAAACTGCTGGATATTATCCATCTATCCAAATACGAAAAATTTGTAATGAAATTAAACTTTATAATGATTGTTTTCCTGAAAAAACTAAATTATTAAATAGAAGAAATAACTCCGAATGGTTAAAAATAAATAAATAAATAAAAACAAAAAACTATAAACAAAAGAACAAATAAGCGATGGAACGAGTTCACTAAATATAGAAATGAATTAAATAGAGAAATAAAAGAAAAGAAAAATAACTATTACTTTGATCAATTATCAACTAAAAATTCTTCATATAAATGGAATTTAATAAACAAATTATTAGGCAAATCAAAATACAGAAATAATAATAAAGTAAAACTTTCAATAAATAATATCAAAACAGACACCTTAAAAACAATCACAAATGAATTTAATAATCATTACACAAATATTGACAAAGAATTAAATATAAATCAATCAATTAACGACAATTATAAAATATGCTTAAATAATACCATAACAAAAGCCTTCTATTTAAGTGAAACTAATGAAATTGAAAGAGAGCTGAACAAAATAAACACACACAAAAAAAAAATTCCCAGGTATTGATGGTATATCTTCCAAAATAATTAAGTAAAAATCAATTAAAAGAACCTTTATCAATCATAATAAACGATATATTTCTAACAGGAATTTTCCCAAATGAATTAAAAACAGCAATAATTAAACCAATTTTTAAAAAGGTAATAGATATAACAAAGAAAACTATAATGGCCA
>QLNU02003225.1:27470966-27483125 GCA_006491805.2 Dysdera silvatica | reverse complement strand
CTATAAACAAAAGAACAAATAAGCGATGGAACGAGTTCACTAAATATAGAAATGAATTAAATAGAGAAATAAAAGAAAAGAAAAATAACTATTACTTTGATCAATTATCAACTAAAAATTCTTCATATAAATGGAATTTAATAAACAAATTATTAGGCAAATCAAAATACAGAAATAATAATAAAGTAAAACTTTCAATAAATAATATCAAAACAGACACCTTAAAAACAATCACAAATGAATTTAATAATCATTACACAAATATTGACAAAGAATTAAATATAAATCAATCAATTAACGACAATTATAAAATATGCTTAAATAATACCATAACAAAAGCCTTCTATTTAAGTGAAACTAATGAAATTGAAAGAGAGCTGAACAAAATAAACACACACAAAAAAAAAATTCCCAGGTATTGATGGTATATCTTCCAAAATAATTAAGTAAAAATCAATTAAAAGAACCTTTATCAATCATAATAAACAATATGTTTCTAACAGGAATTTTTCCAAATGGATTAAAAACAGCAATAATTAAACAAATTTTTAAAAAGGGTAATAGATATAACAAAGAAAACTATAATGGCCAATTGCTAATTATGTCAGTTTTTTCAAAAATAATTGAAAAATCAATGTTTAACAGACTGGTAGACTTTTGCCATAAACACAGAATAATTCACAATAATCAATGTGGTTCCCAAAAAATTAAATCAACGGAAGACATTTTATTGAGAGCTGTTAATAATATTCAAAAAGGTCTCGAAGATAAGAAATTAGTTTATGGATTTTTTTTTCGATATGAATAAAGCGTTCGATTTAATGAATAAAAATATCTTAAAAGCAAAATTACTAAATTACGGCATAAGAGGACCGACGTTAAAATTAATTGATAGCTAATTATCGAATAGATTATAAATAGTAAAAATAGATAATACTCAGTCAAATTCATTAATAAATAAGATAGATGTTCCTCAAGGAACGATCCTCAGACTATTGTTCTTTTCAATAGCAATAAATGACATAATAAATTTAGATGAAGGAATATTATTATTTGCAGGCGACATAGTTTGATTGACAGAGGGAAATAAAATTAATCAGATGATCGATAATATAAGTGTCAAATTATCTTCATTTGAATAATGGTTCGGGGATAACTTAATAACACAGATAAAACAAAATAACAATACATAATTTTTCGTACTAAAAATAAAAAAAAATTCAATCAACCGAATAAAATAAAATTTAATAACACTGGCATCAAAGAGTTAACTCAATAAAATTTCTGGGAATAATAATTCAAGATAATTTGGGCTGGGATCGTCAAATAAACGAAATTTAAAAAAAAATAAATAAAAATTAGAAGATCTAACGGAATTTTGACAAAGCTTTTTACAATCTTACCTTTAAACATAAAAATTAAGCTTTACTTTGCATTAACTTACATTTACCTAAACTACGGAAATATAGTGTGGGTGAAATTATCAGTAACAAACTTGAAAAAAATTAATAATTTACTTAGTAAAACAATTCCAAAATTATGCTATAAAACAGGAAAACTAAAAGACTTAATATACGACAACAAAATACTTAACATAACTAATATACATAACTTAAAAGTAACATCATACATATGCGAACGATTAAACGAAAATAAGAACTCGAGCTCAATGAAAATGTTCCTAATTACAATAAAAGAGATAGAAAAGAACTTAACAAAATTAAAATCGGAACGAATCTAGGTAAAAATAGTATTAATCACTATGGAACTGAATTATGGAACAATATCCCAACAACAATAAAAGAAAGAAAACCAAAAGCTAAATTTAAGCCAGAATTAAAAAAATATTTTCTGGAGCGTCCATGAGATTAATCGCAACTGTTGCGAGAATTTTAAATATGTTTATTTTTATTTTGTATCCTTTGTATGTCATAATCTGCATGATATTCAAAAATAAAATTAATTGGTTGAATGATTACAGTTGGTAATTAGCATTATAGTCGGTAACATTATCCCAGAAAATAACGTTTTATGACGTCACGAAGCTCCCATTTCAGGATACCACTCTCATATCTTGGGTTGGTTTGTCTATATTTTAAGACGCAAAGATATCAAAGATCATTCTGCGCCAAGACTCACAGTTTTCAGAAATATTCAAACCGCAGACTACGGTGGGCACAAAAAGACACGCCACCTATGGTATTATAAGAATCGAACACAGGTTCGAGGCACTATAGACGAAAGCGTCGCTAATACTCCGCCCGAAGGATCCACGTTTCGTTGCTGTCCATGAAAAACGCGGACCGCTCTGTGTGTCATGATAACTCTGCGTCAATAAAGGCTCCCACCTCATTGGCTGAACCTGCATTGGTAAGATGGATTCGCCTTAGAGTAGTTAAATGACGACATTCACGTGAACGTGTACCTTTGAGTGACGTATTGGTCGGCAATCCAATTCCCTCCGCCCCCCAGCCGCCTGAGTACGCTGTTCAAGCGTCCTGTCTGGGATTACAGCGCCGCCTCCGGCGGCCACCCTTCCCAATGAACGAGTTTTAAATTGCTATGGCACTGGTTGGTTGTATTTTAAGGACGCAAGGCCAACAAGAGTCATGTTATGGAACTCAACTTCATTACAAATTATAAAAGAGTAATTTAAAAAATAATTTATAAATGTGCGTTTGAATCATAGGCGTACGCAGAAAGTTCCTAAGGGGGTTACAGAGCTACAACTCACATATTCCTACGTTAAATACACAAAATTCCCTCATTGCAATGGGGGTTATAACTCCCATCAACACAGCCCTGAGTAAGCCAATGGATTGAATAGACTATATACAGCGTGGATAAAATTGGTTGCATTACTGACAAAAACGCCCAACACAAGAAATTGTGGAAGACGTATGCGCTTTTAAAATGCTGATGGAAATTTAAAAAAAAAATACCTTTAAAAATTTTAAAAGAGTACAACTAGGTTTTGCCCATAAAAACAGAAACAATAGACCTTGAAAACAAAGAATTTCAAGTGCTAATTCACCAATGTAATGCCCATAGGAAAGGAAGAAACAAAAAACAGAAAGAGAAGGGGATAAACAGAACGAAAAAGGAGGGAGGAAATGCCATAGAAAAGACAGCAATTGACAAGATAAAAGGAGGAAATTATTTTCAGAAAATCACATTTGTTTGAATTAGTTCGCGAAGGCTTGAGAAAAACATAGAAATGAAAAGAGATGAAGAGAGTGCATGTTTAAAAAAAGATTAAAATATAGTAAAAAAAAAAGGGAGACTTGAAAATGAGTAATAAGTACTTTAACGAGTACTTGGGAGAAGACGACAAAGGAGAAACAGACCGCAATTGAATGAAAACGAAAAAAAAGAAATCTATCCATTTCGCAATAAATAAAAGAATCTCCCAAGCTACCAGTACTCATAAATTAATTAAGAAATCTACGTATCGAGCGTACCTAATTAAAAAATAAATTAAAAGAATACGTGCACTTAAATGAAACAGATGGGAAACTGATCGTATTACACTACACTGTTGACAATTACTTCTGTTTACGCTATTTTCGCTACACAGTAAATTATGTTGTTGAGTCAGTTTTTTGTCATTTTCGCCGAATTTATGCCCAGTGAGTCGCCACTTGTATTTTCACGCCGCGATAACAGCAAAGGTCGCGCTGCACAGAGGCCTCCAGTTTTTTGGGAGTCGGAACCCCTGCTGCGAAAGGAGACCCAAAATGTCTGCCAGTAGAAAAAACAGAAGTGAGCTTTCAATACCACCTGAATTCAAAACCAGGGTTTCCTGCATGATAGCCAAGCACGTTATACTACTACACCAGCGCAGGTAATGCACACCTGCGATTCATATTGTTGGGCGTCAAATCCAAGCTCATCACCAGTTCGAGAACCATCAGCCTTGTGTCACGGAGGCAAGGGATCAACAACCTTCAACAACAATAATATAGCGGGCACCCATGCCTCATCTTCATTTGAGATTGTGGAACAATTATTGGTAAATGACAGCTCAACAATACGGTGATTATTACAGTAATAAATATTTACACACAGTCCTGCGGAGCACGGTCCCAAAACAATGACACATTCGCCGACAATCACCCGTCTCAACAACTATCATTCCAACAATGCGCGCCTCAAAAATGCAGGAAAAGCCGCACAACAGAACGATAAATCGCTCCATAGACCGCACAAAAACCTTTAAAACCATTATCCCGTCCATTAAAAAAGTAAAAACCCTTCATCATGGGCCATTAAAACAAAGGCCTTAATAAAGCCCTTGTTTTACACGCAGGAACGTAACCAAGGTTCCATCCGTTACATCATCAAGAGTTCGTTAAAGAAACACGCAATTTTGAGGACAAAGAAAAAAAAAATTATCGATTTAAAAAAAATTAATACAAGTCCATAAATCTCTCATAATCTAAAAGGCGCGATTCCAGCGACATCTGGTGAAAAACCTCTCCGCTTTTATGTCAATTTTTGTGGCGGGGAGGGGGCCTTGAAATAGTCATAAACTGTTCTGTGTGCTTTGCATGTATGCGTGGGGGTATATTTACAAGGAGTACAGCGAATTCCTTAGCATTATCCGCATAGGTTGCGCTTGAATTCGTGGGGGTTGTGAAACCGCTCTACATTTCGTTTTAGACAACATTCGACCACTACAACGTTTGGCGCAGCATAGCCCGGATGCTCTTGCGCAATAAAAAATCCAAACAAACAAGCAAGCAACATTTGACCAGGGGCTGACTAGGCCCTCTCAAAGGGCGAATACCTTAGATTATCGGAGGGCGCGAGTCCTATAGCCCATGAGGGCGCACCGGCCCAGTCCGCCCCTGCATATTACGATTTTACCGCGACCGCAAATTTAACGTTACGTTGGAATAGTAAGACACTAATACTCATTTATACTCTCTCTCTCTCTCTGATTAAGATGCATGCCCTCTTTACACTATGTTTGTTTGTGACTACATTTTTAGTATCGCATTATCACTTCCAGTATAAGGGGCAGTAGTGCAAAGCGGATCACTTAATTTCATCTTAATTATAAAATGTGACAGATAAACATATGAACGCTGAAACTTTGCTGTTTACTGCTGTGGACATCAAAGAAACATAGTACGTATCATTAACGACATTATTTATTACTGAATTTAAAACAAAAATGTTTGAAGGAGAAAGGTCGAATTACCCACTTTGCCCCAACCATGGGGTAAAGTTTGTTTGGCTTTTTTATGGCGCAAGAGCATCTGGGCTATACTGCGCCAACCTGGGGTGAAGTGGATAGATTGTTTTTGAAATAGAAAACTCTGTGGTAAAAAAATTATAACGTACACATAACATGCTTTCGGCAGAAAAAAATTACCAGAAACGTTTTCACATAGTGCATTTAAGACACCTATGCCTTCATAACGGGTACAGTTCTCATGAGCCCATCCTAGAGAAGGAACATTTTATCAAGTCCTCTGTTTGTGGATCAGCATATGTATATATATCATCACATATTAAGCAAATTAAGACGGTAGAGTAGATTCTGTCTCTGTGCCAAGATGCTCGATGGTATTCTTAGGCTTGCCTGTACTTTGGGCACACCGTGTTTTCTTTTCGCGTTGTGCTCGAACAATGTTCCTAGCAGGGCTGTTAAAATTTCTGTACGTTTTGACCATAAGCAACCAGCACAACGAACACACATAATTAAACTTACTCCCTCAATTGAGTGAAGTACTTTGCAATCAGGGTTGCCAGATCATCAACTATAAAAGAAAACCGTTCTCTAGTGAAAACTGTGTGACCCATGTGGCTAGAAAGAGGTACATGTCATCAATTTCATGCCAGTTTATCAAAATCAAATCAGCGTGAATTTAAATTATATTCAAAATTGCGCTGAAATATTACAAAATAAAATCAGTAAAAATATTTAAAAGCAAATTACACGATTTTATCACCAATGAAATCAATTTTGAGGTCCCTAACACCTGGGGTTCGGGGCCAGGGCCCCCAAGGATCGCCTACACACTTTGCCCCATAAAAAATTATCCCCTTTGCCCTCAACGCCATTTTGAAAAATAAAGTACTGCCTGTGCTGAATCCTTAATAATGACAGAAAAACATCATCTAAACTAACGGACTTAATACCGGTTTCAGGCATATAATTCACAAAATTTAGTGCGAAATAGTTTTTATCATATTGATACTTAACTTACAAAAATTCTAGTGAACAATCGGAAAAACTGTTTTCTTACTTCATTCTCCGCGCATGTATTTATTTCATTGGTACTGAAATAAGTGCAATTTATTCCTACGCACACCTTCAACACTTTTGCACTGACCACTGTTGCCTCCTATGTTTGGATTATTAAACATTAAGCTTATCCGCTTTGCCCTAATTTACCCAACTTCAAAATCCCCAGTACGAACTAGCTTCTGCGGCAAGTTCAGTGAAGATATTCTGCAAATATTAAAGAATCTTCACACTGGCGATAAAGATAAGAATGAGTTTCATAAGATCTTTCAGAAAGCTGTAGCTGTTGGTAAAACTGTTTTCGAAACTCATATTGATGTCCCGAGACAAAAAAACAAAACAAAATGGGGCAACTGCCCACATAAATCTCCCAAGGAGTGCCACAGAAGGTCAGTTTTTTGACCATCTCTCGATGGACTCATTGCCAGGGATTTATACACACCCACCAACACCCTTTCAGAATTTTGATACACCCCCACTTTATGAAATCTAAACACACACAAAACCCGTCCACCCCCCAAGAATCTTGAACACCCCCAGTTTATAAACCCTGGATAAGCCCTTGCTCACTGCGAGTCTCGAACAAAGATTCAGTCAAAATAAAGAGTTTTTATCTGCCACTGAGATGCTGTTTCAGAAAAACTATACACCGAACAATGTAGAAATGATCAAAAAGACGGAAAGTTTACTATGAACATAGGATTTCTGAAACAACACCCCAAGCAGGGTGCATCTTGTGGTGAGAAAAATGGAAATCTAATCTACGAAGAAATCTGCCTTACCATCTCGAATTATGCTTAGATTAGATGCTTGTGATAAGAACTTCTATCCAAATTTGCGACATCTACTGCGTGTCTCAGCATCCTCACCAGCATGTACATGCGAAACTGAAAGATCATTCTCAGCCTTCAAGAGAATGAAATCTTATTTAAGGAACAGGATGGGTAATGAACGATTAACTGGCTTAGCACTGATGTCCATATATTATATCTTTTAAAGAAGATGACGCATTAAGCGTTATGGCACGAATGGAGAAAAGAAGGTTGATATTGTAATTTTATTTTTTTTATGACTTCCAAACATGTGCAACGGGTACAAATGGCATAATTTGTAATTAAATTCATACAAAAATGTTTTTCCCATTTATTATTCAAAGCAACCAACAAGCTGTTACTTGTGTTCATGATGAAATTAGAAGCATTTACTTTCTCTATTAGTGGCGTATGCAGTATCTTATTAAGGATTTTTTGAGGGCGCGCGAACCTCTACATTGTACTTTTCAATGTTAATTTTTTTCATTTGTTGGGGGCGGGTATTCTCCTCCGCACTTCCTTGCCAGTCATAAATCCTCAAGAAAATTTCCGTTGAAGAAACAAAATTATTAAAATTATATTATATATATGAGTAAACATAACCATATGTTAATTATATTAATTGTTAATTTATAATTTTTTAATGGAACCCCACCTTACCAAAACCCTGGCTACGTGCCTGTCCAATGCAGACAATTTCCGAGTCGACTACTTTTTAGCCAGAAATTGCCATAAAGTAAGCTGGAGAAAAGGCATATCCGAAAATAAGTGCTTTATATCCAAGTCGAAAGGTGCCTGTTTAGCAATTTTTTAGAGGAGCAGCAGGGAGGGAGGGAAAGAACGTTTCTGAGATAAAGAGAGATGAGTAGAAATCGCACAATTTGGAAAATCTATCCGGGACAAAAATTTGCCCAATTCTGGAAAATACCTGCTAGTGATCCGGTTTAGGCTTTTCCGTGTTTGGCTTACTTCCAAAACGAGAGCGCCGGAACAACACAAGGTAGTGCCTTCATGTTTATGTAAAACGGGTGGAGGGAGAATCCGGGACCATGTTCCGCTTCATTTTTTAGTTCAGCCCGTCCTGGAGCTTAAGCACTCCCCCCCCACCGGCCCACTCTAAGTGCTCGGATACGGCTCTCCGGAAAATATTCTCTTAAAACTGATGGACTAAAACAAGCAGGCCTGGAGAATTCGAATAGTCCTCAAACTAGCGTTCTCACTGCCGGAGAAAGGGCTTTGTTTTAAATTTTACGAAAATATCGTGTATGTAAGGCTCGTTGAATTTCAGAGGGCATTTTCTATTACGGCACTGGGGAACACCGCGGGGCGGGCGGGAGGGAGCGCAGTTAAAGCTTTAAACTTAACTGATTATCTTAAGTTTGGGGAACAGCATGGTTTAAGGCCTTCGTGTTTTGGAATACCCTTTCAAGTAGGGTCCGCAATTTTGCCGAAACTCCTCCCCACCCGACGACGCCGTAAAAGCTGCTTACACTTGGATAAAAATATTAACAAATACATCGAACTTCGTTAAGACAAACACCACACACACGGAGAACAGAAAATCTGTTTGTATTAACAGTAATTCATAGTATCCGTAAAGGACGGGGAAGGGGGATCGTATCAATATGTCATTTATCCCATTTTAGTTTACCATATGCATTTTTTATTTCATGTATGTTATTAATTTATTATTGTATTTGTTATTTTATCGGTATTTCAACATTATTGTATTATAACATATACAGTACATTTCGTAACAAAAATAATAGTGTGTATACCTTTAATGTGGATATTATGCGCAGTAGGTGGATTCATAAAATCCTCGTTTTACTATATGTGCACATTATGATTTAGCAAATATTAGTTCCGAATTTATACATACTGTGCCGAGAAAAAAATGTCAGTCGTAGTAGTTAGTGCACTCAAAAAATTCAATAATTGCAAACTATTTTCACTTTCTGCCGGCGCAATGTCGACAAAAACCACCAAGTTCGTCCACAATTTCTAGAAAAGTCCTGGAATCAGCCTCGTGCATCACAAAACGACGCACAGTTTGCAATGCAGTGGAAGTCCACATCACACGAACAGGATTTTCGTTTCCAGAGTGACCAACGTCTTCGTCAGTATCCGAAAAATAGAGATAAGGGTTTTTCCGGTAAGAGTTTTTTAGCGTTCCGTTAACGGCCTCAACTGTTTCGGCGTTCGTTGAAACACCACACGCCATGTTGTCGTCGTCCACAGAGGGCATATTCATCAACTGCAACGGAATCAAGAAATCACCACAAACTCGTGCATCGGTTTTGTGGAATTCGACCCTCCTTTCCGGCATGATGTCTTTTTCCATGTAATTTCCAACAAATTTATGATAACAATATATATTTTTTCAATTCTTATCACATGTAAACACCAACAGGAAATGTTTGTTATGCAATTGTATATAAAAGTCGCCACTTCCGGATGTTTAGTCTGGCAACTACAGTCTGTTGTAATCACCGATAAGAAGCTGATGATATAAAGCGCGTTTCGTTCATATTAAGAGGAGGAAATTTGGACCATTGATTCTCAGTTCTTAGTAGCGGTATTTCGTCTCAACACTGATCGTGTAAAAAATAACATGGGTATTTCTACACAATTTGACGGAACTTCAAAAAACGGTTCGTATTGAAAGTAATTCGTCCTAAGCGTGTCCGTTTTAACGAAGTTCGATTGTATACCCAGCCGGTTATCTACGATAAGAGCTTTTTAAAATGAGTGTTATCTATAACTTGTATGTACGGACAACGCAGTACTCTATATTCATATCAAGTGCGTTGAAAGTTTTCTCATCGCTGCCCCGACCCCCACCTTGCAAGAACATTAACCACGCCACTGCTCAGCAGCGGGAAAAAAATCCTATATAAAAATAATATTGCGATAATGTATTAAAAACTCCATCGAAAATATAAATGAAAGCAAAGAGCTATATAATAAAGTTGACGTGCATGGGTGGTGACCATATGTGTACTTCTGCTGTGGGGAGGGCTGAGGAAAACTACCACCACTTTATCAAGACTATCGAACGTTTTAGTGATGTACAAGATACTAAAATGCTGCAAAAATAATTGATACTGCTCTATTTTAAACGTTACTGTAACACTTTTGAAAGCAATGCATAGCAGAATCAAGCAAATCAAAATTTTCAACTAAACTAGGGAAGTGGGGTTGCTCTAGCCCCCCCCCCCCATGGACTCATGTTTTCACAAACCTCCAATTTACGAATCATGTGTGCTTTTACGAACTATTGGGTTGATCCAGAATATTATTGGTAAAATCGGGAGTCACTGTATCATTGATATTCGGAGGGGATAGAGTCGTGGTTATTATGTGAAAGGAAGTTATCGCACAGAACAAAAAGACAATCGGTCGATTACGATTATTTGACATCGATATACATATGCGTACCGATTACAACAAGGCCACGTGGGTCGATTACGATTATTTGACATCGATATATATACGTACCGATTACACGCAAGGCCACATGATTTTACAAATCAGGTCCGTACGTGGTTGGGAAACAAGGCCGAACAGTTCCTTATAGGTGACAAATAGAGCGGAAACCTCCTTTAACAGATACCCTCTAGATTACGACCGCTCACAAAGAAATAAGGCCATTCATCGCGAAGATACGCAAGAACGCTCAAGGAACGAATTGGAAAACTGAACTCCCACCTCTAATTCAGTAAATACCAATCACCTATATTTACGGACACCTTTCATACGCGGACAGAAAAGAATTGTGTTCCTCCAGAGTTTGTATAATCGGAAAAGTGCCTTGTTGGCGCATGCGGTTTAAGCCACATGGTTGGTCGTTGAATTTTACGTCTCGAAACGCTCTTAACCCTCTAACTGCTTATCCCGCGATTTCCACGGGCAACATGAAAGTAACAAAATTTGCTCAATCCCTCGACTTTCGCGGGTATAAAATTTTTCCATCTTTCATCTGTCATCATCTTTGGTTACAAAAATGTGCTACATATTTTAACTCTCAATTACATGTAGAAAAAATTGAGCAGTCAGAGGGTTAATTAACAGTTTATCGCCAAAAGGACCAACTACTAACAACACACCGTGCCTCCAAAGCGCATTTATGAAGAGATACTCAATACAAAATTTGAATTCAAGTTAAAAATAATTTACGCCACACGTGCTACCTCCACTCCACGACCACCTACCACCACGGGCAAACGGATTTGAAAAAACTTCAATGAAATTAAGTTCCAAGCTTCAACTTTATTCCGCAGGCCACAGGTGGTCGCTACAGAGAAATAGAATCGTCGGCAAAGGGCTAATTTGGCAAAAATGGAAATAGCTGAATCCGAGAAGCAGGGGAAAATGGCGGGAAAGCGTTAAATCAACCGTCAAATTTGAGTATTAAAATGCGGATAAGTGGACCCGGAAGCGATTTCCCGCGTGTTAGGCGGAAGCCGCTTTCATTTTTCTCCCCACTTTGTTTATTTCCTTCCGACGCAAGGGCGAGGAGCGGTGGTTTTACTAAAAACATGCGCAGGTTCCGAGTGATTTCATTCATTGTTAAGCCATTACATGCAAACGTGTTGTAACGGCAGACGTCAGAGACAGAAAATTTTGGCGCCAAGCCAAGTTACCAAAACTGGAGAAAAAAATAGTTTCGTAGCTGATAACGACTAAGAAAAATAGCGGGTTGTCTATGACTCACGCCGTTTGAAGTGTGTTTGATGAGATACACCACAGTCCCGGATACGGAAACACTGAAAAGGACCATCCAAGACGTTTTCAATTCCGATTTTGAATTCGCCAATTTCCTATTCGTTTCCTGGAATGTTCTGGAGCGTGCTAAACCAAAAGGAATGAGAAGTGCACCGAAGCGATGTTACCGCAAATAGCTCACTTAACGAACTAATGACTGATTTGGCGCATCTGCGATCAAACGATTGGAAACACCGCCGAGATATGCACACATAACACTTTCAATGTTTCCAATAACGGAGTAGAGAAAAATTCATTTATTTCCGAGCAGTGGCGTGGGAAAAGGGAGACTCAAGCCAATATCTCGTAATTTTTAAATTGCCG
>QLNU02003225.1:27451495-27470866 GCA_006491805.2 Dysdera silvatica | reverse complement strand
TAAATATGTGAAAATGTCATATATTTTTAGAACATTTTTGAAAAGGTTTAAAATTAATCTTGTAGTATTGATGTTTTATTTTTAAATAGAATTTAAAAAGATTAGATCATGTCATCGTATTAAGCCCTTTTAAATTTGGTATACAGATAGTTCTCACTTCAAAAATTCTCAGCTTTATAATGTTGAAATGATGTGTCAAAAAACCTATCTGGACTAAGACAATTATTTCAAACATGGGCATCCTCCCTCTTTTCAACACCATCCCATTCTAATATTAAAACAAACTTTTTACCATTAAATACAACTTCCATTTTGACAAGGGTGTTAATATTGAGGCCTTTCCCTGATAGTGTTGCAACTTCAGCAAAATAAAAGCCATACAGGTTTGTTTTTTTAACCTGCTATTTTAGAACGAAACAATATAGAGTTTCACCAGGAGATTCCATAACGAATAGTTATTTTGACACTGGCGTAAGGTTTAAAAACACGACGTTTCGGGAGCCAACTGCTCCCTTTGTCAAGTGAAGGCAGAATTTATGCCTTCACTTGACAAAGGGAGCAGTTGGCTTCTGAAACGTCATGTTTTTAAACTTTACCCCAGTGTCAAAATAACCATTGTTGTGCATTTTCGAGTTAGAAAATGGGTATGAACTTGCGGTTGCCCTTTGTATACCACCAAACCTTTGCCTTTTTCAGACAAGTTAAGTATTCAGTGGCAATCTGAAATATACCCCAATCAAATAGTTGGAAAACAAGTTTATGAGCAATACCTATTGGTTAGTAGCCAGAGAGTGCAATACTTGTTTGTCAGGTGTTATCCTAATCAACGAATACTGTTATCACTAATGATTGTTTTTGTCAGGGTTGGCAAGTTTCTGCCAAGGAAGTTAAAACCACTGGTTATAACTGGCATGGTGGAAACTAGTTTCTGCCACAAAAGTGGCAATAACCGGCAGGGACCCAGAAAATAGTTATTTCATGCGTTAAAAACTTATCAGAATACCCCAACTTGCAAAAGGGAATGAATTTTATTTAAAGTAAAATAGGTTTAGTTACGATGTTTATAGTATTTATTCAAAGGTTATGTTATAGCAAATTCTATATATTTATTCTATAATTTTTCATAGCAGTCTATAGCAAAATATCAGTTTTGCTGCTATTTCCTAATTCAAACAATTTCTTAATTTATTATGAATAGACGAAAAGCTTAATAGAAATATTCTTCCAAGCCCCCCCAGTACCGATGGCAATACCATCGCTGTGCAAATAAGAGTTACAAAATCTTCATTTATAGTTTTCTTTAAACTATACCACCACATAGAAATCTGGACATTTTCTAAGATTTTATTGGAGTAGTATGTTTTAGGAAAAGGAGCTCATTTTGCTCAAGAAGCTATAAAGTAAAGCACAAAATTTAGGTTAATGACATTAAGGAATTTCCTAGTATTGTCTTCCTGCTCATGTGACAATTTAGATCACATGTACTTTGG
This sequence comes from Dysdera silvatica, assembly GCA_006491805.2. NCBI lineage: Eukaryota > Metazoa > Arthropoda > Arachnida > Araneae > Dysderidae > Dysdera > Dysdera silvatica. The sequence continues at coordinate 27,469,376 of QLNU02003225.1, read as the reverse complement.
ATGAAAACTATAAACTGGCATATATGATGTTGAGTTATTGCCTGATTAAGTCTACTTTTTACCCTTTTTTGATTCATTTCTATGAGATTATCATCATCCATTAGTGTCAACAAAATTTGACAAGAATCTGCAATAGAAAGTCACCTTTTCCGATCATATACAGGGCAACAGCAATAAGTTTTAAGAGCTGCAGGAAGTCTTTTTACATCTTTATTAATCATCTGATTATTTATGACTATCCATATCATTTTCATGACCTGCATGCAAGTTATGTGAATGATTCTCAATGAATGATTCCAAGCTATCCACCTGACTTTTCTATTTTCTATTGCCAGGTATTCGTGGCTTCACAGTGTTTATGTATATTCCTTTAGCCAAGCACTTTGTAACGATTTCTAAAATACAAGTATTTCTAAGCAGAAACCACATGCTTTACAACAGACTTTAAAAAAAGTGTGGTTCATTGGCTATAAATATAGCTTAACCGATTAGTCATAAACCACTAAGGCTTTTTCTTACTGCCAGTCTGTCAATGTTGCTATTTTTTATTTTATAGCCAAAGGTCTAATGAGGTAGAGAATATAAATAAGGCGAAATAGGCATAATAAGTTAAAAAATATGGCCTGCGAAAGATGGTTTTTGTAACAAATCTTTGATGTACTCTAGTATTTTTTAATTATTTTAAAATATTTTAATTATTAAAATTATTAATATAAAGCTTTATAATATACTAAATTATTGTAATAAACATATATTTTGTAATCTTTCATTTACTAAATTAAATAATACAATACTGTTTTCAGTACTTTTATTAGTTTCTGCCAGTTCCCCCACTTTCTGCCGGTTAAAACCAGTTTCTGCCACTGGCACGGCAAAAAGTTTCTGCCGGCAGAAAGCCAACTCTGGTTTTCACAAGTACAAGCAGAGACGCAGAGAATTTTAGTTGAAAAAAAAGGAACATTCTTTGGGTGTACTGAGCGTTTTCTTCCCTGTTTTTTTTTTATTCTTATTTTATTTAAATAACCTGTTTCCTGTTGTAAATTATTTTGATGTGGAATATAATTAAACTGTGATAAAAAAAAGAAAAGAAAAAGAAAATCCAATTTTTGATTTTAATTGGTTTTTCTGAAAAATATGATTTAAATCAAGTTTATTTAAATCGGTGTACCCTGATAGAATGTGTATGAAAGGGTGTTCATCCAATCAAGTGCTTTGGAGACCCATAAAAATACTAACGAGCTTCATAAAATTATGTTTTAAAATGTAATAACTTGATAATATATATGTGAAATTGGTGTTCATCCAATAAAGTGCTTTACAAGCACCTTAAAAATATTAATGAATGTTACTAAGTTTTAAAATATAATAACTTATGCTAATTACAGAATCCTTACTAAATATTCTAATTACTTTTGTGAACTAACTACGAGTTCGAGTGAAACTGACTGATAAATGAAAGTGATCAAAACATTCAATGTGAAATCATAGTAGTACATACTATTAGTTAACTAAATTTCCTAATAGTTATAGGGCAAATGACGTTTCAAAATTGGACTGACAATTCTCCGTCATGATACGGTGCACTCAACTGGAAAATTAGGCCGTTACGACACACAGAAACCATGATACACTAAGTGGAAAATTTTCTGACTATTATAATTTATAAAACTAGTGAAAGTGCTGTCAAGCAAATCAAACTTGCATGAAATAAGTTTAAATCATGCATGTTTTATCGCACACAATAAACACGTTATTTAAAATCAGTATAAAAAACATTGAAAATTTTCAAAATTCCAAATAAACTTCAATAAGATGGTGTGTTGTGTAATTTAAAAATGTTTTCGAGGAATTGTGAGCAGAGCAGAAACGATTTGGCCATGAAAATTAAAAACGTAAATTTTAATAAGGGAGAATCTACTTTTTTCAAGGGAGGATATTGCAGTTTAACCCATTTCTTCTATTATTACCTTTTGATGCTCCACACACTGACATAGACAGAGGGTTCAATGGGTGTTGTAATTCCACTTATGAACTTCTGGTGTATGTCTATGGCTTCACATTAATGTATCACTGAAACAGTCAAATTACATATTGAAGCAAAGCAAGGAAATGCAGGTATTGGGTTAAATCCTCCACCACCTATTCCAAAAAAATCAAATTATAACTAAAAATCAAACAGCTTCTGAAAACATGTTTAACAAAAAACATTAAATCCCTCCTTGCTGTTTTCACCAACTTTCCCCTTCTCATTTTTAAATTATTGTGCACAGGCCTAAAGGTTTTCAAAAATACTGTCCATATATATATTAAAATTATTATAATTAACAAAATAATATATATTTGTATAGACAAAATAATAAATATATAAACAATATGTACAAAAATAAAATTAGCTAAAAAGTACTTTTTTTTTTCTAAAAGTAGGCCCTATCTTGCAAATAATTTATAATTACTAATAATTTTGCATAAATGTCAGAACATTGTAAAATTACTGTAGCCTACCTATATCAGATTACTATTTTTACCATGCTTCGTATTTTTTAATATTATTTAAACAAAAGATAGTAAAGAATAAAAAGCTGATGACCCCCCCACACCCCCCAAAAAAAACCAATTCGACAATTTGGGTGTGGTAATCGACACTAAAAGATTTGCCAAACAATTTTACATGTCGAAGACCGTTTTGAAAAAAAGAAAAAAAAGTAATAAAATAACGTTTTAGGTAACTGATCCAATACGTTAGTTCAAATTCCCGAAATAAAATTCTGGGATATTTATACTGCGTACTTCAAAATGCAAGGGCCTGTTGTTTTGTAACAAAAACAGGGGAAGCCAAACTGAACGTCCTTCAATGGGCGCCAGAGGATTCCAGGAAAATAATGTTAACGCAAAGAAAAATAAACCATCAAGTATTTCGATTCAGAAGCAAAATGTAATGTAAGGTATAAGTATGAAAACGTGGGAATACATAATTTCAAAAAAGTTGTCCAATTTCTGGTTAGAATGAACATGTACGCAAAGTTGGTTTTTTTTTGTTTTTTCATAAAAACAAATACTCTTCAATAAAAATGAAAACATACATCCCGAAAAACAACTCACAAAATATGACACTTTTTTGAATAATGTAATTCGATATTGTATAGGTTACAAAGGCGTCATCAAAAATCAAAATTTCTTAAAGAACTACACAATTTATAATTTTGAAAATGCCGCATAATTGAATTATTGACGCGAAAATATAATATATATGAAGTTAGATGGACTACAACTCAAGAATTTGACACCAAAATCTACAAAAATGCAACAGGTGGCACCAAAGCGAATCACGAACCGCCATGGCTGCACAGACATGAAATTCCGAACTGCGAAACATACCTGTAATGTTAGTGGGCGAGGCCGAATCCAAAAATTTTCAAAAAATAACTCTTGTGAAGAAATCGCACTTTATGCGGACTTTGGGAAAAAGCGGAACTGGTTTTTCTTAAGTATTCTCCAACAATCAATCGCCGCTCTTTGAATACGGGAACATCCAGTACAAGGTTCAAAGCTCTGTCGACCTGTTGATTTCCTTGGCTGGCACAATTACCCGAGAAACTTGGATACGAACACCAGAAACAACATCCAACAATAACACTGTATATCCGAGGCTAACACGTTCACAAGGGGATGATTTTAAAGGGCCGAAGTGTTAGCGAGGATTGGCAACAATTAACGGATGATTTTTATTGACAAAATTGCACAAATATTCAGCTGACTCAAGCCACTAACTTCCCTCTCCAGCGCTGAAAGAAAACTGCGTTGATTTCTCACTGCAGGGGGACTGTTGCGACTGCAGCGCCCTCATCGGTCAGTTGCAGATCTCATTTCGTCGCCAAAATGTAGCCAAGGGTACTCCCTACCAATTCCCTTTATTTTGGATCTTTCGTTCATTAGTTCGATGCATAATAAATAAAAATAATTTAATAAAATCAAACCCTACCCCTCACTAGCGGACATTCACCGGACGACAAATTTTGACCGTAAGACAGAGGCGACCTTAAAAGAAAGGGGTTTTATTTTGAAGAAGTTCCTTGAAGTGGAATATTTATCTGATCATAAAAAATGGGTGATCGTATTTGTAAGGTGCCCGTTAAGAGGGGATTTTACTATATATATATATATATCTTTGACGCGTTAATTATAATTCTTATATAATAATCGGTCAATTATTTTTAAATTTATATATATTTTTTAGACGTCGTTCCATATTTTCGAAAAAAGATTTTCGCATTTTTATTTTCCAGTATCTAGTGTTCCTGGCCTTAAGAAGAAACCCGTTACAAATGGTAAATATCGGACATAGAGAACGACATGTATGTACAGTGGAATCTGCCTAAAGCGACCGCCTTTGTGACTAAGTAGACTGTAATGGTCGCCATAAACAGGTGGTCATTATACACTACAGATTTCGGTATTGACATGACTAAGTCCCTACCAGTTCCCTGTAATAAAAAGTGATCGCTTTAATCAAGTGGTCACTTTTTCAAGGTGGTCGCTTTAGCAGCTTCCATTGTACTTTATATATAAAATATACATAGAGATATGGGATCACTTTCAAAGCAGTTAATATTTTAATTTAAATGTATTTCGTTACGTTTTCCACTACCGATATAATAATTTAGTAATACATAATTAGAGAGATTCAAGTATTACGTAAGCAATATTTTGGCCATTTCACCCCCACCACGTAAGCAAAAATTAACATTGGCTAACATAGGAAAATAAGCACAAGAGCACCCTCTGTGGTGCTCATGTAATATTTGAACTCCCCCTTAAGCGTGTTTTGGGATAGATTAAAAATTTGAATTTTGAGTAAATTTATATTTAGGGTTACATTATAAACTTGAATTGGGATAAATTATAAATTATAATTTGGGATAAATATTAAATTTGATTCTTTCTTTTCACTTTTATCGAACATTGAATTTCGTTTTTTTTGCACCTTTAAACTGAACATTGAATTTCTAGATTATCCGAAATTTCACTTATCAAAAATAGTGCCATCTCCTTTGTTTTACAATATCGGATAATACTATAAAAAGAATAATTATACACAAAGGTGTAAAAAATATATTCTCCTAATCTAGAATTTCATTTTTTAAAAATTTTAGTCAAATATAGGAAATGAAATGCAGAATTCAACTCTTATTAAAATTTATTGGAAAGGCTCGAGTCGCAATAATTCTACGCCTGTGCTATGCTTCCTGCAATTCGCGTCACTGGTCAGTTCCAACATTAGTAATTACATTTAATATTTAATTAATTAATTTCTAATTACTAATTTCTAATTACTTCGATTAGTTACTAGACAAGCCCATAAGTAATAATTCACAGCGAACAACTAACTTTTCCAAACACCAACTAACAACACCAGCGAACAACGAATTTCTCCAACAACCAACCTTTTTCCAGGAGCGTAGCAATTTAAAATTTATGAAGCGAAGGGGGCTAAAGTAGTTTTTTAAAAAAGCCCATGTAATTTAGTGAGTTGCGATTGCGAGATGTTTTAGTAGAGTGTCTCGAGTACTTGAACATCTCGAAACCTCTCGATTGTTTTTAAACCTTACTCGATACATCGCATAACCGTAAATAAAAAAAAATTATAAAATGTCGATTACTATTTCTATTAAAACCTATTATATTCATATTAAAATTTTATATTTTATTATTTTTATATATTTTACTACTTTTATATATTTTACTATTTTTACATTTCTCTATTTTTTATATGTTTTTACATTTCTCTATTTTTTATATGTTTTTACATTTCTCTATTTTTTATATGTTTTTACATTTTCCTATTTCTATTAAAACCTATATAACGTGTCTATAAACAAATAATACAATTCATTAGCCTGGATGTCAGCGAATGCGGCTAGATCTAATTGTTTGCTCACCAAATTGATGGTATTTCTTCACGCGCAGATGCAGTGTGGTTAGGCATCTGACTCGCGATTGCACATCTCGATTGTTAAGTTCAAGGACGAATGAATCGTTGACTCGATTGTGAAATTGAGTAATTTGCAATTCTTTCGATTTTAAAAACATTTCGTAATGGCCCATCACTAATGTAATTCGACTTTAAAAAGTAAAATGTGCCTTGATATCCAATAAGGGCAGAGGGGGCGGGCTTATACCTCTTTTATACACCACTATCTGTAACCTACAGGCCTTCAGCCAGAATTAAGGGGCAATTGGGACAAGGCAAGGGACATATGGGGCACAAAGAACTTAGGGATTGTTATGTAAATAGCTCGATGGGGCAAGTGGGGCCAGGCTCCTGCTGGCCCTGGCTTGGCTAAAGGTCTGGTAATCTGTTTTAAATAATACATTCGAATAGATAGTGAACTATTACCAATTCTCTCTTATGGACAGAAAGCATGGAACCCTTTAAAAAAGAAATATAAAAGTTGAAAACAACTCAAAAGAGACTGGAGAGGTGAATGCTTGGAATAGCTAGGAAAGATCTAGAAATGTGTTTTGGTGAAGGAGCGAATAGGGCATAAGCATACGTAGAAAGTTCAGAAGGTGAGTTACTGGCTTATAATAAAGGATTGCAAAGCTACGATTGCAGAGGCGTAGCCGGGAGGGGGATAGAGGTTGCAACTCCCCCATCGCAATGAAATTTTGTATATTTAACATAGGAATATATGAGTTGTAGCTCTGTAACCCCTCCCATTAAGCCTATAACCCTCCCCTTATGAACTTTCTGCCTACGCCACTGTATGACTGTATACATTTACATGTAGGCCTATATATCAAAATTCCATGGCAATTCAGTGGCGAATTCTCGGGAGGATAAATTAGGGAAATTTCCCCTTCCAAATCCATAAAAATGAGGTGGGAATCGATTATAATGAAGACGGATTATAACAACCAACCGCATACAACGACCGAGTTTTTAACGAAAAGGTTTATGTATTTATTTTTTCTTAAAGTGATTTTTTTAAAGCCAGGGTCCAAAAAAGACTTATTTACTATAAGCGATTAATATGTATTGCCCTTAATTATTAAACCAAACAACATCTATGTTTTTCTCTCTATTTCCAGAAACTCGTTAAATGCGGGCCCGTTATAAAGAGATCCCTTTCTATTCTACATTTCAACCCCCCAAATCCATCTCTGGAGCCGCCTCTGATTAAAGAGCATGCATAAGGGGGAAAAATCCCTATTATTTGCATGAATGAAAAACAATAGAGAGAAAAGTGCTTAAAAAGTTGATTTTGCGTGACTTTTAAAGATTAATTTAAAAATCATCCTAAAAATGTGCATTATGCGCAGAAAAATGTGCCCTATTTTATGCACTTAACAACTTGTCAAACGGATGAAATTTACAAAACATCTTCAAAATGAATTCTGCATGAAAGCGACTCGAACCCAGTGCCTGTTGTCTGAGAAGAGAGTGACTTAACCGGGTCACTATATCGGGTTGCAAGTACGATCCCTGACATGGGAAAGTCGATTTTTTTTCACATAAAATTGGATTTGTTTCTACGAAATGAAGTAACACGGGAATTGAAAGGGAAACAAGTATAATAAAAAAATTTTTTTTTAAAGTCAATTCCTTCAATGCGCTGCTCAAATAAAAGGGAAGAAAGGGAAAAATTGCGAAAAGCAATTTTGGCGACATTTGGCGGCAAGCATTAATCGCCAAATACACCAAAGGAAAGCAAAAAAAAAATCATTTAAATTTAATTAATGAATTAATATTTGAAAAAACTGTATTAACATCAAGTGTCATCCACTACAAGTTTAAAAAAATTTATTTGAACTTGATTGGATGGATAGAAAGTATTTTATTAACGATTGAAAATTTGAACAAGATATATAAATATATATATATATATATATATATATATATATATATATATATATATATATATATATATATATATAGGGAGAGTGTGAGCTAATAGAAGGAATTGAAAAAGAACGTGGACTAATATACACATGAAAAAAAGCCTCTTATTCGCATATACGGTAAGGATGAAAAAATTAGAGGGAAGAGAGTGCTAAAAAGGCGAGTTTGAGTGACTATTAAAATTGATTTTAATATGTTTTACCCATTTTAAAATGTGTAAAAATATGCATTAATTGTTGAGAAATGAGTACTATTTTATGCAATTTACATCTTGTAAAATGGATGAAATTTTAAAAACTGATGACAATAGCTTCTGCATAAAGAGGACTCGAACCCAAAACTTAGTGGTTGAGAGGTAAGTGACGTCACCGGGCTACTACACAGGGTCGCAAGTATAATCCCTGACATGAAGAGAACTTTTTTTTTTTTTTAATTTTGTGCCTAAAAACGTAAGTTTGGTTCTATGGGATTAAGTGACACTACGAGTCAGTAGCGGCTTGTCAGGTGACGCGAGCGAAGCGGCGCTTCCCCTAAAAAAATTGGATGGTCGAGCAGTTTTTTTTTTTAAATTTAAATTCCAAATCCTTTTTATTTTTTATCAAATTTAAAAGTTGATTAGAAAAATAAAATTCAAAATTTTATTTTGAGCCCACTATTTTTTTTTGAATTTAATTCCTTTAATATAATTGGAATTACATTCAGGAACAGAAGGCTACGTTTTTAAGTCAGCGCTTTAAACGCGTTAAACGCACCAACGAAATATTGCTCGCCGAGAAAAAGGGACGGATGAAGCGACGATAGAAATTCAGAGCTTCGCTTCAAAACGGAAATGTTTTGCGAACATGGTTACCATGGCGATGGAATATTTACAACGAAATCAAGTATTGTCAGAGAAGAGAAATTTTTATCGCATCATCATGTCAGCTAGTATTGCCAGATCAGAGGTTTTACCTCTGAATCTAGAGGTTTTGCATGGGGAAAAAGGTAAAAATTACCAAAACAGAGGTATGGCTTGATCAGAAATAAAAATTGAGATTTTTGATTAATACAGAGGTTTCTAGAGGTAAAAAATTTTCTGTGGGGGTGTTACTGGTTAAAGAAAAAAAATTAAATCGAAGAATTGAATAAAACTTTGATTCAAACTACAAACAGTTTAGTGTTATATCTGTTAGCCTGAATTACCCTGAAGTATTTCGAGGCACGTTGAGTGGTAACAGTAGAGGCGTGTAATTTCGTTGTGTTTTTGTTTCTTAAGGGTACACAGGACCTTTAAATCTTTAAAAAATCGATTTTTTATTTATTAGTTTAAAAAATAATATCGATTTTTGGCAGTGTTTTAAAACAAACCGCATCAAAATTCTTCAATTACTTCTTGCACTATTGTATAAAATAAAAATAACTATTACATGTTACCTTGTTACCAAGTTCCAACTTGAACGCTCTTTTTCTCAAAATCACTATTTACTTTTTATAAGTTTTTATTATTTTTTTAGGATTAACTCTAAAATGTTGAGTGTTATAAATAAAGAATGGGATTCTTTAAAAGAAGTATTTACTGAGATTATGAACGATCCAACCTCCGATCAAACTTCGCTTAGGCAGAGTGTCGGCTATTTAAATATATTTAACGACTTTGAATTTTCACTTTTGGTTGTTGTTTTTAACCATATTTTTGGACTTACGGATGTTCTCTTCAATGTACTACAAAATAAGTCATTTGACATTAATTTTTGCATCTCACAAATTAAAAATACGCAAATGGTCTTAAACAGCAAACGAAATGAGGATCCGTTCATGGAAATTTTCGAATTAGTGACTTTGAAAACAACAGTTCCAATTGAACACTATTTCTTTACAAATTACCACACGTTTTCAAGATATGGAAAAGCTTCATTTTATTACATTAAGGGATACTTCAAAATTTGTAGAGTATTCCAATAAATTTCTTACAAAAACAATAAATAATTTAAATGTGTACTACCCCAATATATTTACTGACTTCCAAAGATTGAAAAATGAATTAAAACACATATATCTGGATAAGCAGTATAGAGATATGAAATTACAAACATTCATGGAAATTTTAACAGAAAACAGATACATTTTTAAAGAAGCTTATAAACTTTTTTGCTTAATAGTGACTATTCCGTCCACTAGTGTTTCCGTAGAACGGAGTTTTTCTTGCTTAAACAGAATCAAAATCAGTCTACGTAATACGATGTTAGAAGACAGACTTAGAAACTTGTTAAAAATTTCAATTGAAAAGGAACTACTAAAAGAGTTAATAGAAACTCAACCATTTTTTCACATCATCGACAAGTTTGCAAGTCTAAAAGAATCGAACTTATATTCAAAAAATAAAGACTGGGTAAGCATATATTGCATATTTTTATTTTGTTTGTTGTCTCCACATATTATCTCTGTCTGTACATAGCAGGTTCGATATATATATATATATATATATATCATCATCATCATCATATTCAACCATTATCTATCCACTGCTGGATGAAGGTCTCTCCAAATGCTTTCCACACAAGTCTATCCTGAGCAATTCGCTTCCACGTCACCCCAACCTGTTTTCTTATTTCATCCACCCATCTAGTTTGAGGACGTTTTCTAGGTCTTCGGTGGTCTCTTGGAATCCAGTTCAGAATTTCTGTTGTCCATCGTTGATCAGTTCTTCTTGCAATATGCCCAGCCCATCGCCATTTCAGCCCTTTTACTTTAACAATGATGTCCTCTACTCTAGTTTGCTCTCTCACCCAAGTGTTTCTTTTTCGATCTCTCCTAGTTATTCCAAGCATGCACCTCTCCATGCTCCTTTGCGTTGTCTGTAACTTTCGTATTGCTCCAACTGTTAGACTCCATGTCTCTGATCCATAAGAGAGGACTGGCAATACACACTGGTTGAAGACCTTTCTTTTTAGACACAAAGGCAATTTCCCCTTCAGGATAAAACTGTTTCTTCCAAATGCACTCCAGCCAAGTTTAATACGTCTGTTGAGTTCTTTCATAATGTTGCCATCCATTGAAATCAGCTGGCCAAGGTAAATATATGAATCAGCAATTTCTAGCTCAATGTTGTCAACTTGTATTTTTGTTTCCTCTACAAAATTATTGAACATGATCTTAGTTTTTTGTAGGTTCATCTTGAGTCCAACTTCTTCACTTCTAGTTGAGAGCTCTTGTACCATGTCTTGGAGTTCTAATGGGTCCGTTGAAAAAATAACAATGTCATCAGCAAACCGCAGATGATTTAAATATTCACCATTTATTTTTATTCCCTTGTTATTCCAATTTATCAGCTGAAAAATCATCTGTAAAGCAGAAGTAAAAAGTTTTGGAGAAATGGTATCTCCCTGCCTCACCCCTTTGCCAAGTTTGATAGTTTTGGTATCTTTATGTAACCGAAATTTTGCACTTGCATTTTTATACACACGTTTCACCATGTCAATGTACACATCCTCAATGTCTGTTGATCTTAAAGAGTTGATGACTGCTGATGTTTTTATAGAGTCAAAGGCCTTCTCATAGTCAATAAATGCAACACACAATGGAAGTTCATATTCATGTGTTCTTTCAATTAATTCTCTTAATACTTGAATATGGTCCACTGTACTGAATCCACTTCGAAATCCAGCTTGTTCTCTTGGTTGAGCTGCATCTAATTTTTTCTGCAGGCGATGTGTTAGAACTTTTGTGAAGATTTTATAAATAGCAGGTAACAAGCTAATTGGTCGGTAATTTTTCAAATCCTCTTTATCACCTATTTTATGCAAAAGAATTACTGTTGCAGAATCCCATTGGTTTGGTATGTTACCGCTGTTAAGACATTTGGTAAAGAATTTTGCAAGTATGTCTTCTACATATTCTCCAGCTTCTTTTAGGATATCTAATGTAATACCATCATCACCAGGGGCTCTTCCTTTCTTCATATTTTTTATTGCAAATGAAACTTCTTCTTTTAAGATTTTAGGAGCTGTTCCTTCGACTATTTCAATGTCTTCGTTTAATTCACTGTTACTTTCATATAGTTTTTTGTAGAATTCTTCAACTCTTCTAAGTATTTCAATGTATAATGGACGATCCCTTGCTTCTGAAGCAAAACTTCAGGAATTGGAAGAGGAACTTGAAAAGATCAATTGGGACATTATAGGACTCAGTGAAGTCAGAAGAAAAGGTGAAGAATTGGTGGAACTTAAAAGCGGACATTTGTTTTATTATAGAGGAACGGAAACTGGAAGAACAAGTGGTGTTGGCTTCTTAATCAACAAAAGAATTAAAGACTACCTTCTTGAAGTCGAAAGCACGTCAGATCGAGCAGCGAGGCTCGTTGTTCAACTAACCCAGCGATACCAACTTCAGATAGTACAGGTATATGCACCAACATCAAGCCATACCGACGAAGAGGTTGAAGAATTTTATGAAGAAATCAAACAGCTACATACCAAGGGGAAACAACACATCAAGCTCATCATGGGAGATTTTAATGCAAGAATTGGACAACAGGAACAAGGAGAGACATCGGTTGGTAAATACGGATATGGGGAAAGGAATGAACGTGGCGATCAACTCATCGAATTTGCAGAAGCTGAAAATCTTAGCATCATGAATTCATTTTTTAAGAAGAAACCGCAAAGAAAATGGACATGGAAACACCCCAATGGAGGAACCAGCGAAATTGACTATATCCTGGCAAACAAGAAATCAATTATTGAAGATTGCAGCGTACTGAACAGATTTAATACTGGAAGTGATCATCGAATGGTGAGATGTAAAATGCACTTAAATACTAAACTAGAAAGGCAGAAGCTCATTAGGAAACAAGTATGTAAGAGGGTGGATTTAAAGAAATTAAAAGAAAATACCGAGGCATTCAAGTTGGAATTAAAAAATCGCTTTTCTGCACTGGAAGGACTTATTGAAGAAGTTGACATCTCAGAAGCAAATGAAAACATTGTTAAGACAATAATTGAAACTGCTGGGGAAATTGGTGGTGTAATATGTAAAAAGCAGAATAGCAAATTATCTGAGAAGACGAAACAACTCATGAAAAGGCGAAGAAGTAAGACATAATGATGAAGATATAAGAAAATTCAATTGTGAGTTAGTAAGGAAGGCCATTGAAAGCAACAAGAGCCTTAGGGTTGTTAAAGGGAGTTTGTCTATTGGGAAGAAACACATCATTGCATTAAAAGGAGAGGATGGCACTGTAACAAGAAATAGGGAAGAAATACTTAGAAGAGTTGAAGAATTCTACAAAAATCTATACGAAAGTAACAGTGAATTAAACGAAGACTCTGAGATAGTCGAAGGAACAGCTCCTAAAATCTTAAAAGAAGAAGTAGCATTTGCAATAAAAAGTATGAAGAAAGGAAGATCCCCTGGCGATGATGGCATTACATTAGATATCTTAAAAGAAGCTGGAGAACATGTAGAAGACATACTCGCAAAATTCTTTACCAAATGCCTCAACAGTGGTAACATACCAAACCAATGGGATTCTGCAACAGTAATTCTTTTGCATAAAAAAGGTGATAAAGAGGATTTGAAAAATTACCGACCAATTAGCTTGTTACCTGCTATTTATAAAATCTTCACAAAAGTGCTAACACATCGCCTGCAGAAAAAATTAGATGCAGCTCAACCAAGAGAACAAGCTGGATTTCGAAGTGGATTCAGTACAGTGGACCATATTCAAGTATTAAGAGAATTAATTGAAAGAACACATGAATATGAACTTCCATTGTGTGTTGCATTTATTGACTATGAGAAGGCCTTTGACTCTATTAAAACATCAGCAGTCATCAACTCTTTAAGATCAACAGACATTGAGGATGTGTACATTGACATGGTGAAACGTGTGTATAAAAATGCAAGTGCAAAATTTCGGTTACATAAAGATACCAAAACTATCAAAATTGGTAAAGGTGTGAGGCAGGGAGATACCATTTCTCCAAAACTTTTTACTTCAGCTTTACAGATGATTTTTCAGCAGATAAATTGGAATAACAAGGGAATAAAAATAAATGGTGAATATTTAAATCATTTGCGGTTTGCTGATGACATTGTTATTTTTTCAACGAACCCATCAGAACTCCAAGACATGGTACAGGAGCTCTCAACTAGAAGTAAAGAAGTTGGACTCATGATGAATCTGCAAAAAAACTAAAATCATGTTCACCTATTTCGTAGAGAAAACAAAAATACAAGTTGACAACATTGAGCTAGAAGTTGTTGATTCATATATTTACCTTGATCGACTGATTTAAATGGAAAGCAACTTTATGAAAGAGCTCGACAGACATGTTAAACTTGGCTGGAGTGTATTCGGACCAAACAGTTTTATCCTGAAGGGAAAATTACCTTTGTGTCTAAAAAGAAAGGTTTTTCCAAAAGTTGTGTATTGCCAGTCCTCTCTTACGGATCAGAGACATGGAGTATAACAATTACAGCAATACGGAAGTTACAGACAACACAAAGGAGCATGGAGGGGGTGCATGCTTGGTATAACTAGGAGTGATCGAAAAAGAAACACTTGGGTGAGAGAGCAAACTGGAGTAGAGGATATTATTGTTAAAGTAAAAAGACTGAAATGGCGATGGGCTGGGCATATCGCAAGAAGAACTGATCAACGATGGACAACGCAAATTCTCAACTGGATTCCAAGAGACCACCGAAGACCTAGAAAACGTCCTCAAACTAGATGGGTGGATGAAATAAGAAAACAGGTTGGGGTGACGTGGAAGCGAATTGCTCAGGATAGACTTGTGTGGAAAGCATTTGGAGAGACCTTCATCCAGCAGTGGATAGATAATGGTTGAATATGATGATATATATATCATAATAAATACAATTATTTTGCTAGAAAACGGAAATTTATTGGCCACTTTTCCTGTTTCTTTGAAAGGTGGAGGAGGGGCTCGCCGCTTCACCCGTTCTTGAAGTCACGAGCCGCCGCTGCAACGAAAGATAGGGAAAAGATGTTTAAGAGCAGGTACGAGGAACAAACTTCTTATTTGCACTAACATAAGGTAAAAAAGAAAGTTAGGGGGAAAATAGCGTTTAAAATTTTTATTTGGCGTAATTTTTAAAAATAGATTTAATAATGACATGTTCGTCTTAAAAATGCGCATTAGGTGCAGAAAAATGTGTTCTGTTTTATGCAATTTAGACGGTGTTAAACAGACGGAATTTGAAAAACTTCTGACAATGTCTTCGGTATGAGGTGAGCTCGAACCGGGGACCTCTTGATTGACATCACCGGGACACTACACTGGGTGGGAAGCACGATTTCGGTATGGAAAGGTCATGTTTTTTTTGTTGTTTTTTTTAAATTTTTTGCCTGAAATGAGAAGTTGGTTTCTATGAAATGAAGCATGACACCGATTGAAAGGGAAATAACATTAAATCAGTGGTAGATCCAATCCCCTCCCTTGGATCTACCATTAAATCAGTGGTAGATCCAATCCCCTCCCTTGGATCTACCATTAAATCAGTGGTAGATCCAAGGGAGGGGATTAGGGAAATTTCTCCTCCCAAATCCTTAAACATGCTGTGTAAAGCGGTTATAATGAGCCCTGTTTTTTTACGACCAACCGTATATAACGACGGAATTTTAACAAAAAGTTTGATTTTCTATTTTATTTATTTATTTTATTTTTTTAAAGTGCGAGGTAAAACCGGGGTCCAAAATAAACGTTCACTGGAGGCGATTAAATTGTATTGGGATTAATTATCAAACCAAACAATACCACATTTTCCTCGCTGTATCCGGAAACTTGTTAAATGCGGGTCTATCATGCTGTCCCATCATGCGGACCCATCATGCGGGCTCATCATCATTATTTTACATTTCACCCCCAAAATCCCCCTCTAGATCCGGCGCTGCCCAATGGGGTTACAACCCCATCAACACCACCCTGCGTACGCCAGTGGAAAAGTGGTTGAATATACTTTCATTGAAGAGAAAATATGTAGTTGTAACGGATGCTGCGTATTCCAAGGAGGACCGATCAATTGTGCAGAGCAGACGTCATTGACTTGATTTCAAAAGCTTACCGAAACTTGAGAAAACATCCACTGCAAAGTGAAATATTGCTAGCGTATGCATGAAGGGGTTGATGACAGTTATCACCCACCTCCTTGCCAGGAAATTTTGTATATACATGTATATATGATTATATGGAATGGTGGGTCTCTAACCCCCATTATGAGCCTGGTACCCTACTTATAAACTCTTTGCCTATGGAATACAGTATATGGTATACAGTAATAATCTCCTCTATGGAATACAGTATAAACGAATGGCTCGGAGCAGATCTTTATGTAAAAATTTAATTTATTTTGATATGGAATTCATAATTTTAAAATTAAATTCAGAATTTTAACATGGAATTCAGCAGTTGAATATAGATTTCAGAATTTTAATATGGAATTCATAAGTTTAATTATTAATTTGAATAAGCGTTAAATTAATTATTATTGCTATATGTTATACCTGCGAATAATTATTTATGCAGTTCTAATATAAACATGGGCAGTTAAAGAATACCGAACAATTTCTGGTTTAAATACAGTTTTGTTATTAGAAACGAGTAAAAAAAATGTGCAGAGATGTAAAAATTACTAATTTAAATTTATTATTTTCGTTGGCGGTATAGTAATGTCAATCTAGATTTTGGCCATATGATTAATTGCGCCAAGTTAATCCTTGTTGCAGCAGGTAAATAACAAGCACGGCAACCCTAGCCACAAGTTAGTTGCCGTAATGTGTAAACCGCGGCTAACGAGAAAGACGGGCTTGGATACTTAAAAAGCACGTGACCGTTCGGGTCTGGTGCTACAACTACTACAGAGCTGCTGAGTGCATGCTTCTATGTACACGTGCTGTGCTATGATTATAACGCTTATAAGTTTAATTCCGCGAATTTCGTAGTTTATTTTTAATAAACTTAACAGGTTTTTACTGTTAATTCATCAAGCTGAACCTACACGTGGATTATAGGAAACTGTAATACTGGTAAGTAATTTTTATTATGTTAGAATTTCGTAAATTGTTCAGCTTTTTTGTCATGGTAATCTGAAAGCTTCCGGATGTTTTGCCATTAATTAATTTTATTCCATTTTTTTTATTTAAACATTTTTTTACATAAAAACAATGGATTGATTAATATAATAACATTTCAGAATTAAATTCTAAAACTGTGTTTGTATACAAATAACATATACAAACTCCATTTACATTCTGTTTTGCATATCATATATAATCACTAGCTAAAAATAAAATAGTCCACTTTGTATCTAAATTAACTTAAATATTTAATAGCTTTTATAAAACCTTCAAAATAAATTCATGCAAAATAATAATAAATGATAAATTCATTCAAAATAAATGACAAATTCATTCAAAATAAATGATAAATTCATTCAAAATAAATGATAAATTCATTCAAAATAAATGATAAATCTATTCAAAATAAATGATAAATTCATTCAAATAAACAATGATAAATTCATTCAAAATAAATACAATTGATTCAAAATAAAATGATAAATTCATTCAAATAAATGATAAATTATATCAAATAAAATGATAATTCATTCAAAATAAAATGATAAATTCATCTGAAATAAATGATAAATCTATTCAAAATAAATGATAAATTCATTCAAATAAATGATACCCATTCAAAATAAATGATAAATCTATTCAAAAATAAATGGTAAATGATAATAAAAATAAATGATAAATTCATTCAAAATAAATTCAAGCCTGAAAAAAGATCTGTTTTGAGCTTTACAAAATAGTATGTATTTACAAACTGCATTAACTTGAAATACCCAGCAAGAACTTACAAACCTTTTTGCTTTAATTTTATTTCCACTGGCTATTACTACTCTAACTGTTTCTGATCATCATGGATTTTCCATAATTATTCTAGATTTTCAGCATAGTTTTCAGTATTTCAGATTTTT
>QLNU02003225.1:27422699-27441656 GCA_006491805.2 Dysdera silvatica | reverse complement strand
TATAGTAAAATTTAAAAAAAAAGCTTAAAAGATACTGGATAGTCAGTAATGTCCAACAATTTATCGATAATTAAAAAAACCAATCAATTAAAGACAAATTATAAAAACAATTCATATAAGAAGTGCATTACATATGCGTGATCTTTAGTAACGAGTGAGGGGTGTTGAAATATGTGGAAATAGCCTGATGGCCGAATTTATTGTTTGGGTGAATTGTTATATTGAATCAGTCTGAGGTCCTCAAGCCTATTACACAGGATTCATCATAGATATTTACTTAGGACCTTTCTTTGTGTGGTCATGTATTGTCACAACGACTGTTCCAAGAAGAATAAATAAAGTATTATTATTATGTTAGTGCTGATATTGTTAATAAGAAAATATCAATATCTTCTCTAACCACACCCGATGTTCCTTCGCTGTCAGCACCCGTCATTACCATAACCTAGTTGAACGAACTCCATTTCCATTAAGGCCCCTAAATTAACCCTGCGGCAGTCAAACGTTCCAATTCGCAAATGCACACCACCTTCTTCTCTCTTTCTCTAAAAATATCTAGAAAAGTGAATGATGTTGCCGAAACGAATGCTTTGTTCAAAAATGTTAATACTCCATGGACTCGCTGCTTTCTTAATAATAGTGTAGGCACCGTACAATCTATCTCCATTCAAAATTTAACCGAACCAAAATGGCGAAGGAGTTGGAGATGGTAAAGAAACGAAACAGAGAAGAATAGAAGTAAAATAAACAATTGATTAATAGTGTGCATGAAATAGTACATCTGCTACACAAATAATTTATTTATTCATTCGCACATGTAAGCACACACGGATCTTTTATGGAATGTTTGTTTGTTTGGCTTTTTTATGGCGCAAGAGCATCTGGGCTATACTGCGCCATTTATGAAATGGAATGCGTAAGTTTCTGATATTGACACTGCTATAGTCTATCTATGATATGTACTTCTTCATGTCACTTTCAACTATGTGGACCATTTAGAACAGTGGTTCCCAACTCAATTTAAGCCGCGGACCACTTTTCCACTTCAATTTTACTTTGACCACTTCGAAAAATTATCACGAGTTCAGGGGCCGATTTAGGGGGCGTGGGTGGCCATTTCCCCCCCCCCCGAATTGAAACTTAACATTGAAAAGATACAAGGTAAAGGTCCAATGAGGTATCATTTTTAAAAATCAAGTCATTAATCGCGCCCCCGCCTTGAGTAGTTCAGCAAGGCGATCAGTAGCGGTTCCAGACACAAAAAATTGGGGGCTCAAATTCTTGCCCATACGCACGGGCGCCCCTGGCTGCGCCCGTACATATAGGCAGTATATTAAAATCCGGTTATATTTGGAAACCATGCCCCCCCCCCGGGCCCATCCCAGAGTCGCCACTGAAGGCGATGTTCCCCTTTTCCCACTTACAAATGGTTCTTCTCATTTTACCCGTGTACTATCTGCCAGAGCCTTTTCACCATAGCTGGTAAATCGTTTTAGTCAATCCATCAGTTGAAACTGGATCGTTTACATTAAAGCCCCTAAAATTATAGGTTGACGCATCAGCCGCCATTTTTTTTTTTTTTGTGCACTTTCGATATAATTTACCTTGGCGATAAAGGTTTTACGCATTGGCGCAATGATCGCTATTTTGGCATAAAAATAATCAAAAATCCGCGATTATCCGACGAATGTAAACATTGGCGCAACTTTCAAAATGTCGCCAATAAATACAATTTGCAACCGTAACTTACGTAACAAAATGCCTGATGCGCCAGCTCTCTTTTTTAGGAGCCATAGTTTACATTGTTTAAAAGATGACGTAAGGTAAAGGCAAGGAGATTGAGAATAACAGCTTTTCTGTGTTGACCATATTTGGCAATTGTGTTATCCCTGCGGAGGGTAATAATACCTTAACACCTTTACATACGGAGAAAGAGAGCGTTGTTTCCTGTCCTCATTCGTCTAGCGGTCCAAGACACTCCGGGCTAAACGGAGGGACCCTGGTTCGAATCCAGGATGGGGAAAGCGTCTCTTTTTCTCCAAAACGAATAAAGCTCTAGTTTGAGCTATAATCTATACGTGGGTGGCAGAAATTATTGTATAATAACAGCAAGGAACGACATCTCTCTTTTTAGTTTGTATTGGAACCTTGTTTCCGATTCATGAAAGTTTAAAACAAAAAAAGTCACCAAGGGCCACAATGTGGAATCGAGCCTGTGACCTGACGTAAAGTTACTTACTTTGCTTCTCGGAATCTATGACGTCATAAGTTCTAATTCGAGCCAAAAGAATCTGATCCGGACGAAAATGTTTGTTTGTTTGGATTTTTATGGCGCAAGAGCATCTGGACTATACTGCGCCAAACAGGATGGAATTTAATTTTTGTGATATTTCTTCCTATCTCCTATTTAATTTGCAACAGTTCCCTTCCGACACTGTTGTACTCCAGTATAAATACTGTATTACCCCTTCTTTTGACTTATTGTTATTATTAACTAATTCGTTTTGTATTTGCAAAACATATCTTCCAAATATAGTAGAATCTTGAAAATCCGAATCTCGGAAGATCGAGGTTTAGTCAAATTCGAGGCGATGAAGTTTTTGTAATTTCCTCTTTACAAAACACTTTCCTGGCATTTTTTTAAACGGGGAAAATCCGAGGGATTTCAGTTTGAAAGAGGTTTGGTAGTCCCAGTGTTATAATGATAAACTGACAAAATACAGTTTAACTTTGATTTAACGATATCCGATTTAACGATTGTTTTCATTTGTGCAGATTTTTCATAATTTCTTATTTCAGTTCCAATTAATAGTGCACCCATAATTTTTGCTCGGGGGAGGGCTAAAAACGTAAAAAATATCGTTATTTATTTAATATAATACTTGTTATTTTTAACGTATTTAACATGTAAATTTCCATCCCAAGGAAAATCCCGGGATCCGTCGCACCCCCCACATTTATGTGCGTCACTGGTTTCGATAAATGTCTTCCCCCGATTTTACGAACTCCTCGATTTAACGATTATTTTTACTGGTTCCGTGGAAATTGTTAAATCGAGATTAAACTGTATTCTACCCCAGAATTGAAGCAATATGTTAAAACAATAAAAAATTGGCAATTTCTTAAGTTAATTCTTTAATTCGTTAATTTCTTTTAAGTTTCTTTAGTAAAATCTTCCATTCATCGGCATTAAAGAAATAAAGGTATGTAAGTGTGTTGTGTGATACATTTCCGAGTACGCTGCGCACAAAGTGCGCAGCGTACTCTCAAGAAAGTATGTAAAATATCGAGTACGCGCCGCTTACTCTTAAGCTCTCAAGAAAGAGTTTGTATTTGCTGGTTTTTGGGGCAACTTTCAACGAACTTCAGTCTTTTTTTTTTTCCCCTAGTCATTTACAAACTTGAATGGAAACAAATGAGGAAATTAAGAAAATCCTCCGACCCCCACCTACACCAGGTCTCAAAATAATATCCTGCGTACGACCAGGAGAGGAATGAAAAACTGATGAAAGTGGTAACTGCCACCTTGGGCTTGGATAGACGACCAGTCAAATGCCAGTCAGCTCGGCGCTGTGACGTCACCAAGTCCAGAGTTACCCCGCAATTTCAATACTCCTTAATTAAGACAACACTGCATACTCTCAACAATTTTCTTCTGGATAGTCCTACTTTTAAGTGAAATGTTTGTTTGTTTGTTTGGCTTTTTTATGGCGCAAGAGCATCTGGGCTATACTGCGCCAAACATGGTAAATTTCAAGTGAAATAATGTCTTATGCATTTTTGATTATTTTCCAAAAAATCTGAATTTTCAGTAATCCGATCTGGTCTCGGTTCCGTTTAGCTCGAAGTATGGAGACTTCGCTGTACTGGAAAACCCATCATAGAACAAAAAATTCATGTCAAAACGTTCTTCGACATTCCTTGACCCTTCCAGTTGGAGTCAAGGAGCGATATGTCGTCCTGGCAGGAGCAACAGCCGGATTTGCAAAAGACGTAATTATTTAGCTTGTTCCGGACGCATGTGATTTATGCCCCGAAAGTGACGGGCGTGCCTTCTGAAACATGACCGGTTCCAAACGGTCATTTGCATTCGTGGCACATGTCTAATGCACACTACACCCATCCTCATCTATTACAGCAAGCCTTGTTAACAATGTAGCATAACAAATGTAACTTCGGTCGGCTCCAAAAACTTAGAAAAAATTGTTTCCAGTTCAGGTGTGTTTATTAAATAGTGACCTTTTGCAACCATTGCTGTTGTATGAGACAATTATTTTTTGCTGAGTCTTTAGCCTCCAGAAACGGTGAGTCATCATGAAAAAGCACTAAAGTCTTTGCGAAAATTTGGCCTGGCAACACTCACATTATCATATATAGAACAGGTAATTAATCATATGGGTAACGATGTCAACTCAGCGAGATTTATTCTGAATTTTTGCCACGTCATTGTATATGTTCATTCATAACGGTAATAAATAAAATAATAAATATGAAATCAGCTAAAAATAGCTGAATTGTGATGTAAGCTTTTAAGACCTACTCCCTACCCACCCGGACTTCTCAATAAATTCCCGCGGCTATACCGTGTTGAAAAAAAAAAAAAATATATATATAAGAGTTAATTAAATTTAAAATACTTTAAAGCTACAACCGTGTTATTTTAAAATTGGCGACATTAGGCATAAAATAGTCGAAATTTGGTGAAAGTTTTGGCAGGAGAACGTTGCGAAAAATTGTCATAAAACCATGGAAATACCTGCCGATTGTTATTGATGCAAGCTCAGTAAGAATTCTTCCACTGCTAAAATGGTTATCTTTATATATATAAATCTGTAAAGATATAACTATGGGCGGAATATACAAAAAATAAAAAGAGCGTGGCTTGTTATTATGGTCAGAGGCGGACAGGGTCCCCTCAAAGGACTCATACTTTGGATTTTCGGAGGGCGTGAATCCTTGCCCATTCCGAGCCACAAGCCCCCATCACCCATGAGGGCGTACCGACCCAGTCCGCCCCTGATTATAGCTCAACATTTGGATTCACTCAAATCTCCACGACCTTAAGCTAAACATTTGACGCTTCAAGCAATCGCGCGACTTGTATTCTGAAAACTATGGAGTTAAAATGTAGGCCCCTTTTATATAAGGAAGTCATTTATTACGTAACGTATGCATGCTGTATGATAAAATAAAAAGAGATGCATGGGTGACAGTATTAATGTTTAGAAGCTACGTTTACCGTTTGACAACCTGAAGGTTAGTGGGTCGAAACTATAGATGAGTTAGGACTCATTTTAAGAGTCTCGAGCTCAAAATACTTTAAGGGAAATTTGAACCCGAGTCCGAAACTTCAAATATAACTTTAACCCCTTGAAGTAGGATTTAAATTAAAAAAAAAAAAAATGTTAAACTACACCATTTAATTTCTTTTACCATTTATATACATGTATTTCTATAATATTCTGAAAACGAATCACATAATTATACTTCTTGGAAAATTTCGATTTAGAAAAATCATTATTATTTTTTTTTAAACATTTGCAAGCCAACTTACAATCCAACTCGAACCAAAATTTATAAAAGCGCCGAAAAAGGCACCCCCCATTTTACGATAACCCTTCTCACCATTTTTTATTTTAATGAGCTATCTCCTATTTGGCTATTTTGTAGCTAAAAGTAGCTATAAAGGGAATACGGAAACCCGTGCTAAGCAGCTAAATCTAATACCTCATTCTTTAGAAGGAAACCAAATTTCCTTTGCGGACGCCCACGCCCACGTTGCTCCAAGCTATTGATAAAGAGGGCGTCTTGAGACCAAAGATAAAGAATATCTACGACTTTGACTGACATAACAAAGCAATGCTGACACGTTCTGACATTTTAATTAAATTGGAGATGCAAATCACAATTATGCATTTAATTAAATTTTAATAATTAAATCTTTGGCTGGCATGATGAAAGTGGAAATACAGTAAAGCCATTTTCCCGTTCTTTTAATGTTAAGATAAAGAAAAACAAAACAAAAAAAGAAAAAAAAGAAAAAAACGAAACATGCTGCACTTACATTATTACTGTACACCAGTGGAATTAGACTTAGGGGAAGACACAGATTTTCTTCTTGGGGAGGGGGTGTCTTTGACAGAATTTGCCATGGTCTTGGAATAACACCCTTCATTTATCATGAAAGTTGGAATTTTTTACAGTGAAAAAAATATTTGAGGGTGTCATGACCCCTGTGACCCCCGGGTTTGCGCTTTAAGAGATTATTGTGCGATTAATGCATTTTATTATTTTCCACATTAGAAAACGAATAGTATACACAAATGCAAGTATAATTCATGGCAAGCGTAGACATAAGTAAGGAGGGGGAGGCCAATGGAGTAGGAAAGGGAGGGGTTGGGGGGGCTCGAGCTCTCCCCTTGGATATCAAAACACACTATTTTCTCTTAGGCGAAATTACGTAATCTTCTTTAAAGTTACCTAGACCCTAGCCACACACGCACAGATAGATAGATAGATAGATAGATAGATAGATAGATAGATAGATAGATAGATAGATAGATAGATCGAATTACATAATCTTCTTTAAAGTCACTTGAGGGCCCCTCATAGCCGCTTGAGGCTCCCCTACAGCCACTTGTGGACCCCCGATGAGCATTGAATTGCTACGCTATTGGGGGCGCTATATCCTTCCCTAGACCTTGAGGATAGCTGTGCCAATGACGATACGTCTAAGAAAATACAATATTTTAATTAAAATTATTTATTATCGCCCAGTTTAAGAAATTTTAAGCGGAAGACACTGATTAATACGATACCCTCTCTTTCTGATATGAATTTTGCAGATGGTAGTAAGAGGAGTCCAAAGCAAAGTAATGGTTTTCAGTAGATTCTCGTAAATCCGGTCTTCGGCTCTGGGGTAAAAGGGAAAGGGCTATAGGCAGTGGCGTCGCTAGACATTTTGCGACTGAGGCGAGTGACTGTCATTGCCGTAGTTGTTGTGCCTGTCATTGTTTTTTGAAAGGCTAATTGCCGCTCCCCGAATTGTTGGGCCCAGGGCAACTGCCCCCTTGCCCCTAACTACGCTACTGACCATAGGCGTAATTTGGCGGGGGCAAGGGGGTACGTACCCCCAGTTTTTTTGGAGCAAGGGCAAAAGTACATTTTTGCCCCCCACCCCAGTTTTGTGGCGGTTTTTTTTGCGTACAATCAGTATTTTCCCTGCCATTTAGCGAGAATACTTAACTTTCTCTTGACTCTTTAAAAGAAAAAGTGCAGCTCTTCTGATTCTACAATAGTACACTTCCATTCTATCCTTCTTCTATACTGTTTACAACTGAAAAGCTCAGAGCCATGCAAACGTAATTTTTCATAACAATGCACAAACCAGTAAAAAGTTGATGCTTGGATAACACAGAGCGTGTGAAGCATATATGTGAAGCATATATGTGAAGCCTTCAAATCACAACAGAAAAATCACGAGGCAATTAGTCAGCACAACGTCATCTAGAATAATCCTCAGAAGGAAAATGTTTGTTTGTTTGTTTTGTGGTTTTACGGCTCAAAGACTACAATGGTCATGCTGCGCCGGGACCTACTGTTTTCCGAGGAATCCGAACCTCTTAAGGCCTAGGGAACCAAACCCCGGACTACAGTGAGCAGTGCGATCTTTATGAGATCTCTGAGTAAGCGTTCTTTGCACCGTTGGGAGTCGAACCCGAATTAACGGCGCACTAGGCGAACGCGTTACCACACTGCGCCACCGCAGAGCCTCCCCGGATCGAACTAGGAAAAATGATCAATCAGCTTGATGTCTAAACAGCAGCGTAACGTGAGGGGTGCCACCGGGGCGAAAGCCCCCCCCCTCCCGCGCAAAATTCTTAGGGGCACAAAATTTCAATTTTGGACTGGAGGAAGAGGGTACTAACAGGTTTTTGCGGGCGCAATACTTAACTTCCCCCGGGCTCTGGCAACCCATACTACGCAGCTGTGTCTAAGAGAAAGCATTGGTCTGTTCATCGCACAAAAATTTGATGAAAACTTCTTTTGCGTCATTAAGATCAGACAGAAAGATGCACCCATACACAAAACAACTTTTACGATGGATAAACAATTAGTCTGTCCTAAACACGAACTTTCTTTAGAGAACTGTGAGGAAGGATGTAAATACCCACAGCCTGTTAATAATAATAATGCGCTGTTCATCAACCTTTAAGCGAATTAAACTCGAATATTATTGTATATGTATATTGTATATGTGCATGTATTTACTGCATGCACATATGTTACTCATATAGATTTTATTTTCAAAGTTTGGAATTATAAATTCTAAAACCGTTTTAGCGGGAATTAAGCATGGCGAGCAGTTTCGTTGGCCCCAAGCCCTTCGTTATATGCCTGTCCTACTGTATTATAAATTGTCTTAATTCTAGACACCAATGTTTGTTATAAATAGAGCCCGAATTATATGCACCAAAAAATCAGCAAAATATGCATGCAAATAATTGCTAAAATACCCTAAAATATGTAATTATATGCATTCAAAAATTTGAAACATAACATGTACTTAAAATCAACAAGCAAGTGAAAGAAAATTGCCTAAGGTCGATATTTAAATTTAATTGGTTTAAGATTAATTAACATTTATCCGCATCTCTCTAATTCGCAATTCTCTAATCCGAAACTCTCTCACTCGCAACTCTCTCATTCGCAACTTTTTAATCCGTAACTCTCTAATCCGCAGCTCTCTAATTCGCAACTCTCTAATCCACAACTCTCTAAAGCACAATTCTCTAATCCGAAATTCTCTAAGTAACAACTTTAATTCACAACTCACTAATCCGTATCTTCCTAAGCCGCAACTCTCTAACCCGTAACTCTCTAGTCTGCAACCCTCTAATTCGCAACTCTTTAATCCGCGATTATCTAATTTGTAACTCTCTAGTCTGCAACCTTCTAATTCACAACTCTTTAATCCGTAACTCTCTAGTCTGCAACCCTCTAATTCGCAACCCTTTAATCTGCAACTCTCTAATTTGTAATTCTCTAGTCTGCAATCCTCTAATTCACAACTCTTTAATCCACAACTCTCTAATTTGTAACTCTCTAATCCGCAACTCTCTAATTCACAACTCTCTAATCCGCAACTCTCTAATCCGCAACCATCTAATTCGCAACTC
This sequence comes from Dysdera silvatica, assembly GCA_006491805.2. Classification (NCBI taxonomy): domain Eukaryota; kingdom Metazoa; phylum Arthropoda; class Arachnida; order Araneae; family Dysderidae; genus Dysdera; species Dysdera silvatica. Next base: position 27,432,477 of record QLNU02003225.1, on the reverse strand, counting down.
TCTAATCCGCAACTCTCTAATTCTCAAGTAACTCGGTAGGTTTTCAATGTTAACAATAGCCACCATTATTGCATTTACGGAAGATTTTAACCTTACTCCTTTTTATTGTATGCAGACAGACAGACAGGCAGGCAGACAGGCAGACAGAAAAACCAAAAGCAATAGCGGGTTCAATATCTATTGAAACCCGCTAAAAATATGCACTTAAATGTTATTTCCACTTATTTAAAAAAAAAATGTTCTGTAACTTAAAACAAAAGAGTGGTTTTATTACTAACTATCTGAGTAGAAATATTTAATGTACAGCATCATTGTATTATACCTTATCACTATTTTTCTATTAATATTTTGAACAATTAAAATTTTTCTTCTGGTATTCAATAGCATTCGATGCCAAAAAATTCATTTTCTACTAAGGTTATTGAATAATATTTATAACATTTAACAGATAGTTTATGATGGACAGCCACACCGTGGTAAAATATCAGCCACGTCCATTACTAGTTGGTAATATTGCTGAATTTTATCCCCTGTTTAAGTGCTCGTTGTGTTTAATCTGACCTTAAGTTATCAACTCGTCTATCCAAAGTAGAGGGGAAAGTGCGCGTTCTGGATAATGGGCGTGAAGCTTGGGACCACCCGGACCAGTTATGCAGAACGCCTAATTTCCCCCTACTATCAAAATAGAAGTAAACCCTTCCGTCTCTCAGCTAAAAATAGTGCCTAATTCAGCAGCGAATGTAACTACATTTTTTGAAGACCCAGGACGTAGTTTTAAACATGTACAGTTAAAAATCCATTTTATTTTCTGCTGATGTCGGAGTAAAAGGGAATTTAACTGTAGCGTCGTGTGAAAATTTTCCGATAAAAGAATAATAAAATTCTTAAAAATATTGAAACCCTTGAAATATGCATTCATTCCGCAAATTCACCGTTTTTATGCACTAACGTTGAAAAGAGCTCAAATGTGCAACTGCATATGCACATATACATTTGCATATAATCCGGGCTTTAGTTATAAATGTAAATTTCAAAGAAACTAGTAGTTAGGTTGCGAGCAACAAACTGTATTTGCGTCTGGAGATGTTTTACTGACTGGGAAATGACAGGATGTCGGTTTCATCCTTTTTATTGGCTTCTCTTTTTCCCCATCTTTTACCCAAATCCAACGTTTACGCCTCAAATATCTTAATATAAAATTGAGATTTTTTTTTATTCTTTTTCCCTCTTTTTTCCAATTTTGTTTTCTTCTCGACTGTCGGTTATCTCATTTTGATTTGATGGTCTAACCGGCGCCATCTATTTCGATTGACTCAGACTGAAAGAGCAATTGGCATGAAGGCCAAGCTGCCAAATGCGCCAAAATCGATAAATTGTGGAGAAGAGAAAAGGACAAAGCATGTAAACGAATACGGAAGAGAAATAGTCGTATCTTAATTCGTTCGGTTATATTCAAATCGAATTGTTTGTGATAAAGTTTGAAGGAAGTTTGAAATTTTCGAAAACTTTGATGTCTTGGGTTAAGTTTTCGTGTGTATATTTGATTCATTGTAATTAAGCATTATCTATCCAATGCCGACGGAGAATTTTTAAAATTTTGCGCCCTGAGAGGAAATTAGGGAGCAGAGGGGCGCCAACTTTAAGAAAATATTTGGGGAAGCTGAAGGGAAAAATGCGTATGCGCAATCAGGTGAGGCAACTATAAACTCAAAACATAACATAATAATAAAACATAATAATACACAATAATAAATAAATAAATAAATAAATAAATAAATAAATAAATAAATAAATAAATAATAATAAAACATAAACATAAAACACAAACAAAAATAAATGGTTTATTTTTTTATGGCTGAAGCAAACTTGGTCTTTTAGGGTTGGCGCCCTTTACTGCATCGTGATCCTGGATTTGGTCCAGAAGTTACAGATACTTCGGGACACTGGCAGCTCTGGACTAACATGGCCTTGGATGTCCTTGCGCCATACAACGGAATAAACTAACCAATCTTGATTCTTTTTTCCCACCACGAAAATCTCTTTACACAGAGGTGAGCGAAATCCTTCACGAAATGACTCCTTAAATGACTCCTTCCATCATGTAAGGATCAGTAGATGAGCTCAATGGCTCATTCACTATAACGGTTTGACCAATCTTTGCTCTGAAAGTATTAACCACAATTCGTTGACCAGACAAATTGGAGAGTCGTTCGGACAACCCTTTCGTTCATGAACGTAAACGTTAAATTTGTTTCACAGGCAGAAAAATTCCAGACTGCCCCAACTTGGGGGCAACGTTGGACACTAACTCATTGTGTTTTATGATGCAAAAACAGCCGATGTCATGCTGTGTCGGTACTTCCAGCGCTCAGAGAGGTGGGGGCGACCTGTGTCCTTGTCGTGACAGGTGGCCTTTTTAGCAATCAAATACAGCCTTTTGAACGGATTCAAATTTTGCAGAATAATTTTTTTTATTTTTACTGATAAACTTTTTTCGCCTTTTTCATTTTTGTCTTAATTTTAAAATAAATGTTTTTAAAATACGGAATAGTAGAAGGGAAGTTTAGCGAAGTTTAGCGAAGTTTAGTCTTCCGCCCTGCGGTGGCGCAGTGTGGTAACGCGTTCTCCTAGTGCGCCGCTAATCCGGGTTCGACTCCCAGCAGTGCAAAGAACGCTTACTCAGAGATCTCATAAAGATCGCACTGCTCACTGTAGTCCGGGGTTTGGTTCCCTAGGCCTTAAGAGGTTCGGATTCCTCGGAAAACAGTAGGTCCCGGCGCAGCATGACCACTGTAGTCTTTGAGCCGTAAAACCAAAAAGAAACGAAATAATTCTGATGATTGACTGATACAATTAAAATCTGCGGCCTGCTTAGATTAGTTAACTTCATGCGGCCATCTAATATGAAAAATTGTCTCATAGCTCTAGTCTAAGGGGCCCAAATTCCAACTTACGGCGAAAAAAAAGAAACAAAAAAACGCGATGTATGGTACCACTGGACCTAAACTTGGATTATCGCCGCGATAGATCAACGCGTTATTTTTACGTTATTTCAAGGCGGATATTAAGTTGCTGTCCAGGTCGGTTCCACACATCTTCAAAAAAGGTCAGTACGTGTTTCAATTTTCGCTTAAATGCTTTTGAAATCTATGACACTTAGGCCAGACGTTCATGTTCATAAGCTTATTTCATTTCCCCCTGTAAAGGCCTTAAAATCCCTTTAGGAAAGGGAAACTCACTAAGAAAAATCCCTTTTATATAATTAGACTTTGGAAATTCTATCCGTACTGGAAAAGAAATTGGAAAGTTCGTATTCACAAAAGAATTATGGTTTCTAAACGAATTTGTAAACTAAAACTGCACTACTGGCACCAAATTTCACGAGCCATATCCAGTTCCGAAACGAAATTTAGCAAAAATGAAATTGGAAATTCTGTGAAATAAAAAAAGATATACAAATTGAATGGTGAGAAATATAAAGGGAAAAGTATTAACTTTTCAATAGTGTAGCATGAAAGGAATATTCACAAGATTAGAAGAGGTTTGTAAATTACAAAAATTGCTGATTTTTCTCTGAGAAACGTATGAACACATTGCTAGGTGATTCTAAACATGGAATTTTATAAGAAAGGTGAAAGGTTTACATTATGCCTTTACTAGGCGTGCAGTCAATAGGACGTATCTCATTAACCTATTACGGACTTATATAATTTATGTCGATGGGATGCCACCACTGACGTAGTTGGAGAGAGAGAGAGAGAGAGAGAGAGAGAGATGGCTTAGCTTTTTTTAGAAAAAATTTAGTTTTTTGGTTTAGCCAGTGGTTTCTATAGTGCCCTTCCCCCCTACACATTTACTCCCAGATTTAGAGGCTTTTTTGAGCTAATAGACTCAGTGATACATTACCATTTATGATGATACATTACCGTTGGTTTATTTTACTCCAAATGTACCAGGAATCAAACCCTGTTATACATCGAGAACATCCTATCTACAATAGATAATATTAACTGTTTGGTGCCAAAACTATTGATTTGGCAACTACGATATCACATGGAGCGGCAACACCATTTTTGTACATGTCCCTATGGTTTCCCGTGAGGAAATGTACATTAATGAAAGAGTCAGCTCTCTCTCTCTCTCTCCTTTTCTGGGAAATATGTATAACCAGCTGAGAGAATACTTGTATGGAGAAGCGTATATGACGCATGTAGCGACTCCAAAAAGGAACATGTCATACAGTAAAACATCCCAACTGCGATATCCGATATAACGATAAATCCCTCTGCGATGATAATCTATATAATAATCGATTAAATTCTTCTCGGTCCGTATAATGGTCGTGTAGAGAGGTTTTTTTGTATTAGTAAGTTTAAATAAACGAGTTTTAAACCAATATTTGTTGTTCTATATTGTCTATTGAGACCTTCGCTTTGTTTGAGTACGACTCCAAACAATATCTATGAATTAATATGTGATATGGACAGGGGCGCAGGTCCAGTGCGCCCTCATGGTCGATAGGACTCGCGTCTCCGAATGGACAGAGACTTGCGCCTTTCGAAAATCCAAGGCATGCGCCCTTTGAGATGACCTAGGATATAGATAACTTACATTATCAAGTTTATACTTAGAACGTCTAAAACATTAGCTATTAAAAAGGAAATATCAAGATCCACTATAAAACACGATATCTATAAAAAATACTAAAAACAAGGTATTTACATAATTAGAAATTAATATAAATAAAATATTAATATTAAAAGTTTCAAGTATTTAAGTGAAGCTAAAATAAAACTATCCTTTTACTGAGTTTCGAACAAAACGCTCTGGTAAGATTTGCTTTTATAACTCAAGTTTTTAGTCGATTGAACTTTTTTAATTTACTCAAAAGCGCAATAAATTAAAAAAAAAAAAAAATCAAAACGAGGGAAAAAAAAGTATAAAAAAAACTGTAATTCAAAAGAGATAGAATAAAAACATAACTGTAATTAAAGTAAAATCAACTGAAAAATTGCTTCCGAAGGGAAAAAATTAATGCCCGCAATTAAAAAATTACACGAAAAAATCCGTCCTATTTAACGCTAAAAAAAAGCAAAAGCATAATTTTTATTTTAAAAAAACGAAGAGAAAAAATGTTAAAAAAACATCAAAGCTTTTAACAAAGATAATATATATTAAACGATAAAAACTACTAATTTTAGAAAAAATGGTACGGCGTAGGGATTTTTTTTAACTATTTTAAATAAAAATTCGGAATGTTTTGACTTTAGAAATATATTATATTCTCTTTCGTTCACAAGTGAGCGGAAGCATATGAGCATGGATGATACCGTACTCACAGGCAGTGGCGTATTCAGAATATTTTTTGGGTGGGGGAACAGGCTCTGTAGAAGTGTTGGCATTCATTCAAATTCCCATAATACCTAGTATAAACTGAGCTTGTCCGCTAAGTAGGGGTGCGCGGATTGAGGCAACCCTCGAATTTATCACTGTTTATATAAAGGAAAATCTGGGAGGATTCTATTTAAAGTGGACCCCGCTTAACCGGCCGGTAAAGATTGACCGGTTAATCCAAGAATTAACCGGCTCATAGAAAAATGGTAATATTGAGATATTATAATGGTAAATTTTAAACTAATTGGCTTTAAAATGATAAAAAAAATTATTATTTAAACAAGAAAAAACAGGCAACCTTAGAAATTTCTAAACACATTGATAAAAACTGAAGCGAGTGGACGACCGACCCTCTCAGGCCGAAGAGATGAAAGTGCTCGGTTAAGAGAAGTTTACTGTAATAACTTTCTAATGGAGCCCACAAGAGGTAAACCAATTTGATCAGCTTGGATGAAAGTGATTTGTTGTCGTCGACAACATTTTGAAATCGATCTACGCTTAGCCGTTTTAGCTATGGTATTGCGTAATCTCAGAAAGAGGCGGAGGGGTATGTAAATATGTTGGCGATATCAGGTAAGATGCGTGAGAGGCAGTGGACGCCAAGGTCGTGCCCACTGAGGGGGGAGTTGGGGGTTAAGCCCCCCCCCAATTTTAAATCCTGCGCGAGGGGCTGCTGGGTGCAATTTATTGACAACAAAATCGTTAGCCAGAAATCATTGGCGTACGCAGAAAGTTCATAAGGGGGGGGGGGTTATAATCCACATTAACACCTCCCCCTACCTACCCCAGTGCCAGAAATGTAAATTGAGAAACGTTTATGACAACTTCTCTTGCACAATGAATCCTGAATTGTCACGCAATGAGTATTGCGCAAATAAGAATCGTAGAACGTAGATTCACATGTTACATAAAGCATATCGATCAGTTTTAGACAAACGTCGCTCCTTTTCGTCAGGAGTGCACCCACAAATAAACACAGAGAGTTCCCATAGCATGCTACTGTTGCCTTTCATGAAATAGCACAAAATTACAACACTCCACATTCACTTAAATAAATCTAACACTACGCAGATTAAATTAAACAACAATATCAGTCAACGTTTATTGGCGTAGTGATACCAACTATATATGGCCTGCAAAAGGGTTGCTGGTATCTAACTGGAAGGAGACCCACACGCTGAACGTATGTGACGATGTGTGGAACCGGCCAGGCCAGTAACCTAGTGTCCTACCCCGCCTTCAAGTGGTGCAGGCTGAGCTTTCTATTTATGTGGCAAATTAATATTTGCTGCACGGATAGAAAGGCGGAAGGGGAGGGCTAATTCACCAACCCGTCTAGCCAGCGTGGTGAAATTATGGCTAATTCCTCCATTATGTTGACACACCAGAAACCATGGCCCCTAGTCTCCAGGTGCTGGAGTGCTCCTGATCAAGGCAGCGGTCAGTGTGGCATGAAAGCAGGGGGTGCTAAGAATCACTGGAATGGCCCAGGCTGCCGTTTGTTATTGACCTTGGCTACGTTTAATGGACGATCCCTTGCTTCTGAAGCAAAACTTCAGGAATTGGAAGAAGAACTTGACAAGATCAAATGGGACATTGTAGGACTCAGTGAAGTTAGAAGAAAAGGTGAAGAGTTGGTGGAACTTAAAAGTGGACATTTGTTTTATTATAGAGGAACGGAAACTGGAAGAACAAGTGGTGTTGGCTTCTTAATCAACAAAAGAATTAAAGACTGTCTTCTGGAAGTTGAAAGTACATCAGATCGAGCAGCGAGGCTTGTTGTTCAACTAACCCAGCGATACCAACTTCAAATAGTACAGGTATATGCACCAACATCAAGCCATACCGACGAAGAGGTTGAAGAATTTTATGAAGAAATCAAAGAGTTACACACCAAAGGGAAACAACATATCAAGCTCATCATGGGGGATTTCAATGCAAGAATTGGACAACAGGAACAAGGAGAGACATCGGTTGGTAAATACGGATATGGGGAAAGGAATGAACGTGGCGATCAACTCATCGAATTTGCAGAAGCTGAAAACCTTAGCATCATGAATTCATTTTTTAAGAAGAAACCGCAAAGAAAATGGACATGGAAACACCCAAATGGGGGAACTAGTGAAATTGACTATATCCTGGCAAACAAGAAATCAATTATTGAAGATTGCAGTGTACTGAACAGATTTAATACTGGAAGTGATCATCGAATGGTGAGATGTAAAGTGCACTTAAATACTAAATTAGAACGACAGAAGCTCATTAGGAAACAAGTAAGTAAGAGGGTGGATCTAATGAAACTGAAAGTAAATACCGAGGCATTCAAGTTGGAATTAAAAAATCGCTTTTCTGCACTGGAAGGACTTATTGATGAAAGTGATATCTCAGAAGCAAATGAAAACATTGTTAAGACAATAGTTGAAACTGCTGGGGAAATTGGTGGTGTAACCTGTAAAAAGCACAATAGCAAATTATCTGAGAAGACGAAACAGCTCATGAAAAGGCGAAGAGATATGAAGGTGGACAATCGAAATACCAGTTCCAGGATTGAGTACATAGAACTTTGTAAAACTCTGCGCAAAAGCATGAAAGAAGACATAAGAAAATTCAACTGTGAGCTAGTAAGGAAAGCCATTGAAAATAACAAGAGCCTTAGGGTTGTTAAAGGAAGTTTATCTGTTGGGAAGAAACACATCATTGCATTAAAAGGAGAGGATGGCACCGTAACAAGAAATAGGGAAGAAATACTTAGAAGAGTTGAAGAATTCTACAAAAAACTATATGAAAGTAACAGTGGATTAAACGAAGACATTGAAATAGTCGAAGGAACAGCTCCTAAAATCTTAAAAGAAGAAGTTTCATTTGCAATAAAAAATATGAAGAAAGGAAGAGCCCCTGGTGATGATGGTATTACATTAGATATCCTAAAAGAAGCTGGAGAATATGTAGAAGACATACTTGCAAAATTCTTTACCAAATGTCTTAACAGCGGTAACATACCAAACCAATGGGATTCTGCAACAGTAATTCTTTTGCATAAAAAAGGTGATAAAGAGGATTTAAAAAATTACCGACCAATTAGCTTGTTACCTGCTATTTATAAAATCTTCACAAAAGTTCTAACACATCGCCTGCAGAAAAAATTAGATGCAGCTCAACCAAGAGAACAAGCTGGATTTCTAAGTGGATTCAGTACAGTGGACCATATTCAAGTATTAAGAGAACTAATTAAAAGGACACATGAATATGAACTTCCATTGTGTGTGGCATTTATTGACTATGAGAAGGCCTTTGACTCTATTAAAACATCAGCAGTCATCAACTCTTTAAGATCAGCAGACATCGAGGATGTGTACATTGACATGGTGAAATGTGTGTATAAAAATGCAAGTGCAAAATTTCGGTTACATAAAGATACCAAAACTATTAAAATTGGTAAAGGTGTGAGGCAGGGAGATACCATTTCTCCAAAACTTTTTACTTCAGCCTTACAGATGAGTTTCACAGATAAATTGGATATGACAGGGAATAAAAATAAATGTTTATATTTAAATCATTTGCGTTTTGCTGATGACATCATTATTTTTCAACGAACCCATCAGACTCCAGGACATGGTACAGGAGCTCTCAACTAGAAGTAAAGAAAATGGACTCAAGATAAACCTACAAAAAACTAAGATCATGTTCAATAATTTTGTAGAGGAAACAAAAATATAAGTTGACAACACTGAACTAGGAATTGCTGATTCATATATTTACCTTGGCCAGCTGATTTCAATGGATGGTGACATTATGAAAGAGCTCAACAGACGTATTAAACTTGGCTGGAATGTATTTGGAAGAAACAGTTTTATTCTGAAGAGGAAATTGTCTTTGTGTCTAAAATAAAGTTCTTCAACCCATGTGTATTGCCAGTCCTCTCTTATGGATCAGAGACATGGAGTCTAACAGTTGGAGCAATACGAAAGTTACAGACAACACAAAGGAGCATGGAGAGGTGCATGCTTGGAATAACTAGGAGAGATCGGAAAAGGAACACTTGGGTGAGAGAGCAAACTAGAGTGGAGGACATCATTGTTAAAGTAAAAGGGCTGAAATGGCGATGGGCTGGGCATATTGCAAGAAGAACTGATCAACGATGGACAACAGAAATTCTGAACTGGATTCCAAGAGACCACCGAAGACCTAGAAAACGTCCTCAAACTAGATGGGTGGATGAAATAAGAAAACAGGTTGGGGTGACTTGGAAGCGAATTGCTCAGGATAGACTTGTGTGGAAAGCATTTGGAGAGACCTTCATCCAGCAGTGGATAGATAATGGTTGAATATGATGATGATATATATATATGCCCATTATACTTAAAGTTTGATTTAAAAGGTCACC
>QLNU02003225.1:27370813-27383878 GCA_006491805.2 Dysdera silvatica | reverse complement strand
TTGTCCCTCGCTATTTGCGGGTTTGGTATTCTCGATTATGTTTTTCTATTCTCAAAATATATTTTTTTAATAAAAATAGAAGTTTTTATGTCAAAACAATAATGTATACATATTATTACGCATAAGCCTACTGTATAACGTACTAAAAACAAAAGGATAAAGATAGAGTATTTCATCATCATATTCAACCATTATCTATCCACTGCTGGATGAAGGTCTGTCCAGCTGATATGCTTTCCACACAAGTCTATCCTGAGCAATTCGTTTCCATGTCACCCCAACCTGTTTTCTTATTTCATCCACCCATCTAGTTTGAGGAGGTTTTCTAGGTCCTCGGTGGTCTCTTGGAATCCAGTTGAGGATTTCATTTGTCCATCGTTGATCAGTTCTTCTTGCAATATGCCCAGCCCATCGCCATTTCAGCCTTTTTGCTTTAATAACGACGTCCTCTACTCCTGTTTGTCCTCTCAGCCAAGAGTTTCTTTTTCTATCACTCCTAGTTATCCTGAGCATGCACTTCTCTATGCTCCTTCGGGTTGTTCGTAGTTTCCGTATTGCTGCAATCATTATACTATGTCTGATCCATAAGAGAGGACAGGCAATAAACACTGTTGAAGACCTTTCTTTTCAGACACAAAGGCAATTTTCCCTTCAGGATAAAACTGTTTCTTCAGAATACACTCTAGCCACGTTTAGTAAGTCCGCGCAGTTCCTTCATAAAGTTGCCTTCCATTAAAATCAGTTGTCCAAGGTAAATACGAGTATATGAATCTGCAATGTCCAGCTCAATGTGGTCAACCTATATTCTTTCTTTCTCTACGAAATAATTGAACGTGATTTTAGTTTTTTGTAGGTTCATCTTGAGTCCAATTTCTCTATTTCTAGTTGAGAGCTCTTATACCATGTCTTGGAGTTCTGATGGGTCGGATAAAAAGATAACAATGCCATTAGAAAACCTCAAATGATTTAAATATTAACTATTTATTTTTATGCTTTTGTTATTATAGTTTATCAGCTGAAAAATCATCTGTAAGGCTAAGGGAAAAAGATTTCGGAGAAATGGTATCTCCCTGTCTCACACCTTTACCAATCTTGATACTCGTGGTACCTTTATATAATCGAACTTTTGCACTTGCATTTTTATTTACACGTTTCACCATGTCAATGTACACATCGTCGATGTCTGTTGATTTCAAAGAGTTGATGACCGCCGATGTCTGGATGGAGTCAAAAGTCTTCTCATAGTCAATAAATGCCATACACAATGGAAGTTCATATTCTTTTGTTCTTTCGGTCAGTTCTTCTAATACTTGAATATGGTCCACTGTATTGTATCTATTTCGAAATACAGCTTGTTTTCTTGGTTGAGCAATATCAAATATTTTTCTGTAAGCGATGTGTTAGCACATTTGTGAAGTTTCATAAATAGCAGGTAATAAGCTAATTGGTCGGTAATTTTTCAAATCTGCTTCATCCCCCTTTTTTATGCAAAAGAACTTCTGTTGCAGAATCCCATTTGTTTGGTATGTTACCGCTGTTAAGACATTTGGTAAAGAATTTTGCGAATATGTCTTCTACATTTTCTCCAGCTTCTTTCTCTGGAACATTTAATATAATGCCATCATCACCAGGTGCTCGTCCTTTTTCTATATTTTTGATTGAAACTGCTACTTCCTCTTTTAGGATTTTAGGAGTTGTTCCTACGACTATTTCAGCGCCCTCATTTAATCCACTGTTTCCTTTACGTAGTTTTCTGTCGAATTGTTCAACCTTTCTAAGTATCAATTCCTTATTTCTTCTTACGGTGCCATCTTCTCTCTTTAGTCAATGATGTGTTTCGTCCCAACAGACAAACATCCTTTAACGTCCCCAAGGCTCTTGTTGCTTTCATCAGCTTCCCTTACTAAGTCACAATTAAACAGACTGGACTGTATTCCAGTCCAGTCTGTATAATTATCACTATGAATGCATTCACGTCCAGTCTGTATATGTAATCACTATGGATACATTCTCACGTCCAGTCTATTATAATGATCGCTATGGATACCATTCCGTCCAGTCTGTATAATTATCCTATGATACATTCCGTCCGGTCTGTATAATTATCACTATGAATACGTCACGTCCAGTCTGTATAATGATCACTATGAATGCATTCACGTGCAGTCTGTATAATGATCACTATGAATGCATTCACGTCCAGTCAATAATGATCCACTATAGATGCATTCACGTCGAAGTCTATTATATTCACTATGAATGCATTCACGTCCGGTCGCATAATTTATCACTATGGTACATTCACGTCAATCTTATAATTATCACTATGAATGCATTCACGTCCAGTCCCAAAGGTGGCCACTTTAGGCAGGTTCTACTGTATATAGATGAATTTGAATTTTATCAACCTGTGTACACTTAAACATTTTATCATTTAAAGATTTCTTGACATTCCTAACACACACACACACACACACAGTGGATAATCTGGTAAATTGACAACTTGAAAATGACTACTTTCTGTCGCTACAAGTCTCGTTAATGGTGACCACCTGTCCATGGAGACCATGGTCACCATGAACAGGTGGTTACTATAAACGACAGACTTTGGTATTAAAGTCCTTACCAGTTATATATATACTAAGTCCTTACCAGTTCTCTCTAATAAAAGTGGCCGCTTTATTCACAGGTGATCATTTTACCATGTTCCATTGTATACGCATGAGCACATTTTTTAAAGGTTGATAATGAAACATGGCGTCCTGTGTTCCTAAATTTCGAATTCTCTTGGCCATGGTAAGTTTGGTAAAGAGTAGAGAGCATCTAACGTCTCTCTCTCTCTTCCCCGAAAAATCAAAGATGCGTTTATGCTAAGCTGAAAAATGGGCTCTTTTCAAGGGCTGGTATCTAGACTACATCTACACAACCCTTTCCCCTGAGAGGGACGAAGGGAAGTCTCGGGGGGAGTGGGAAAACGAGACTACTATTTACCGGTGGCTTACCTTACCGCAAAATTCCATGTTTCCGTCGCGAGCGGTCCTTTTACAGGGAGGAATATTCTCTCGTGTAGCAAAACAGCAAAGTTAAGCGAACTTAAATAGCCAGAAAATGCAAATGACCCAGCCAGGAATTAGGCATTCCGGCAAAACAAAGGGAAAAAGCTCGTTTCCCGGAAACAAACAGCTCCTTTTATTAAATTAGCCGAACTGGGAGTTGCATGTACTTGGTATTTGCGGCTGCATCTGAAACCGGGGAGATGGCGTTCCCACGAGGGATGGTGGAGGCCTCCACAAACGAGCATCCCCATTTCCATATTGAGAACAGACAGACAGACATCAAAGCGTTTTGCTCAGAACATACTAAACCCCAAACAGACATGCATTTTCAAAGTGGCGAGCATAAAAGGCGATCATTCCCAAACTTAATGAGATTGCGAGCTTTTAGTTATTTTTTATGAGCTATGCGAAAATGTTCTGAAAGTACGTTCATCGATTAGCGTTGTGTGCGAGTGCTTCACGTACTCTAGCTTTGTTAATGGCGATTAACTGGCGACGTTAGAGGCAAAAGAGCTTATTGTTGGCCAGGAAAGTAGACAGACTGCGGTGAAATCGTCTGTTTACTCAAAATTTCGCATTCAAATTTACTTGCTAATTTGCCATTAATTTATTCTTCAATGCTTGCTCCATTGTCCCTAGGATACTTAATATCGTCTATGCGTTTATCCCAATCTAGGAAAAGGGAAAAAAAAAGGAAAAATGGTTTCCTTTTGTTAAGACTAAATTACGTTGAAATAAAACTTCTGCTATCTGCCAAATACAGTGTTTCTTAAACTGTGGTCCGTAGTTGTCTATTAAGTAGTTTTCAGGACCTTCAGAAAAATTCAGGAAACAAAATAATGAATTATTATATTTAATAGTCTACCATAGCTCTAAAAAGCACCTGTTTACAAGGAGTGAAAAATCGATATTGACAACAAAATTCCTAAAACACACATCCTCGTCTAAGTGCTTAAAAAAATCAATATCGGATTATAAAAACGTGATACCTTGGATGCTTCTGATATCTAAATAATGAAGGACAAAATACAATTATTCAGCCTGTAACTGATACTGGTCAACACGGGCCGATATTATTAAACTAGAGTTGGTAACCTTAGTTTCAGACAATACATTTCTTAATTTTTTCATGAGAAAGTTCCCTTCTCCTCGGTGGTCCGCGGTAACTAAAAGAGAGAATATATATTTTTTTTAATTGTGCAAAAAGGATTATGGAATTGGGAAAGGTGGTTGCAAAAGTGACGCTGTTATCCTACACATGATCTGATGTACAAAGAGTCAGCGTGACGGCGGAGAGAAAAGAATATTTAAAATAATCTATGAGTAACCAAAGTTTTGGAATCGCTGGTTAAATAGCTGCAGGAGAAAATAAAGAAAGGGAGAGAGAGAGAGAGAGAAAGAGAGAGATTATATTATATTTTTTATTCAGTCATCTGTGTTAAAAAAATAAAAAACAAACGATCACCTAAAAAGACACGGATAATAATACGTAGTATATAAAAATTCTAATATGAAAATATATTAACTTGAAAAAATATGTTTGCATGTAATGTTTAACACTAATGATATGATTTTGTGAAATTCTGTAGCACCAAATGGTGTAAATATACTTAAAAATTTAACTTTTTTTTTTTGTAAATTGCAATTATACAATGACGTGCGTGTGTGTGTGGTATGCGTGATGAATAGTTTGAAAATGATTGCATTAGAAGTGAGTTCGTTGACGCTGATCTCTTTCATTTTAAAAATAGAATATTTTGTAATAACCATTACTAGAATGGGTTCCTTAAAAACTATTATTATAAGCGATATAATAATTCAGATTTAGAGCAAAGTTGAAGTGGTTAAAAATTTTAATAAAACATAAACATGATTTTCCAACCATTCAAATTGATGGGTCATTATCAGATGTTACAAAATATGAAAATAGAACGTTTCAATAAATCTACTTGTAAAACAAAATCAAGACACGTGAAAAACAAATCCGATCACTTTCAAGGAATTTAAATACAAAATAAATGCGTACAAAATATAATAAAAACAACAATTAAAGTATAAAATATAATATATTAAACGTCAATTTGAACTACTTAACAGGAGAGAGAGAGAGAGAGAGAGAGAGAGCATGAGCTACTTACAATTACAGAACATTCAGTAATACAAGCAATATTTTTTCTATCAATAATTTCTAATGATTCTCTAAATCTAAACGATCTCACATCATTCGTTACAAAAGCCAGTTTTTTAGTCTAATCAAAATGTGATATAGCATCATTATTATGAACAAATTGTGCTGAAGCAGTATTAAACCTTCCAAAGCGTATGTCAGCTTTGTGCTCCTTAATTCTTACGATCAATCTTCTATAAGTACTTCCAATATATTAACTCACATCATTACAATTGTTAAAAGTAATTGTAATAGTATAAACACTACCATTATCTTCCTATGAAACATAGTCTCTATCACTTTTTGTTCTAGAAAAAAACTCGAACCTTTTTTTAAACGCAAAAAAAACCCAGTTAATTTTACTCAAAGCTTTTCTAATCGGGGCAAAAATTGAAGGAAAAAATCGCCAAGGTCCAACAAATTTTCTGTTTTTTGTAGTCTGCTGGCAGAATCGGAGTACTATAAGTTTACTTTTTTTTAAAAATCTTAGTAACTCTTGTTCTAGGCATACCGGAGTTAATAGCTTTGTTAAAAATTAAAACACGTTCTTCATCCCTAAGCTGCTCAGAATTTTACAAACGATAGGCACTATGTAAATGCGAAAAAACACACGCTTCAATTTGTGACGGGGTTGTTTAGAAGAATACAAAGAAAACTTGGCTACTTTATTAGGTATATGATACATAGAAATGTCAAAGTGCTCAGGACGTCTTTTAGCAAATAAATACAAAAATTTAAACTATTTTGGTAATCTTCTTCCTGTACAGTAAATTTCATAGAAGGGCAGAAATGATTAAATTCATTAAGCAACAAAACCGTGGTTAATCTTCTCAGCATCATACATAAATATCATATATTGATCATATAAAAACCATATATTGATCATATAACATCATATATTGATCATATAACATCATATATTGATCATATAAATATCATATATTGATCATATAAATATCATAGCAGCTGATCATATAACATCATATATTGATCATAAATATCATATATTGATCATATAAATATCATATATTGATCATATAAATATCATATATTGATCAGTATAATCATATATTGATCATATAAATATCATATATTGGTCATAAATATCATATATTGATCATATAAATATCATATATTGATCATATAAATATCATATATTGACTCATATAAATATCATATATTGATCATATAAATATCATATATATTGATCATATATAAATATCATATATTGATCATATAAATATCATATTGATCATATAATATCATATATTGATCATATAAATATCATATATTGATCATATAAATATCATATAAATATCATATATTGATCATATATAAATATCACATATTGATCATATAAAACCATATATTCCTTTTATGCTTTGTGATGTAATGATTTGCAATTATTGTATGAATATGTTTTTTAACAGACTTTCCAAGTTATTGAGATCTATCTCTATATTATACTTTCAAAATAATCCTACTAGCAAAAGCAATTATCAAAACAAAAGCCGTTTGCACTGCACATGCCACTGTCGACGAGAGGGGCGGGGGCAGCAGGGTTGTAACTCTGAGGGGCGCAGATGAAGTTTAGGGGCCGGCACTGGCAAGGATCTGTGCTGTGGGGGGGCTCCGGTCCAGGAAGGGGGTCATAGGCACCGGACGAAGTAAGCTCAGGGGCCTGTAAGTGGGCCCTTAGTGACCCTCATACTACAATATAAATGTATTATTGTTTTAAAATGCACAATATTGTTTAGCATTGAGATTACAAGATTAGCTGCTGTGCTGAAATCCCGGGTTCAACTCTTAATGCGTGCTCGTTTTTTACACCCCGTAGTTAGGGTTTTGGATGTCTAGGGGACAGTACGGATAATTAGGGGGCTTATATCTGTACGTCACAAAACACATAAAATAATTTTTCTTTTGTTTGTTAAGGACCAAATAAAGACAAATGTAAACAATCAATCTATTCCACACTGGTATTCAGAATTAGAATAAGCTATCATAAGGTAGAAGGCATTTAAGAATACAAAAAACGCAGAATATAAATGGTAGAAACTGATTCGATGAATTGGAATTGATATTATTTTTCAGAAATCGATATCTTACAACTGAAAAAAAAATATTTTCTTCCGTTATCGAGCGACTAACAAAATCACTCAAATCTTTCTAAACTGAAAATTATTTTTTTAAGTGATTGAAAGCAAACGCAAAAATCTCAGGTCCTTATTCAGAAGGTTCCTCAATTTTTTTTCTCTCCACATATTATTGCTTTTTTGGACTTGCTGACTGCAAAAAGATGAATGATGGGTGGATCATAAAAAGTGAAAAAGAAATGAAAGCCTAAACACAAAAATGACGATAACTGAGTACTTAGGAATTGTATGCAAAACTTCTTTTCTTTTTCTAACAGAATGGGAATGATTTATTGGACGACGTACGCCTTTTTTCCTGCTCTGAAAAAGATGGAATAATGTGCATTTTTTGTGTCTTTTTTTCAAAGGGGTTTCTGTTAGGAGAGGGTAGCTAATGGCGGTAGTGAGTGCAGGCAAAACTTTTATAAAAAATCGCTCATGGCGATTGCTAGTTATATCCAAATATTTGATCGCGGCAGAATATAATTTGGGTAAATGAAGAATTTGCACGGGGTCAACGTCCTGCATCAAATCAATGTCCGGCAATGCAGTTCGATTCCACGAATAGAATTTGGAGCTTTCTGAAGGTCTTTTGAAATTACATTAAAAGTGTTTTTCTTCATTTTTTAGAACGGAAAAGGAATTTACGAAAACATTCCCAGTTCTCTTTTTAGGAATTAAAAAGCTTGTATAAGTTTAATTTGTTTTCTTGCCTTTTTTTTATCAGTTTTCAATAAAATTGATGATAGCATCATCTTCGGAAAGATTTTGACCTCTTCCAAGTATTTTGGACTGATCATACCGAACGTTCCTATACATTGAATATTTCTTCCAGACATACTGAATATTTTTTCCTGTTATACTGAATATTTCTTCCAGACGTATTGACTATTTCTTCCGCACATATTGAATATTTCTTCTAGACACATTTGATATTCCTTCTAGATATTGAGTATTACAATATTTCTTGCCTTTCTTTATTAGTCTGCAATAGAATGCTATGATTTACATCATCTTTTGAAAGGTTTTGACCTCTTCCAACCATTTTGGATTAATTATACTGAATGCTCCTATATATCGAATATTTCTTTCAGACATACTGAATATTTTTTCCTATCATACTGAATATTTTTTCCTATCATACTGAATATTTCTTCCAGACATACTGAATATTTCTTTCAGAGATATTGAATATTTCTTCCAGATATTTTACTATATTTTCTTTTGCCTTTTCTTTTATCGTTTGGTAATGTACTGATGATAGCATATCTTTTGAAAAGATGTTGGTTTTGAACTATTTTTCTGATCATTTATACTGAATTGTTCTATATTATTAGAGATGCTTAGATTTTATTGATTTTGCTAAGACATAACATTTCTTCCAAACATACTGAATACTTCTTCTAGACTTCATTGAATATTTCCTTCCAGACATACTGAATATTTCTTCTAGGACGTATTTAATATTCCTTCTAGATATTGAGTATTACTATATTTCTTGCCTTTTTTTTTATCAGTTTTCAATAAAATTGATGATAGCATCATCTTCGGAAAGATTTTGACCTCTTCCAAGCATTTTGGACTGATCATACCGAACGTTCCTATACGTTGAATATTTCTTCCAGACATACTGAATATTTTTTCCTGTTATACTGAATATTTCTTCCAGACGTAGTGACTATTTCTTCCGCACATATTGAATATTTCTTCTAGACACATTTACTATTCCTTCTAGATATTGAGTATTACAATATTTCTTGCCTTTCTTTATTAGTCTGCAATAGAATGTTATGATTTACACCATCTTTTGAAAGGTTTTGACCTCTTCCAACCATTTTGGATTAATTATACTGAATGCTCCTATATATCGAATATTTCTTTCAGACATACTGAATATTTTTTCCTATCATACTGAATATTTCTTCCAGACATACTGAATATTTCTTTCAGAGATATTGAATATTTCTTCCAGACATACTGAATGTCTCTTCCAGACATACTGAATATTTCTTCCAGACATATTGAATCGTTCTTCCAGATATATTGAATATTTCTTCCAGACATATTTAATGTTCTTTCTAGATATTGAATATTATAAGATATTTTGAACTTTTGCATGGTTAATACAATTGCCACATATCCTTTAACATGAAAAGCCACTGGGGAATATATTTTATGATTTTCGCCGGGAGTTAAGATGGGTAATAGTTTCTGTATCCGTGCTGTACGCTCTAAATAGAGCTGTATTTATAGAGAATAAGTAGAGGAGACACCGTCTGGGCCTGGAGTTGAACCGAAGACCCTCCTTAAGAACCGGAGGGTTGTAACCAACTAGGATACCGGGACACGGGAATATTGCTCCTTTTCTTTTTATCAAGATTTTGTATGATATCATGACCCTTCAATTCCGAAACAAACGATTGTCAAATATTGAACAACACACAAAGCCAACGGGGCATATTTTTTGAGTGATTATTATGGAGGATTCAGGTGCATAATATTTTCTGTACCCACGCATAATACAAAGAAACGTATCATCATCATTCTCCTGTCGCGGTAGCCCAGTTGGTTACGAGAGTCTGGTTCTTAAGGAGGGTCCCGACTTCGGGCCAGACACGGTGACACGTATATTTTCTGCACCCATGGCTGTAATCTCTAGATAGAGATGTATTTATAATAGTGAATATTCCTTCTACATCTATTGAATATCCCTCCTGTATTTATCGAATATTCCTCCTCCTTCTACATCTATTGAATATTCCTCTTCCTATATCTGTTGAATATTCCTCCTAGGTCTATTCAATATTCCCCTATATCTATTAAACATTCCCCCTATATCTATTGAATAATTCTACTATATCTGTTGAATATTCCTCTTAGATCTATTGAATATTCCCATATATCTATTAAATATTCCTCCCATATCTATTTAATAATCCTCCTATATTTGTGGAATATTCGTCCTGTAGTTTTGAATATTCCTCATATATTTATGGAATATTCTTTATAGACCATATGGGTCACCAAATCATAGTTTATTGGCACAATATTTACAAAGATGAGCAACTTCATTCCCATACATAAATAATATAACTACATAATATTTTGCCTTACGAGAAAGGAGACAACAAAGGAGTTATAAAAAGTCCTGATATTTCTGGCTCCCCTATAGAAACCCATAAAAAACAAAAAAAAAGAGACCAAATATTCCATACGAATATTCCTTTTATATTTATTGAATATTTTTCCTAAATCAGAAATGCCCAACATACCGGAACACAAAGAACTAAAATTAACATTTCTTTTCCGTTTTAATGCTAAATTCTTTTAATATACAGAGAACATGGAGAAAGACACGACAATTTACCTACCATGAGAAAATTGCAAAATTATTATTTGTCGTGTACATGACACAGAACTTTTTTTGGATATTACATTCAAAATTAATTGCCGTTTGGAACAAGATGTCCATGGAATCAATAACAAACGCTGAAGATCTGAGCCGGAACATGCTTACCCATGAAGGAAATTTCGACGCAGCTGCTCTCGTTGGAGAAACCATTTCAACAATAAAAATTTATTAATCTCTTTCCACATATTCTCGCACCCATGAATATACGACACAACTGACACCTTTGAACCACCCACCGTTAGTTCAACATAATTTGAAATCTCTCAATATATAACGCAATTCAACATAAGTTGACGTCCCTCAACAACGATTCAACATCAGTTAAACAATAGCAAGCCCTTGTGAAATGAGGAGAGAAAAACATTGCTGTTGTCCCCTTTTATTGCCACTCCAGAAACAAGAATGCAAAGTGGGCAACACTGTCTCTAAAAGGGATAAAAAAAATCCCTCCGAAAAAATATAAAATGTGTGGCAAGTGCATAATTCCTTTCCTGGCTTGCACGTTTAAAATATGAACATCAAATGCGTTCACGATCCTTTTAGTTTTACTATTGATGCATTCGCCGCACTATGTGGACCCCTCCCCATTTTTTATTGTCGTTTTATTGCTTATCTCTCCACTTTGGCCAATTCGACAATTTCGCTTCTCCCATAATTTGGCTTTCTCATTTTTAATTTTGCGGATTTATTTGCAAGTGAAATATAAGGCCACGATAAAGTTGAGGGAAAAATGTTGTCACGTTGCTGCAACTACACAAGTTGTTTTCTTATTTATAAAATAGTGAGTTGGGGAAATTAAAAAAATCTCGAACTTCCCCTTTTATATTTATTTTTGCACATTTTGAGCTGATTTAAGAGTACTTTTAGATTAAAAATACTTTTAGGTTTTGGGAGTATTTTCTTCAATAGTAGAAGGGAAAATACTTCATGCGGATATCATCCGATGAATCAGACGCACCGTATACAACGATTTTGACTAGCCAACGGCCGGCGAATAATTTTTATACGACCCTCATTTGAAATAAGTTAAATCAAAACCTTAAATTTCGTCCATTATTCAATAATTAGGTACTGTCCGTTCACGAAAAGTAGTCCGATGGAACAGTTAGAAATAACGGTAGGTGACGTCACAAACGGCCTAGCCGATTACAGTAGAGGGGGACCCAATTTCAGAACTGGATTTTAGCGAACTTTTGTCTGCGTCAAAAACAAGTTCTGAAATGAAGTCCCCCTTCTGCTGTAATCGGCTAGGCATTTTGTGACCTCCCGTTACTTCTAACTGTTCCATCGGACTACTTTTTGTGAACGGACGGTACATTTGGCGCTAAAGTAAGAGCGGAAATAAACGAATTTCGGGCCGGTATTAAATTTGAAATACAGTGGAAACCTCATTAATGCGAACTACTTTTAAGACGACCACCACCTTATATCCCCGTCAAATTGTACAAGAAAACTTTCTGCGCTTTTAATCCTTTTTACATGAAATACCGTTTAACACGAATTGATAATCATTGACTCTTGGAAAACTTCCCCCTTAACATGAACGAAACGCCTGTTTCCAAGGTTCTTGGTGCAAATTTTTTCAAGTTCCATTCTTTCTTCGAAATAAAGAATTCCAAAGAAGACCAAAATAATGTTATTTGTTAAGGGGGACACCTTTTGTTCTGATAGCTCTAGAGCTGTGGTTCCTAACTAGTGGTCCTCGGACTTCTGGGGGGGGGGTCCGTAGAACACATTCAGAGGGTCCGTCAGAGATGACTTCCCTGTACCAATTCCTGAAAATTCATGGATAAGGAATCCTTTCGAATGTGGTTATGTGCAACTAATCCTGTCTGCGGAAGATCAAGATGCAATCATTGACTTGAATCGTGATACTTCATTGAAATCATTTTTCAAAAAATGCAGACCTGAGTGAAGGTTTTAAGGGGATTGTAAGAATTTTGGTGAAAAATCTTTCAAACATCTCATTCCTCTTTGTTCCACATATCTTCGACACTTCGTTACATAAAAAACAAACCTAGAAATCGGTTAGACCATGATACAGATTTGAGACTAAAAGTAGAAAATATTGAACTGAATGTGGAAAGAATTGTTCGGGAGAAAAAAAGGCATGATTTCTCATATCACATTAAGGTTTAGTAGATGCTAGATATGTTAATTACAGCATATAAAATTTGCTAATTTGCAATAAACGTTAGTAAAATGTAGTACAATATACTTTTTTCCATAACCAAATCATTGTTATTTTTGTGCGGTAATAACACCCACCTCATTATCCGTTTTTGACTTTACTTA
>QLNU02003225.1:27360131-27370713 GCA_006491805.2 Dysdera silvatica | reverse complement strand
TCGATTTATGTGACTTATTGGCAGGCTTATATACGTATATAAGAGATTCCGCAGAAGAGACTTATTCATTCATTGAAATATAATTTGTAGTTAATCTTAGCTCGTTTTGTGGTAAATTTTTTAAGCTTTTTGGGTTTTTTACTTTAAAAAAGCATGAACTTTTGGCAAAAAAATCTCTAAAATATCCGACCATGTTCTTAAAACATGGGTTGGTTGCCAAACCCACCTGAAACAAAATAATTTTTAGAATAACACTATTTGATAAAGAGAGTGTCAGTTATGATCTTATTTTGTCAAATTTACAATGAAAATGACATCATTAATTTAATTAAATAATAATAAGCAATGTAGACAGCATGGGTGTATTTAGAGGATTCAAATCTTTCACGAAACGCCGTAAGATAAAGTTTATGACAAGTAATATTTATGAGGAGTTCTTTAAATCTCACTAGAACATAAATTCTAGCTACGCCGGCAATTTCTAGTTCAATTTTTTTCTGGAATTTGGCGATAGTCCACTTAATAATACCACGATACAATGACCACTTAATAAGCCTCCACGGCGAACTACACTTTGAGAAACACTGCCCTAGAGGATTGGGGTGGAAAGGTCATTTTGACCAGGCCAGCAGGATTTCATTTTAATCACTCCTAAATTCAGAATACGAGTTGGTCGAAAGCCGGTTCATTTTGGCGTGTATTTTATGCAGAATTCCTTCAACGTTGAAGCGTGTAAATGAGTTAAAAAGTGAAGAAGTTCTTGTTTGGAAAAAAAAAATCAATAAATTCAAAATGATGTGGATATCACAAAGTTGAATATAACAGAAATTGCTGCAAAATTAATGATTCCAAAGAGTGCTTTATTAACGATGTAAAAAAAATCGAAGCTGCCTCTCTAGTTAATAAGTTTGAGTACATAATAACATGTGCAGCACCGTTTTAACAGGGTTGTTAATGCGTGACAGAGTAATTTCTATAACTGGATTCAATTGTATATTTTTATATATAAATATATATTAAGCAGAATAGTTATCAATGAGGATTAATAAACGTATATGCAGAGAAATCTGCCTACAAAAATATTTTCATTCGATCCCGATGGATATAGAATACTATAATGTTCAACCATGTCTATAACTATCGCTTTCTCCGGTGCTTTGGCTGAAGTTATAAACAGATTTCACATTATTAATTGTAATATTGTACCATTAATTACCGTACCGTTAATTGTAAAATTGTAATATGGAACCCGCGTCCGTAAAACTACGTATGCGCAAGTACCGTCTTTTACTCTTATACTAAACTGTTTTTAAAAAATTAATCAAAAGTCTTTTTTTTTTACCTTTTCAAATTTCAATGGAACGTACTTAAATTAAAACAGATTCGTAAAATCCTCGCGTCTTCGAGAAACGTAGACGGCAAAAATACCGGAAATGAAAAATTCCTGTTTATGGGACTTTTACTTTTATCTCAGCGAGTCCAAGAGTCCGAGAAACGAAGCGCTGCAACAACTAAAACTAAAAGAGAAACAACAAAGAAGGGGCCAAAAAATTGCTTTCGATTTGTGTCGCCTCACACTTTAATACCATTAGATTTTTGCTAGAAACGGAAGCGGAGAAGAGGAGTATTTCAACTGCCCTCCCTGTTGCTTCCCCCCAGGCATATTTTTTTCTAAAAACTCGTTATTTTTGCCACGCCTGTCTCTTTCCCCTCCCCGCGTATGTCTTCAACCTTTTCGAAACTATCAGAAAACAAAAATGATGAAGGTTTGAGTTTCTGCCACACTAAAAAAAAAATAATAATAAATAAGAAAAACATAAAATGTACTTCAACTTTAGATGAAATTGAAAAATGCTTCTACTTTCTTAAGTCCCCTTCGCTACCCCAACTTTCCGATAACATTTGTAGCTTTGATGACAATTTATATTTATTAACGATGACAGGGTAATATTGAACATGTCTCCTTCGAGATGAGGGCAATGAATCTTTGTCAATTTCTTGAATTAACAGTTCATTTAAATTAAGAATTGCTATGGTCATTTAATATACTGTAACAGCATCTGGGGTAATTTAAATAGCGGCAATATGAATATTATTAAATTATTGCAGTCTAAATTTTTAAGAATTATTGAGCAAAGAAATGTGTTAAATTGGAATGAAGTATTCGTTAAATATGGCTTGCTTCCAACTGACTCAATTAATAAAATTTGTATATTGAAAATATTATATAAAATGATCGAGGAAAATAAGCATTCGGATGTAATAAAAATTGAATATTGTAATAGTAATTGAATATTGTAATAGTAATTGAATATTGTAATAGTAATTGAATATTGTAACAGTAATTGAATATTGTAATAGTAATTGAATATTATAATAGTAATTGAGTATTTTAATAGTACTCGAATATTGTAATAGTAATTGAATATTGTAATAGTAATTGAATATTGTAATAGTAATGTACATTTGAGAAGAAAAAAATCAAATAAAATTACCAAGGATTAGGATCGAAATGTTCAGGTTAGAAACCTCATACATGGCAATCAGAATCTCGGCAGAAAAACTTTTCTGCCGAGCAACCAAGCGAAAGTCTTGCATTTTGCAGAGGGAAACTTGGTCGGTATTACTTCTGAGGATGCTCCATACAGCACGGACTGAAACGTTAAGTGTTTTTAATAAACAGACGTGGTGGAATATCCCGCAAAGCTCTATAATGTATATTAATAGACGCCGTGAAAGTCTTCGTGAATGTAAAAAGAAGATTACTTAAATTTCTGTCTGATAGTATTATTTTGCATTCTTGATCTGTTGGGTTTCCAGCAGGTTAGAATTTATTTTTTGCTGGTGACCCGTCATTTGTTTGCATAAGCATCTACAGTTATGTACTTGTGATTTATTTCTTATATGGCATACTATTTTTTTTTGTAAGTCTTGGCTGTTTGCTATTTGTAACAATGACAAATTATTATTATTATTATTATATAAAATAATTATCAGCTTTGAAAATTTGGTTGCTTATAGAAAGAATCGATATTTATATTTTATACTTTGTCTGTCAAAGGGAAGAGTGATTTTCGAAACGTTGCAAAATATTTCCTATAATAGGTAATTAATATAAACATATTGTATAATAATTAAGATAAAAATCAGGTCTTTACAAAGGTAATGATCACTTTTGTCGTCTTTGTGGTTTGATTTTAAACAACAATTTATTTTTAAGCATGATATTATGAGTAATATTCACACCAAATTTTTTGCTCATTCTTAAATTTATTTAGTTTAATTCTTTATATTTTCAGTAATTTCAAACTTTTACTGCTGAAGGAAAAATTCCCCATCTTTGTGTAGAGCGTTTTATGTTTAGCTTTAAATCTCAGCAATTATTATCTACTAAGATAGTATGAGTTCAACTATATTGTTAACTCAGCACCTTGTTGAGTTCAATACATTGTTGAGTTCAACAAATTGTTGAGTCAAAACATTTTGTCACTGCATGAAAAAAAGTGTCTGAGAACGTACTGTATGACATCGGTTCCAAAATTTTGTAATTTAAATGGTGTATTGACTTAGGTTTTATTATTTTACGTTCAGGTACAGATTCTGTTAGGTTTTTAACTTTTTGTCATTATCCTCTCTGCTGAAATTGTAATTTGTACTTGTATAAATTACATTATTGTATATATATTATCCAGCTAAGTAAATTTTTGATTTGATTTGATCTTGTGATTGAGAACCTCAAGTACGAGGGAAGTCGATAACGTCAATGTACCATTAAAAACAACAGGTTAGTATACATTCTTAAAGCATAACAAATATATACAGGGTGTTTCAAAACTAATGGAACAAACTTTCATGGGTATCGAAAACACCTAAACAAATACTTTTCATCATAGAATGCAGATGAAAATGTTACGCGCTAGATGGAGTTTTCGTTTCCAACGCTAACACAGTTTTATGCAATGCAAAAAACAAGACGGGCAAGAAATATCTAAATAAAGGTTTATGTATCACAAAACGAAACCTCATCGACTGTTTGGCATCTCCTCCTCCTCCTCCTTCTGCTTCTTCTTCTTCTTCTTCTTTTTCCACTTTGCCATTTTCCTATGTTTATATGGGGTCTACATTATGCTCTTTTATTCTTCCTTTACACAATCTTCTATCCAAGGCTTCTTCTCTACTCCATCCATACTCTTCCAGATCTTCCGTCACTCTATCATTCCATCTCAGTCAGGGCCTGATTACCGCAAAGGCGTCCAAAGCCCGGGCTTTGGGACTAGACTCTAGCTGGAGTGGGAACTGCACGGTGAACAATCCTTCTGCGCATGTGCGTGGTCCACGCACATGCGCAGAAGATCACGCGGGAAGATTACGCCCTGATCTCGGCGCTGATCTTCTCCCCTTCTTCTTACCCATTACCACCCCAGCTTATCCATTACCTTTCCCACATATTCTTTATTTCTCCGTTTCATATGCTCAAGCCATCTTAACCTATGTTCCTGTATTTTTCTTCCAACAACTGTTTGATATAACGAAATGAAATCAAAATTGCAAACTTTAAATAAATGTATATATTAATTCACATGTGCAAACATTAATCACCTTACGCAGAATCTCTTCTTACGATGCCGGCGTTCTGACACTTCTACCATGATCTGTATCGTGCATTGGCAGCATTGAGTGATCCGAACAGGTGGCGCTGCAAGCGAGAAAACATTCTGTGATCGGGAAACACTAGCGTGTTTCACAGTGGGGGTTAATATTACCAGGGGGTATTTACAACCCCACTGAGATGTAATTTTTCATATACACATATGAGTATATGGAGTTGCAGCTTTGTAATACCCCTTTATAAATTTTCTGCGTACAACTATATGGAAAACAAGGTCCCGGGTTCGAGTCTCCGTGTCGCACAAGCCATTTTTTTTAAAGCTTTATCCCCTTTTTTACAAGCCGTAAATTGCATAAATAAATCGTATTTTCTGAACAGTATTCATATTTTTTCACACTTTCCATAAGCATATTTCAGTTTTAATCAATTTCTAAGAATACCTAAAATAAAAGTACATGTACTAATTTTTCCCTAAAAGTACTAATTTTCCCCCTTGAAAGCACTAATTTTCCCCTAATTATTTAAACAGCTATCTTTTACTTACCAACGTTTAAAAATAGAGCATTTGTTATACATCACGTAAATATTTATCTCGAATTTTAAACAGATGGAAAGCTATTCTTAAACTAAGAAAAGAGCCTTTCGTAATAACGCTTCGAATCTATTTCTCTATCCTAAGAAATTCAAACTTCAACCTTCTGTCTTTAATATCACTTGCATAAATCAAACCATATTTTTCTACAGCTTAATAACCTCTCTTAAGCCAATAATTCAATTTTCATTCATCTTTTTGAGAAATTTTTAGGATTTCAGCAACCTTTAACACCATTCTGACCACCAGGTCCCGGGTTCGGTTCTCCGGGCACGTACAAACCATTTTTTTTAAAAATTTTTTTCCAATATTTATCCGTTTTCCCCAAATGTAAATTGCATCAACTAGATAGTATTTTTCTGAAGGCGATTCATGTTCTTTTACATTTTTCAGGCGAATATTTCATTTTTAAATCAATTTATAACACATGCATAAATTAAACACAATTTTCTACAGCCTACACACTCACAAAAATCTTTCTTGAGCCCATGGTTCATTTCTCATTCTTGTTTTTAAGAAAACCAGCGCTACAAATTTTTGAACGGCTACGTGGGCTCGATCCCCCATGCTCCCATGACTCGAATTTATGTAAGTCAATTGAAATATAAAAGTGTAAAGATGAAACGACACACTGCGCAAAATATTAAATAAAATAAAACACATTAACACAGTTATTTATTTTAACTGTGTTAATGTGTTTTATTTTATTTAACATAAAAGTGTAGTGTAACGAGTAAGGCAAGTTTACCCCACTATCGATTTGATAGACAAGCGTTTTGCATTGAACGGTCGACGAACTTATAGTATCGTACAAATTCATATTTTATACGTAAAAACACTCCTTGTTATATACTGTATATATTACATTCAAGTCGATTTGTTGAAAGGGGATATGTATGTATTATTATAACATAATTATTTATATACAATTTTAATATTAATATTATATAGTCGGACCCGCTTATAGCGAGCTCTGATATATCGAGGTTCACATATATTCAATATTTTCGCGGTTCCATCTAGCTTCGTTATAAGAGAGATTTGCTGTAAAGAATTTTAGTTACAGAGTTAGCGATGAAAGTAAATAGATCGATTAAACTGACGAAAATTCTGTTTGAGATTATCGTTACATCAATTGAGAAAAATTAGTTGTGAAGTGATACTCTTCATATTTTAATTAAAAGTTTGCAACAGGTTCAAACTCTGCTCTGAAACAGAATTATTGTACTTTCGATCAGACTGAAAGTGATCACGATTCGCTACGGATGTTACATGAGGCGCCACCTTCAGAAACATTCCGCGAACACTAGTAATTATTTACGAAATTTACAGAGTTGTAAACTTCTCCATTTCGGAAAAGTTTACAATTCTGTAGTTTACTAAACCAAATAGAGAACAAATTAAAAGATTCCAATGAGAAACGTTCTAAAATGTTATTATTTGTAAACAATTACATTTCAAATAAATCGAACACTACGCAGATTAAATTAAACAACAATATAAATCAACGTTTATTGGCGTAGTGATACCAGCGCCTAAGGGATTGGATATTGTCCTTCGTAGCTCAGTGGGTAGAGCCTCCGCCCGGCAAGTGGAAGGTCGTGGGTTCAGGTCCCACCGAAGGCAGAAATATTTATTTTCTTTCGAACGTTTCACCATCTAATCACGCCATACCATCGGCGTTGGTATCACTACGCCAATAAACGTTGATTTATATTGTTGTTTAATTACATTTTAATTGCAGTGCTTAGTTTTTAACGTACTGTATAGTAGAACATGGGATGTACAATGTGCTACATAAAACAATATGGAGTGCATGGTACGTGCAGCGTAGTATGACACTCACAATACGTATCTTTAATAACATATAATGTTTTATACACAATACAATGTTTAGTGTTTTATACAATAAGTAAATACACTCATATGTTATAGTAGAGCATAATGTGCGAATTTACCCTGCTTTACTTTGTATAATATGTCAGGCTCGAGTACAGGGTTTTAAAAGGGGATGGTTTTGATGGAACAATCGGGTGGGGGTTGATAGACACGAAAGCTTTCTCATGAGGAATTTTTATTTTACAGATAATAATATAAGACAGGGATCTTCAACCCGTGGCTCTGGGCCATTTCCAGGCCTGGGCCGACATGTTTTATGCGGCCCGTCGGCTCATAAAAATACAAATTGTTTCCATACAAAAATAACACCCCTTGTTCCCTCTAAATTTTAAACTTATGTATTTAATCCCGTTCACATTTTCATATTATTTTATAATAAATGCATTTATTTTATAATAAATACATTTATAATAAATACACAAAGTATTTTATAATAAATACACAAAGTATTTTATAATAACACAAAGTATTTATAATAAATACACAAAGTATTTTAAAATAAATACACTGAAACACTAGAGAACTAAAGTAATACTCGACCTTCCTTCCCTCAATCATGTTTTACTTTAGTTTTCTAGTGTATATGGTCATTAGCGTAAGTTTTATTGATTTGCAGTGTAACAGTGATTTAAAACAAAATCAACTTAGGATTCATTAAATTCTATCCTAAATATGTCGATAAGAACAATTTTACAACCGCCTGACTGTGTGCTCTGAAAATGTTACTATCCGGGAGCCCTTAAATCTGCGCCTAGGCGTACGCAGAAAGTTCATAAAGGGGCTACATGCTTACAATGGAAGGTTATAGAGCTACAACTCCATATATTCATAAGTGCATATACGAAATTTCTTTGAATTGGGGGGGTGGGGTTACAACTCCCCTCCTCTCCGCGTACGCCAGTACGTCTGCGAACAGCTGTTCCCTTCAAGGATGAAGTTTGGTAAAATTAAAATTTAAGAATCAGAAATAACTGGCGTCTACCTTGAAAACTCCTTTAGGCTTGCAACATCAACAATAAGACCTGATAGCGATCGGCTGGCTATAAGTAATTAGTGCCAAAAATCTCACTAAAAGGTTTGATTTCGCTTTATATATTAATAACTAAAAGTATTGTAAATGTTTTTACTTCCATACGTATTTATAGACACACACACACACACACACACACACACACACACACACACACACACACACACACACACACACACACACACATATATATATATATATATAGCTTTATTTATGAGGCAAATTAATATTTGCTACACGGATGGAAGGGGAGGGCTAATTCACCAACCCGTCTAGCCAGCGTGGTGAAATTATGGCTAATTCCTCCATTATGTTGACACACCAGAAACCATGGCCCCTAGTCTCCAGGTGCTGGAGTGCTCCTGATCAAGGCAGCGGTCAGTGTGGCATGAAAGCAGGGGGTGCTAAGAATCACTGGAATGGCCCAGGCTGCCGTTTGTTATTGACCTTGGCAACGTATAATGGACGATCCCTTGCTTCTGAAGCAAAACTTCAGGAATTGGAAGAAGAACTTGACAAGATCAAATGGGACATTGTAGGACTCAGTGAAGTTAGAAGAAAAGGTGAAGAGTTGGTGGAACTTAAAAGTGGACATTTGTTTTATTATAGAGGAACGGAAACTGGAAGAACAAGTGGTGTTGGCTTCTTAATCAACAAAAGAATTAAAGACTGTCTTCTGGAAGTTGAAAGTACATCAGATCGAGCAGCGAGGCTCGTTGTTCAACTAACCCAGCGATACCAACTTCAAATAGTACAGGTATATGCACCAACATCAAGCCATACCGACGAAGAGGTTGAAGAATTTTATGAAGAAATCAAAGAGTTACACACCAAAGGGAAACAACATATCAAGCTCATCATGGGGGATTTCAATGCAAGAATTGGACAACAGGAACAAGGAGAGACATCGGTTGGTAAATACGGATATGGGGAAAGGAATGAACGTGGCGATCAACTCATCGAATTTGCAGAAGCTGAAAACCTTAGCATCATGAATTCATTTTTTAAGAAGAAACCGCAAAGAAAATGGACATGGAAACACCCAAATGGGGGAACTAGTGAAATTGACTATATCCTGGCAAACAAGAAATCAATTATTGAAGATTGCAGTGTACTGAACAGATTTAATACTGGAAGTGATCATCGAATGGTGAGATGTAAAGTGCACTTAAATACTAAATTAGAACGACAGAAGCTCATTAGGAAACAAGTAAGTAAGAGGGTGGATTTAAAGAAATTAAAAGAAAATACCGAGGCATTCAAGTTGGAATTAAAAAATCGCTTTTCTGCACTGGAAGGACTTATTGATGAAAGTGATATCTCAGAAGCAAATGAAAACATTGTTAAGACAATAGTTGAAACTGCTGGGGAAATTGGTGGTGTAACCTGTAAAAAGCACAATAGCAAATTATCTGAGAAGACGAAACAGCTCATGAAAAGGCGAAGAGATATGAAGGTGGACAATCGAAATACCAGTTCCAGGATTGAGTACATAGAACTTTGTAAAACTCTGCGCAAAAGCATGAAAGAAGACATAAGAAAATTCAATTGTGAGTTAGTAAGGAAGGCCATTGAAAATAACAAGAGCCTTAGGGTTGTTAAAGGAAGTTTATCTGTTGGGAAGAAACACATCATTGCATTAAAAGGAGAGGATGGCACCGTAACAAGAAATAGGGAAGAAATACTTAGAAGAGTTGAAGAATTCTACAAAAAACTATATGAAAGTAACAGTGGATTAAACGAAGACTCTGAGATAGTCGAAGGAACAGCTCCTAAAATCTTAAAAGAAGAAGTAGCATTTGCAATAAAAAGTATGAAGAAAGGAAGATCCCCTGGCGATGATGGCATTACATTAGATATCTTAAAAGAAGCTGGAGAACATGTAGAAGACATACTCGCAAAATTCTTTACCAAATGCCTCAACAGTGGTAACATACCAAACCAATGGGATTCTGCAACAGTAATTCTTTTGCATAAAAAAGGTGATAAAGAGGACAAAAACTACCACCACACAGCCACCATATTTATAAAATCTTCACAAAAGTGCTACCATATCGCTCCAGAAAATTAGATGCAGCTCAACCAAGAGAACAAGCTGGATTTCGAAGTGGATTCAGTACAGTGGACCATATTCAAGTATTAAGAGAATTAATTGAAAGAACACATGAATATGAACTTCCATTGTGTGTTGCATTTATTGACTATGAGAAGGCCTTTGACTCTATTAAAACATCAGCAGTCATCAACTCTTTAAGATCAACAGACATTGAGGATGTGTACATTGACATGGTGAAACGTGTGTATAAAAATGCAAGTGCAAAATTTCGGTTACATAAAGATACCAAAACTATCAAACTTGGCAAAGGGGTGAGGCAGGGAGATACCATTTCTCCAAAACTTTTTACTTCTGCTTTACAGATGATTTTTCAGCTGATAAATTGGAATAACAAGG
>QLNU02003225.1:27346245-27360031 GCA_006491805.2 Dysdera silvatica | reverse complement strand
CATTACGTAATAGGACTTTGTCCCCACGTTTCAAAGAAGTTAACTTCTGCTAGAAGCAGGAACGGAAGGGACTTCCCCTCTTGGAGCCATAAGACGTAACGAGCTCGCACCACACAGCGAAGTGGGTAACAGAAACATTTAAAAGAGAAAATATGTATGCGGAAAGATACCTTCTTATAAAGGGTTGAAGTTTCGAAAGAAATAGCATCTAACATGAGAGAAAGAGTTTAGAGATAGGTTGTATTCAAGCATCTTCTTAAAAGGATACGAAATAGAAAAAGGGTCGTTTTATGGGTCTTCTTTTAGAAAATTCTATTGTGTGAAAGTTTAAAGTAACAGTTTTAAGCAGAAACTGTTTTGAGATTTACAGCGGCCCATCATTAGAGTCAAAGGTCAACCAGGTGGTCGAAGAGGGTCTTCCCGAATTTCAACTCTCATGACGTAATTTTGAACTCAATGCTGATTTGGTGAAAATTTAGCCCTTCATTCCAAAAACTCAATGGTCATCGAAATATGGCAATAAAACGCCATTTTATACACCTTCGGGACGAGAACCTCTAAAGGACGTAGACGAGAGAGGACAGATTTTAGGACTTTTAACGATTTTTTAAAAGATTTTAAAGGGTTTTTTGATATTTGCTTAGGAAGAAAGAAAGAAAGAAAGAAATCAATCAATCAATCAATATTTATTTCGCCAAGACGCACAATTATACATAATTTAGTAGAGAAACACCATGAATTGTGGCTTGGTAAGAGACCCGAGAAAAAAGCCGATGTAAAAACGGGTTGATGAGTCGCGGGCCTCCCTCTGTCTTCCTTCACGAGTCTCGGTCCCATACCCTGCCTCATGTACCAATTTTCCCTAAACAGTGATGTTTTCATTATAAATGAAGTCAAATATCGATAGTCGACTCGTCTGAGCACATTTAATGATGCAAGGTTCTTCGTTGGAGATCTTCGAATAAATCTGAATTCGAAACACTATTGTTAAAAAGTACGAGAAATAAGCTTCTTTCAATATACATGTTGAACTATTAAATAGAGTTACGCTAAAAGGATAATTATAAAAATGTGGTAAACTATTAGCAATGCTAAGACTGATAATACTATGGTGGGTTAAACAACAATATCAATCAACGTTTATTGGCGTAGTGATACTAACACCGATGTTATGGCGTGATTAGATGGTGAAACGTTCGAAAGAAAATAAATATTTCTGCGTTCAGTGGGACCTGAACCCACGACCTTCCACACAGTGTTAGAAGGCTCTTCATCATGGGTGCTAATGGGGTGGGGGTGGGGGGGGGCTTGAGCATTTCTGGGCATTTTGTATAGGCAATTGTTTGACAAATTTGAAGTACCAAAATAGATGGAATTTTAAACACATTTATAAAAGTAATAATTACACACCATCAATTTTTTTAAATCAAATAAAACATTTATTTGTTTACCTTTTTTTGTAACTTTATAAAAAATTAATGAATAGAACAGAAAAAAAAGTTATGAGTTTTGATAGACCTTTCACATTTTAAAATAAGGTACTTTTTAGCTCATTACTAATTGTCAAGCAGTCAGGGCCAGATTATGGCAAGGACTCGAGGGGCCTGTGCCCCATGAAGAGAGGGGCCCCCAAACCATTTTGATAATTTTATATAATGAGATAAAATAGTAAATTAATGAAAAAAAATATTTGTTTTTCTTCCTACTTCGGATTTACGATCTGAAACGAATCTAGCGAAATCATAGCTAGTATCCAGAATTGCAACAACCGTAACTGCAATTGCAGCTTTGAAAATGACTAAATTTAATTCTTGTTTACGTTGTTGCTGGTCTTGCAATTTCACTGCTTAATTCTGTTATAATTTGTTTACATTTCATCATACTTTTCATCTTTCACAGAGGAAGGTCGTGGGTTCAGGTCCCACCGAACGCAGAAATATTTATTTTCTTTCGAACGTTTCACCATCTAATCACGCCATAACATCGGGTTCGACTCCCAGCAGTGCAAAAAGAACGCTTACTCAGAGATCTCATAAAAGATCGCACTGCTCACTGTAGTCCGGGGTTTGGTTCCCCAGGCCTTAAGAGGTTCGGATTCCTCGGAAAACAGTAGGTCCCGGCGCAGCATGACCACTGTAGTCTTTGAGCCGTAAAACCAAAAAACAAACAAACAATCATTTGGAACAAAGGAAATCTGCTTGTGAAGAGGCATTGAACTATTACGATTTTGAGAAGGAATGACTGAAAGTGAAGCAGTTGAATATAAATTTGCAGGAGTAAATTAAAAATCCGACGTTCATATGAAAATTTCTGTTGTGATGAATGAATATATAGTTGTTGTTAAATTAAATAATAATAAATATAATATTTTTTAATTCAATTATTACCTTCATTTTAAAACCTTTATAAACGTTGATTTGAATCTTTAGGCAGAGGTTCGAAAGGATCGCTTTTGAAGGGATCCAAATATTCAGTCCTTCACTGATCGTGAATTAAATTTTTAACAGCAACATACAAAAGTTTAAAAACTTGGAAGCCCAGCGCACTTCTTCACATTTTGGGGCCTTCTTCTTCACTTTTTAATGAAGCATATTTCTCTTTGGTATCATAATATTTGCCAGTGAAGTGAAATTCCAAGAAATGTGCAGAAAACAAAACAAAAGTCTTTTTTTAAGAGTTAAAAACGGTTGCTCAGCCCATCCAAAAAAGTCCAATTCGCATATTTTTAAAAGAATGAAATTACATTACTTATTTACCGCTTCCGTCATTTTCCGGAGGAATTCTTTGGTTCCCAAAGGGCAAGAATTCCTGGAGAAGAAATAGGAAAAGGCTGACGTCTCCCGAAATGGATTCCAAACCAAATTAGCTATTTTCGGGAGAGGAGAAACAAAAAAATGGGAGACCAGGAGCAAACGGGAGACGGGGGGTAGAGTGGGGTAGAAATCTGCCTTTTCAACAAGAAATTAATCATTCTGAATCCTGTTTTTGGCATTCATTTTCCATGAGCTTTTGATTGAATAATTAGCATACGATGAAACGACTATTTTTTCTCTTATTCTTTTTGCTGGAGTTGTATTGTGTTAAACGGCAAAGCAAAAAATATTGGCAATGTTACTCTCTTTCTCTCTCTCTCTATTTTGGTAGACAATTAACTGCCAGATCCTTCAGTGAATGTATTTCCAATGAAAAATTCTTTATGAGAAAATATTACTATTAATTAATGTTAAAATATCGAATTGTAGAAATACATAGAAAATATTACTTAAGTTTGTATCCAGGGTCCGATCAAGCCAAAGTGGGGCCCAGGGCCTTGTATTTATGTGGGGGCCCAGGGCTTAGTATTTATCCGGGGCCCCTCCCTACGCATTCGTAAAAAAAAAATTAATAATTAAGTAATAAATACAAACACTTGTCATATATATTATCTACATAATACTTTAAAGCCGTTTTCAATGATGCCTAAGTTATAATTAAAAAAGTGTAATATTTATAAATTACATTATAATTGAAAAAACTAGGTTTCAAACTGACATTATAAACTTGCTAACAAAGATCACATACAAAATTTGGGGGCCACGGCCCCGGGACGCGTGCCTTAATCGGGCCATGTTTGTATGGAATAATAAATAAATAAATAAATAAATAAACCCAGATTAACTAGAATATTTGTAATTTTATGAAGCGTAATATTTGTCGGTATCGCAAAGCAACGTCTTTAGACAGAAATAGCCGTTAATTCGAATTCATTCGTTTAATTGATATTTAATTCGATTTTATATGTTTAATCTATAGTTATTTCGATTTTATTCGCTTAATCGATATTTTCCTCGATTTTATTCATTTGATCAATTTATTTTATTTTATTCGTTTTATTGATATTTATTTCGATTTTATTATTTTAATTGATATTTACTTCGATTTTGTTACTTTGATCGATATTTATTTCGATTTTATTCTTTGCCTATTTACTTTGATTTTATTCGTTATCTATTTACTTCGACTATTCATTCGAATTTATTAGTTAAATCTATATTTATTTCTTAAATACACTGAATTCTCTCAATAACGTCAATCGCCGTTATTGAGAGAAAGTTTGTAGTATTTAAAAAATAAATATCGATTAACTGCAACTTGTAACATATCGATGAATTGTAATCTGTAACCTACCGATTATTTACAATCGGTTACATATCAATTGTTTATCATCGATTATATATCCATTAATTGCAATTTGTAAAATATCGGTGAATTGTAATTTGTAACATCCCGATTATTTACAATCGGTTAGATATCAACTGCTTATTATCGATTACATACCGATTATATATAGTCTATGATATATCGATTATTCACAGGAATATCGAAATTTAATCGTTTTTAAAATATTTTTATCATAATTTTTTAGGTTGTTGCCCGAAGTTACGGTTTTTTCTCGTTTATTGTTGCCAGATTTCTTTCGGGATGGTTTGATTTTGTTTTCCTCCGCCATGGCTCTGTATTCCGATTCAGTAAACTTCAGAAGTTTAAAACTGAACGAGAAAAAATACTTCTCCTGTTTCTGCTACGGTTCAAGAGCTCTTTATTTGTCGTCGCCAAACGGTGAGCAAACTTTTATTTCTGCACACATACCTGGCAATGACCGTGAAATCACGTTCATTCAAGGATAATCAGCCGGCATAAATCGACGGTCACGATACACATGGTCACGTAAATGCGTGACACCATTCCAAAGATTTTAAGAAAGAGAAAGCAATCATGCAAATCTTGTCTGTTGCGGTCATTGGGAAACTCACGGCACAGCCTTGACCGCCCCACGCTTGACAGTTTCCGAAATTAAGACTACCATCTTCCAGAAATGGAAAAAGGTAATGAATCTGTTGTAACTTTCAGCAAATTAATAATTTAAAATTTCTTTAATGAATCATTTTCCTATAAAAATTTCTTGTAAAAGTGAATTAAAGCTCCTCCGCCAGTCTTTTTTTTTCTTCGTAGTGAGCCGTCCCAACGGATTCTACTTCCGGAATCTTAACAGACCAGTCGTGTTTTTCTTTGCTTTTTTTCATTTCCCCTTTCTATCATATTGTTTCGTTCTTAGTCTTCATGTCTAGACCCTTTTCCCTCATTCTTCCCTCACCTCTCTTCACTTGCTCCTTGCACATTTTTTTGCAAAGAATAAGCGGTATCTGGCTTGAGTGGAGCCCAGAAGTTATAGCAATGTTTGTTTTCAACGATTTTTTGTCTTATGTGTGTGTTTTTATCGTCTTCACATGCCTGTTCTTCAGTGACACTCTTCTTTTGAAGGATATGTCCGCCTCCTTAAATACGTTTCCTTGAACATCTTTACACCTATTTCAGAGTCCAGGCAAACCTTTGGCCACATCTTGTCGTCCTTATTTCAGTATCCAATAAGTATAGTTCGCGTTTATTTACCCCATCACTTCAGCAACTTTGGCATCAAGCTAACTGGGAATACAGAACTGTTTACGTGCGGCCAATTCTTCAGCACCATCGCACATAATAATAAAGAAGAAGAAGAAGAAGATGATGATGACGTTGGAGATAAAGAAGATGGATAAGAGGAAGCTGATAGAAGAGGAGGAGGTCGTTTCAATTACATTGGCGTTTAAACCACCATGATATCCTTCATCCACATTCAAAGACGCTAAACCATTGTTTCTGCCTCGAAATGAAAATCATAAAACAATACTTTAAGCTACATATGATAATTATTTTGTCCCGAAACAGTTCAGGTCAAAATTCAATGTTTTTTTCACAAAAAAATGAAAAGAATATAAAATGTCTTACGAACAAATAAATTTATATAATTCTACGCAAATTCTATGCTGATGGACAAATGATAAATATATTATTAAAGAGACTATTATAAATAATTTAATATATATATTGCTTTACAAAAATATGATTGTAATAGTCATATTGATGTTTACTGATTTTTTTCAGACAAATTAAAATTCCGGTGACAATTTCTTTCTTAAGCTTAATATACGAAATAAGTCTCATCAGAATAATGTATGATTCCTAAAAGCTATAAAGATGCCCTTTTTCTAGCTAAATAGCTATAATTAAAATACACTTTTCTAGCTAAGTAGCTATAATCAGAATTGCCTTTTTATCTAAATAGTCAGGAAAGGAGCTTTCTTAGAGAAATAGCTAAAATGCGATTTCTAAGCGGCCATAATAAAAATAGCTTTTTAGAAAATTAATCACAATATAAATAACTTATAGCTAAATAGCCACAATAAAAATAGTTTTCATTATATACAAACAAGCAAAATAATTTTTATATAAAAATAGAAACAATCAATATAGCCTGGGTTTGTAAGATACACTGCTAAAAATGGCATAAAAAGCGATAAATCGAATTAAATTTTACTACATTAAGAGTTTTATTACATTCGTACAATGTATTAAAACGTTTCGACTATTTTTTATATAGTCAAAATAGCTTTTACGGTGAAACAGAAACACTCAAAACAGTTTTTAGAGGTAAATAGCTATAATTACAACGTATGTTATAGCTAAAACAGCTGCTGAAGTAAGGGATAAGATGCCAAATTTATTTAAAAATTGATATTGGAGTTAATCGAGCGGCTCAATGTCGACTTTCAATCCATATTTCGCTTTTTTTTTGGAATTGGAATTCCGAAAAATTCGTGGAAAGTGATTTGGAAATCTGACTTGAATCGTTTAAACTAAAAGTCTCACGCAAAATGGCATTTCCAAACATATTGCTTGGTATGTTCGGATCCAGAAACTAAATTTAGCTTCATATGCAGGATAAAACGGCCGCATTA
The DNA here is from genome assembly GCA_006491805.2 of Dysdera silvatica. NCBI lineage: Eukaryota > Metazoa > Arthropoda > Arachnida > Araneae > Dysderidae > Dysdera > Dysdera silvatica. The sequence goes on along the minus strand of QLNU02003225.1, from coordinate 27,353,216 downwards.
GCATAACGGGGCATGTGACCGCCGCGGATTTGCATTTTAAGGGAAATTTTGAAAGATGTTTGGTATTTGCGTTTCGTGATGATACTGTGTATTTACATGTTTTACATGACGAAGCCTCAAAATGCTGGAATCTATCTGCGTTTTATTTAAGGTGATAAACAGCGTCAGGCGAAGAGTATTAGCCTCACATGGGTCGCTCAGTGGCGCGGTGAATGGCTTCAGCGCTAATGGAAGTATGAAAGTACTGGAATAAAGTATAAAAAACAGCACTGATAGGCTCTTTTAGTGTTTTAAATTAGATGCATTATTTTAGTAAACATTACTTAGGGTAATTTTAAATATATCGAATTAAAATATAGTAGAACCTGCCTAAAACCACTACCTTTGTGAATGCACTGCAATGGTCATCATAGGACGCATGGGCACTACACATGACAAACTTTAGTATGGGCATAACTGAGTCCCTACCAGTTCTTTTTCATGAAAAGTGGTCACGTCATTCAGGTGGTCACATAAACAGGTTCCACCTCAATTTAGTTCGAAAATTTTAAAAAGTTATGCAGCATAACCTGTCTAAAGTGACCAGCTTTGGGACTGGACTGCGATGGTCATCATAGACAGGTGGTCATTATGTACGAAAACCTTTAGCATGGGCATGACTAAGTCCCTACCAGTTCTCTCTTATAAAAAGTGGTCACTTTATGCAGGTGGTCAATTTACCAAGGTGATCACTTTACCAGGTTCCACTGTATTTATTAGGAAACGGACACGTAGCAGAATTGAATTGAATAATAGAATACACGTGAACAATAATAAAATACACGGGGTGAAGCACGGATTTTAAATATTTAATAAACAGTTAACGGTTTGGTCCTGTTTTTCATTTCTGCAACCTCACACAAATAACACGCGACGTGGTAAATTGATCGCGAGCGACTTGTTTTGGTCTCAATTATTACGCGACTAAAGTCAGTCGCTTCTCAGATGTTGAAGCGGTACGAAGGCGTCGAAGCACCATTTCCCCACACTGTTAAGGAAAATTAACGGTATCAGCACTTTTGAACTACAGTGCTCTTTCTCCATAGTGCTGTTCTAATCAACGTCGTCTTTTCTCCCCATCTCCTGAAGAGATGTTAATGAGAGAAATTCTTGTAATTCATATGTAGTGAAACCTGGTAAAGCGGCCACCTGAATGAAGTGACCATTTTTATAAAAAAAGAACTGGTAAGAACTTATGTCTATATGAAAGTATGTTGTGTTTTGTGACCACCCGTCTATAATAATAATAATAATAAATTTATCAAAATCCAACAGGTTACAAATACTCTTACATTGGGAGTAAAACACAAAATTTCAAAATCATCAATCGGAATACAGTTAAAACATTAAAATAAATTCATAGGACACAAACTAATAAGGAAAAAAACTCAAAAAACATGACAGAACAAAGTTCGACAAAAAGCCGAGAGGGAAGGCAAGATCACAAGTTTCTCTGGCAATGGATTCCAGACTCGGCAAGTTCGGAGTGTGAAAAAAAAGAAGCGAGAGGTTTTTCTGGCAATGGGAATCTCAACCCGCAAGGAGTGTCCCCTGGTGCTCCAACAATTGGATGATGGGATGTTGACTGTCCAGGTGGAAACTGCCATGTATTAATTTATAAAAAGTTTAAGGTCAATTTGCAGGCGACGCCACTCCATAGAATGGACACCGATTTCTGCGAGGTGATCCTGATAAGAAAGATGATGAAGGGACCTAATATTCCTAGTAAATCTCCGAAGCGGCGTCTCCAGCAAATAGACATCTCTTTTCTTATAAGGGTTCCACACCGATGAAGGATATTCTGGAGTAGGGAGGACAAAGGTTTTAAAGGCAAGTATAAGAATAGCTGTGGCGCATTTGGAGAAAGCCTTCATAAGTAAAAAAGAGCGTTGGTTGGCCCTTCACACCAGTCGGCGGCAGTGTGGTGAAAAGTTTAAGTCATCCGTAAAAAGGATACCAAGACAGTCCTATTGATTTACAGCTAACACAAAGGAATCCCCAATAGCATATGAACAATGGGTATCAGAGTATCCCAGGTGCAAACAGCTGGATTTAGTCTCCGAAATCTCGAGTTGATAGTCATGATACCATGAGAACAAATCGTTGCAAGCACGCTGTGGAGAATAACAAGATTCGGAAGTAGATATTGAGGTAAGAAATCTCAGGTCGTCAGTAAACATACAAGAACGAATTGGTCTCAAGATGCGTGGAACATCATGAATCAATACAAGAAACAGGAAAGGGCCTAACATTAAGCCCTGAATAACTCCACTCGGCACTAGAGAAGGTGGTGAACAAGTACTTCCCACTCGTATGTACTGAATACAGTTTGAAAGGAGGGCTGCGATGATACGAATAAGCCTTGGTGGTGAGCCAATTTCGAAAAGCCTATGGATTAACACTGTACGGTTTATCCTATCAAATGCCTTTACAAAATTAATATATATATATATATAATATCGACAGGACAGTTTCTTTCATCACAATCAATCCACTCATCAAGCCACTGGAGAAGTTGGATCACAGAGGAGCGACCTGGGACAAAACCAAACTGTCCGTCTGAGATAATTTCAGCCATAAAAAGTAAGGGAAGTAAATAATGTAAAATACACCTCTCAAAGATTTTTGCAATCACGTTTGTTAAGGAAATCGGGCGATAATTTCCCGGATCAGCACGATCACCCTTTTTGTAAACTGGAACGATAATTGCCTCGGTTCATGACCTCGGAATCGATCCGAATAAGTAACAGTGGATAAACAAATGCGATAAAATATTCCTAAGTGGCCGAAAGAGGCGTTTGAAGAAAACAGGAGCATCATCCAGGACCAGGCGCCGAACGGGATCTCATTCTGGATATCGAAGCCTCAATGACCACCGGGCAAAAGGAGAGGACATCATCCTGTTCTTCCGTAATATTAAAATTGAGCCTCCCAGACGTACGTCTCCTGGAAAGTCATCGACAATAATAATGATTTCTCCTCATCACTGACTGCCACAGATCCATCGTGACGCCGCAAGGGAGGAATATGACGATTACCGTACAGCCGACGACTGACGCAACTGTCTTCCGATTTTCCTGTTCACATAATTTTTTTAGTCAAGACGACTCGGACTCTCACACTAAAGTATTAGGTCCAGGACCAAGTCATCAGGACCAGGCGCCGAACGGGATCTCATTCTGGATATCGAAGCCTCAATGACCACTGGGCAAAAGGAGAGGACAACATCATCCTGTTCTTCCGTAATATTAAAATTGAGCCTCCCAGACATACGTCTCCTGGAAAGTCATCGACAATAATAATGATTCATCATCACCACTGACTGCAATAGATCCATCGTGACGCCACAAGGTCGGAATATGACTATTACGGCACAGCCGACGACTGGCGCATCTAAAGAAACGGCTCCGATTTTCCTGTTCACACAATTTTCTTAGCCAAGACGACTCTGACTCTGACACTAAAGTATTATATTGGACCGCAAGATCCTTGTATTCCCACTCATTGTAATCAGAAGATGATGCTCTATAAGTTCTCCAGGCCTTGAGTTTTCTCTTAGCAAGGCGGGTAAGCCTACGATGCACAGTAGGGCGTCGGGTTCCTCGATCAGGAATTACGCTAATTGAATTGTATCGTCGAACACCGCCGGGATAGGGTTCAAATCACAGGGTGGATCATAAAAGGTCAGTTCCATAGCAGATAGGACGTCTGATAACTGTTCGTAATGTGTTCCTGCGTAATCAGGGCCAGATAGTTGAGTTTGTTTTCCTATAGAGAGTGGAAAAAAAGCAATAATCGGGACGTGTGGTTGACTATCACTTAAAGAAAACAGGTCGAAAGGACGGATTCCAAACACTGATTCACAAAGATCAGGTCAAGATAGTTTTCTCTCCGAGTTGGAAAATCCATGGTGACCATTATAAGGCAGTCCTAAAGATGGTCACATTAGGCAGGTTATACTATATATATATATTTTTTTTTCGAGTAATTTTAACTTGTTGGTTTCAAAACTATCTTCATTGAAATTTTCGTAAATCGGAAGTTATTGGTGTACAGTACTTAATAATAATAATAACTAAATAATTGGGAGTAATCCCATCAAATCTCTTAATACAATAGAAATTGACAAAATGATAATGCACCAACTCATACGCGTACACAGAAAATTCGTAAGGGGGTTATAGGCTCAATAGGGGGTTATGGAGCTGCAATTCACATAATCCTATGTTAAATATACAAAATTTCATTGCAATGGGGGGTTACAACCCCCATCAACACCCCCTGCGTACGCCAATGCACCAACTTCTAAAGGCCGCTTTGCTTGAAACTGCCCACATCCTAAGAAAACACCTTTGATAGCTCAGGCCCTTAGAGAAGGGCCCGATATTAAAGAATATATTCAATCGTATCAACGTAGAGTTCTTGAAATTATGGGAGGAGGACAAGCACATTTTATGTACATTTATACATTACAGTATATGTAAAATCGCAATTTATTTCAGATTAAGTGGGGGGTGGTCCCACGGGGCCCATATAACTCTACGCCTATGTCCAGTTGTCAAATTCAAGATGGACTGTGCAGATGCAGAGTAATAATACTAATACTACTACTAATACTACTACTAATAATAGTTTAGGAGATGAATTACTTTGTATATTCTACTTTACTAAATAATTGGTATGTTCTATTTTAATAAATAATAGCATATTTTATTTGTTTCAGACTGTATGTCACGTATACTAACTAAAATTGTACATTGCGTATTAACTAATACAGTAACATAATACTTCAAAATACTAAGGGAAATCCGTAAATCCGTGTTGAAACTGCAAGCTATTTTTAGTTTCTCGTTAATCAGTAAATATACAAGGTGTTCGTGTAGTTTGCTTACACACAGACACACACAAAGAGGCAGTAGAAACGAATTTACATTTTGCTGCATTAGGCAATGAAAAGTTCAAAGTTTTTGTTTTTAGTAGCACTGAAGTGCTGTTTACTCTTTTATTGTCATTTAAAATTGGTGTCACCATCACGTGGTGATTCAGATTGTTGTGTGGTTTACAGAAACGAAATCTGTAGGGCAGTATTCCGAGGACTTACGAGCAATTTCAAGACAAAATCAAGCCAATTTCGAGACCAAATCAAGCCACTTTCAAGACCAACGGCTAGCCAACGTAGCATAAATTCGTGGAGACGGAAAATGCTCAGCCAAGACAAGAAATTCTTAGTGGGAAATGTTTATAGGATTAAAGTTGTTTTCCAGCGTTGGAACATATTAATACTTGTCAAAAAATTTATAATTTTCAGTGTTAAATGATTAAAAAAGAGAAAGTTCTATCAACGTTCCTATTTTTTTTATTATTTATTAAAATTGCAAGAAAACTTTTCGGACACCTTGTATATTGTATTATCAGTCTCTGGAATGTAACTATTTTCGCATCGATCTTACAAACATGTCTGCTATTTGACTATTGGGGCAGCTTACTATCAATAGTTTTTTTTTAGTGTACATTAGAAGGGAATAAAATCATTACACAGTAATATGTGTAATCACGGTTATGCATTACATACACCATGCGTATTACATGCAAACAACCACCATGTATTTCTCCGCAATTGGAAGTACCAGCACTGCGTATGCCAGAGTGAATTTTGATTTTGACTGTCATATTTCCCTGCCCATGAAGTTTACGCATGCGCGAGTAATATGGGGAACATATCGCAGCTTTCGCAGATAAGCTGTTCATTATTATCCCATTTATCCCGGGATGTAAGCTTAGTGCAGTCCTGGTTATTGGTCAGTCAGGCATTAACTGCGAAGTTGGAATTAGTGGCAGCATGAATGTTCAGATACGTACACTAAAACGTTAGTTGTCAAAGGCCATTATTGTAACAGCTCCTAAGTTTACAAACAATTAATGGGAAGCAATGGATACAGAACCTTATATTTTGAATACAATACTTTCATCAGATTTATAACAACGTTTGAAGTGGTTAAAATCTTTTTAATAAGGCGTAAACATGTTTTCAACCTTTTAAAGTAAGGGTCATCATTAGATGTTATAAGATGCAAAAATGGAACGTTTCTATAACTTAACGTTTCGTAACTCCGTACATGTCTGGTTTAATCAATATCAGATATGTTGATGATGCTCTATTTTTTTTTATATGATGCTGAGAAGATTAATCTTGAATTCGTTGTTAATAAACTTTATAATCAGTTTTACCCTTCTATTAAATTTACTGTACAGGAAGAAAATTCCCAAAATAGTTAAAAACTTTTGCATTTATTTGTTAAAAGACATTGTGACCACTTTAACATTTCCTTGTATTATAAACCTAACGAAGTAGCCAAGTTGTATTCTTCTATGCGACCCCAGTCACAAATTGAAGCATGTATTTTTTCGCATTTACACGGCGCCTACATTTTGTCAAGTTCTGAACAGCTTAGGAATGAAGAACGTGTTTTAATTTTTTACAAAGCTATTAACTTTGGAATGCCTAGAACAAGGGTTAATAAAATTTAAAAAAAAAGTAAACTCATAATACTCTGATCTTACCAGCAGACCACAAAAAAACAGAAAATTTGTTGGATCTTGCAATTTTTTTCCTTCAATTTTTGACCCGATTAGAAAAGCTTTGAGTAAAATTAACTGTTTTTTATCGTTTAAAAAAGGTTCGAGCATTTTTTCTAGAATAAAAAATGATAGAGACTGTGTTTCATGGTGGTGTTTATACTATTCCAATTAGTTTTGACAGTGGTAATGATGTGAGTTAATATATTGGAAGTACTTATAGAAGATTGAGTGTAAGAATTATGGAACACAAAGCAGACATACGCTTTCGAAGACTTAATACTGCTTTAGCACAATTTGTTCATAATAATGATGATGCTGTACAACATTTTGATCACACTAAAAAACTGGCTTTT
>QLNU02003225.1:27324623-27335631 GCA_006491805.2 Dysdera silvatica | reverse complement strand
AAAAAAATACAAAGCCTCTTGCGCCTCTAGAAATTTTGCTCCTTGGGCAAGTGCCCAATGTGCCCATTTGTAAATCCGGTTCTGCTTTTGCCTCTTTTCTAAAAAAATCTGGGGGGAAGTGTGCCCCTCCCCGCTAGATTACATCTATGGAAGGGATGCCATCAAGTTTTTCTTTCTACTTTGATCATTGACCAACGTTGCCATTGGGTGTTTTTGCACTGTTAACATCTTTAGGACCATATTTAAATTATAAATTAGTTCCTGACTTTAGTAATCATTTCCACGAGGTATATTTATTCCATTACCAATCTCAGTGGCGTATTAAAGGGGGTCAGGCCCCCCATTGGGTGTCAGAACGTATCGTTTTTTCTTACAACGCATCGCATGATATGCTTGAAAGTTATTTGTCCCCCTATAATTCTTGAATTGCTGCGCTACTGATCCACTATAACCAATTAGCTATCGAGGATAGCCTGCTTGATTCAAAAGAGAGTCGAGTTGTATTACTGAGGACAAGTTTAATACAGCTTTTAAAATAAAGAAAATATGTAGTTTTTTAATGAAGTCATAGGCGTACGCAGAAAATTCATAAGGGGGGTTACAGTACTAAAATTTTATGTGTGTGTGTATGTACACATACACATACATACATAAATACATTACCGCCTTTATTATAAGACCACCTCTCGAAATGACCATTTTTATGGATCTTAGTCTAATTACCGAAGGCAGGTCTACACACACACACACACACACACACACACACACACACATACACACACGCACACACACATACACACACGCACACACACACATATATATATTAAGAACGTTTGCATACAAAATTTACTAAATGGTTATTACTTTTAAAATCAAATAATCCAAATTAATCTTTACTATTCAGTAACTTAATAAAGATTTTTGCACAATGGTGTCTTATAGGGCAGGAAGCGAATGAATGATGATAATAATAATATAAAAATACCATAGGCGCGTAATCTGGCGGGGGAAAGAAAGGCATTTGCCATCCAAGTATTTTTTAGGAAAGAGGCAAAATCGTATTTTTCGCCATACAATTTTGGGTTCTTTGTTTTTTTGCCCCTCCCAGTTTACGTATGTTTAGCCCCCCCATCCAATTTACGCCTATGCGTCAAGGGGCCTCCAAATGCAAGTTGAGTCGGATCGAAAATATTAAATAATCGGCCCCTGCCGTCACTGCAGAAAATCCATCTTTAGACTATTTACAAATGTACACATTAAATCCCTTAATAAACTATATATCTTGTGCAATAATTGTAGAAGTAATCTTTAATTTTAAGAGAATGTTGCTTAATATCATATAGGAACTGAAAAAAATTATCCGACATTTCTTTGATCTTCTTAAAATACGCTTAAAAATTTTCCCCGATTTTCCTATTATCGCTGTATATACGCACACACATGTTTGAGAAAAAACAACACACACACACGCATTCTCAAAGGTAATGTAGCACTCATCATGCGCATAGCGTTAAATGTGTCTGTGCCCCCCCCTCCCCCACCAATCAATTTAATAAGGGTTTGAGTTCCTTAATAATTTACCACTGTTTAATAAATGCAATTATAGTGTACGAAAATTTTTGGCTTATTTTCATAAAAATTACTTCATAATATTATCTGAAATAAAGGGGGCAGATCTGACTTCGGGTAAGCGAAATTTCAGATAAACTAAAAATTTAAATTTTTATATAGGAGCCGTTCAATTATTACATAAGCCTATTTTGGGCGTCTGAACCATGCTTACAGAAAAGAGAGATTACAAGAAAAAATGACACAGAAAATAATAAAACTAACACATATTCACAAAGTGACAACAGTTCTAACGAAACTGCAATATTTGGATTCACGACACACTGTCAATAAAAGATATAAAATATAAAAAACATCGCAGTTAAATGTTTAATTATTAAAACCAGTAGCTCTTAACCTTTTTTTGCTCGGAGGCTTTCTTTTAGGCTTCCGTGGCCCCACTAATATTTTTTAGATTATCGTAAATTTTTAATAAGCGTGTTTTATTAAATCCACTTTTTATATATTGCATACTATTTGTTTGCAGCATAAACAATAAAAATGCAACAAAATACTTAATTATGCTACCAAATTAGCTATTAGCATCATATTAAAACTACGTTCAATGTAATAATTTGTTGTGTTATTACTCTCTGTTTTAAAAATAAGCATTTAATATTATAACAAACTTACAAATAAGTGCTCAATATTACAATAAAAATGTAAATAAGTATTATAATTTGCATTACACATTGAATTCCCATTTCGAAAACTTACATTAAAAATTTAAAATTTAAGAATCGATATCTCACGTAAGCATAAGGGGGGGGATCAGACATTCGTTTATATTTTCTTACAAGGGAAAGAGGAGGAGCCGCAGCCTGGCTGGGGCTATAGGCGGCTGAGCCCCCCCTGGAAATGTAGTCAGCCCCCCTGAAAAATATTTTTTCTCAAAATCAAATATTGTAGAATTTTATTTTAAATTTTTTGTTTTGTACGAAATTGTACATAACAATGGGAATTGTTCTTTAACGTTAAAAATGTATTCAAAATAGCTTTCTACGGTAGATCTTGTGTATATAATGTTTTTTACATAGGTTTGAGTCTTCATATACTTTATAATAAGGATAAGAGAAATTATAGAGAGGTATACTAAAATTTACAAGTTTTCAATGCAAAATTTATTTTAAGAAATTTATTTATTAATTTTAAATATATTAGTCTCCTTATATATTTAGTGTTATTAAATATATTAATAAAATACATTAAAATATTTACGAATTTTAAGCCCCTGTAGCTTTCAGAGTCCTTCCTGTAAATTTCAGAGCCCCCCTCCCCCCGTAACATGCTTCTGGCTACGAGCCTGGGAGGGGGGGAATATAAAATGACTAGAACGGTGCTTACTCAATACTTGAACGGCACTATAAAGGTACAAAAAATTACAATATTTATTCGAAACACGTTTATATATAATTTCGTATTATAAACTACAATACTGATAGTAAAAAAGTCACAAAATGTATGCATGTGCGCGATAGAATATCTATTACTTTGGAAACAATCCAATATCTTTGTATATATCACATACACAAAGTACATAATACATTTCTATATTTACGATATCCACCATTCGTATTGGTTTATATCGGAAGAGATTTTACGAGTTTAAGTTTGGGGCCCACTTGTTATGAACGGCCTCGAAGAAATTGAGTACGTGTGGTGGAAAAACTTTTTCAATTAATCCGCCTTCGTAAATAAGAATTTGTAGACAACTTCTCACACGTTGACACTCTGGAGGAAAACACTTGTGTGACTTCGCGGATTTCACCATGTGGGGATTCTCTGCATTCCTCTCCTCCTCTCCGAGAAAATAAAAGTCGGAGGGGGGGTCGTGTTTTTGTTTCTTTAAGGGAAGAAAACGGCAATTTGGTTGTAAAATTTTCCAACACCTCGTCCCATCGCAGTTGAAGCCCTCTGCAACTTGACTGAAAATTAATGTGACAGACGGCATTCCACCCTGCAAATGTCATAAAGAAATCGGTTGCAGCTGCACCACGTATCGACAGGGGATTTTCCATCTCACACACGCTTTCGTTAGGATGGGAGGTCAAATTTCAGCTTCAGCATTGGAGTGGAAGAAGAGACTTCAGAAAAGAACTTTGCTTTTTCAGATGTTTTGTTTTTGTCACTTTCTTCCTGTCTGTAATAAATCGATGGGCTTACAACATTTGACGCAACAAGCAGCATTCCGTGAGAGTTGTAATTAACCTTCTAGACGTTTCAAGCGTGATTGCACTGTCCATTAATTTTATAATTGAAATGATTTTTGCTCATGCCATTTTTTCGTCAATAAAAACTCAATAGGGGTTATAATCCATATTACCCCCCCCCCTGCGTACGCCAATGAATGAAGTGCTCGTATATTTTCCCACGGTTGTGTAGAAAACAAATAGAAATAAAAGATCACCCAATGATGTACACCATCGCTGAAAATATTTTGTAATAATTTTGATTGTTATATTATTTTAAAAAGTTACGTTTCTTTGAATTTTGACGTAATAACATTAGCTCATTTGTGATACATTCTCTTGTTTAGTTTGTATATTGTATTTATGACTTCCGCTTATTATATCCAATCCTGGGCAGCGGGGGCTTTGTCAGACCCTAAAGTCTTTACCCTTTGCCCCCTAGACGGATTAACCTAGTTGAAAAATCAGATAACCATCACTTTATGTATAAAATAACTGTCAATTCGTCTGAATAAAGTTTGATTTGATTTGCATATTGGTTGTTTCGAAGTGCGTATAAACTGCGTTGTGAAAACAATTTTTGAAATTAAATGCTTAATTTGAAGCGAAGTTTGAAAAACTATGTCGCCTTTATCTTTAAAATAAACATATAATTAGCACCCAAAGAAATTTAATGTGCGCTTAAGGCGAATGTGTCATTTGCAAATTTTTGTCGCTAATGCTCCTTTTTTTAATAAGCCTCTTGGCTAAGTTATTTTTAGAGCATTTCTTGGCTTAACGAAATAGCCTTTTTCTTCGTTAAGAAAGCTTTTAAGGATTTTAGGCTGCTTCAATAATTTTCAAGTGGATCGTGTATTGAGATAACAAAATTAGTAATTGTTAAAACGAGTCTCTAAAAATAAACGGACTTCAGATCTTGCTTCCGCGTGTTTTGACAGTCAAATTTCGAACTAACGAGATTTTGCAAAATAAATAAAAACCTAATTTGTAAAATATGGCGTTCCTAATTTCCAAAATCTCAGTCCAAAATTTGTTGTGATTTAATTATCGCAAAACAGATCTGTATCGTGTCAATTTCTGAATGATTTTGAAAATTGTCGTAGATTTACGACAGAAACCTAATTTATTAGGATTAATTCGGTTACGTAAGATATTTTATTTGTAAAAGCAATATTTTTGCCGGATCTGATGGGTTTAGAATTCTATTGTACTGGTGGAAGCAGGAAATCTTGAAAATAGAGAAGTATTTTTGGGTTAATATGTTGCACGGTATATATTATGGAATATTTAAACAATTTTTTACAGTTTATATAATTCATATTGTGGAATAAACCATACTTGTTTTGGAACGACAAAATTTCATATCTCGTAGTGCTATGCACCAGTTTTAGAGAAGTGTTGAAATCTTAGACTGGTCAGCTCAAAGTCCGGATCTCAATCATATAAGTCATATAATGTCACTATGGAAAATTGGTACAATTATTAAAATTACAACAATACATTCTTTACTTTTTTACCTTTCTGCATGTTTTTAACTTTATACATTTAATATATAAAAACTTAAATACCCCGCTTCGCACAACATGACACTCTCACAGTCCAGGAGGAGGAGGAATTGTGCAAGGGTTTCATTGGGAAGGGTGGCCGCCGGAGGCGGCGCTGTAATCCCAGACAGGACGCTTGAACAGCGTACTCAGAGGCTCTCAAAGTCCACGTGCCTTAAAAACCAACCAATCAGTCTATTAAAATTACTTTCACAATAAGTAAATGTGCACGATATAGGTCGGTACGGGGCCATACCTAGGCTGTGGCTAGGAGTCTCAGTCCTTCTTCTGAAAAATATTTTTTCCTAGCAATAAATTATTTTAAATTTCGTTAAATTTTTTTTTTTACTTCCTATATAATTGTAATAGACAAAGACAATTGGTCTTTGACGTTAAAATGTATTTAAAATAGATTTTCACGTTAAACCCCTTATCCTTTTTTTACAGAGGTTAGAATCTTCATCGACTTTGGAGTAAGAATAAGAAGTTCATGAATTCGAATTACGAATTTTAGTATACCTCTTCATAAGTTTCCAATGCAAGATTTATGCTGAGGAATTTATTCATTATTGTTAAATATGTTTTCTACTTAGGTATTTAGTAATATTAAGATATATCAGTAAAATAAATCGAAACATTAACGAATTCTAAGAGCTCCCCTTATAGCTTTGTGAGCCCACCACCATGAGAAAGGCGTCTAACTATGCATCTGGGCAGGTAAAAATAAGCATATTGATTGGCATATTGTGGTTATTTCAGTTAATGGGTGCTTTATTATATCTTAAACTACCCAACGGCGGTTACAAAAACCTCCGTATTACTACTTAACCACTTGCGATAGTTAAGTGGTAATTTTTGCCATTACTGTGCCATGAAATCTAAGATTAACTCTTGATGGTAGTGTAAAAATGCTTGATTGAATCCTAAAACGAAACCATACATTCTTGTGGGGTTGCACGTGGGGACTTTTATGGGGACGAGTCACTTTAGTGCGGGACCCACAGGAAAAAAAAAAAAATACAAGAACATAGGTTAAGATGGCTTGGGCATATGGAGCGGAGAAATGAGGAATATGTGGGAAAGGTATTGGATAGACGGGTGGTAATGGGTAAGAGGAAGAGGGGAAGACCACGGCTGAGATGGAAGGATAAAGTGACGGAAGATCTGGAAGAGTATGGATGGAGTAGAGAAGAGGCATTGGATAGAAGATTGTGGAAGAGAAGATTAAAGGACCATAACGCCGACCCCATATAACATGGGAAATGGCAAAGCGAAAGAAGAAGAAGTCACTTTAGTGTGGGAGTCGGCGATGCGGTGCCCGCGGACCAATTTTAAAAACCCCCGTTCAAAAATCTAAATTCCAAATTTTACATATCTGAATGAACTTACTTATTGCATTCTGTGTTAGTGCATAAACTTGTCATTTCATGAATTTGTATTTCGAGTTGTGAATGCACCTGTAATCGTTTAATTTAATTGTTTTTAATTATTCGTATTATTATTGCAGACATCATGGAAAAAAGAAACAAGAAGCCGAAGACACATCATTTTAATGATAAGTAGGAAGAACAATATTGTTTCATTTATTATAAAGAAATAAGTGTATGTTTATTATGAAAATCAAGTGTAGCGATTACTAAAAAATGTAACGTGGAGAGACATTTTATCACTACTCGTAAAAATTTAAATACAAATTTTCCAATAAACTTGGATATTAGGCAGAAAAAATTTCGTAACTAAAACTCAAATTAACTGAACAGCAGAATTTATTTACCAGATCAATTTCCCAATCAAGAAAAGCCACTCCCGTCTCTTTCAAAACTGCGCACTTATTAGCAAAGAAAATGAAACCGTTTGTAGATGGTAAGATTAATAAAGAAGCCATGTTGTTAGCTGCAGAAACACTTTTTGATTACTGTAAAAATGAAATAATTACGTTTAATAAATGCCATCCAACTACCAGCGAGAACAGTTACTCGAAATAATGGCTACTGGCATTGAATTAAAGTTAAATAATGATATTCAAAGAAATGTATTCTTTTCATTGCAAGTGGATGAGTCCGCCGATGTGTCGGACACTTCTCAATGATGTATTATTGCAAAGATGATTTTTGACTTTTCCATAAAATAAGAATTTCCGAAATTTTAATTTAAATTCTGCATTTTTAAAAGGACGTACAAGAGGCAACGATATTCATTCAACTTTTAAAATGTGTCTATGAAAAATAATATACCTTTAGAAAAATTGTTCTTAATTACAACGATGATGCCCTTGCTATAAAAGAATTAAATAATGGTTTCATTGCGCCATGTAAAAAAGACCCGATATTTCCAAAAATTGCACCATATCATTGCATTATTTACCAAGCAGTGTTATGCTCAAAGGTAATGCCTTTTCAGCACACTATACAAATTATAATAAGAGTGATAAATTCAATAAGAGCAACGGCAATGCAGTATAGCTTGTTTAAATTCCTTCTACAAGAAGATAGTTCAGCATTTGAAGATCTTATCACACACACACACAGAAGTGGGATTGCTCAGTAAAGGACAGGTACCTGATCAGTTTTTAAATTTATTACTACAGGAGAAATATTTCTATTATCCAAGAACGAAATTTGTTTAGAATTAGAGAAAAAAGCGTGGGTAGTCAAGCATAGCTTTCTATCTGATTTAACGGTAAAATTGAAGGAAGTAAATTTGAAACCACAGGGTAGAAATCACGTTCCTTCTATGATAAGCATGGTAAATGCATTTAAAGCCAAATTGGAGCTCTGAAAATTGCATATGGAGAAAGATAATTTATCATATTTCCCAAATTTAAAAATGGTAATCGAAAATTATTGCTGTGGAAATGCTACCACCCATCAGTTTGTCAAACATTTGCATTCCTTACTGCAAGATTTTAATATTAGATTTGAAAAATTCTACATATTGGAGACATTCAACGATTTTTTTTATGACGACGTGACATTTTTTTACGAATGACTTTTTTTATTACGAACGAGACATTTATTTTTATTAATCCTTTCTTACAGACAGTGGACAATGTGAGGAATAAACATATATTTCGGCAATTCCAATAGGGAGGACTTAGAATTGGAAATTGTAAGTATGAGCAAATTAAAAGCATATCACAACGAACAAAAATTCTGGAATTTAGTGAATGGAAATAGATTCCCATCATGAAGAAAGTGTGCTCTAAAATTGAACTCCCTTTGTTTGTCGCTATAATGATTCTTTTTCTAAATTTAATAAATACCAGATTTTAATTAAACAAACATGCCTATGTTTCGTGTATTTGAGCATTATTTTGATATTTTATGTACGAAAAGCATATTCTATTAACGTAATAGAGGGTAGACTATATTACGCTGGCAGAATCATACTACTCTGAGCCTTGTCAGTGTACTTGGTTAGCTTTGCCTCGAGTATGGTAAAAAAAGGTTGCCGACCCTTGCTCCAGTGGAATTAACCCATTTATGAAGATCTTCGTGCGGACTAGCTGCTCCAGTGTCAGACTTTCCAATGAAGACTATTGTGGGAATAGGCTAACTGCTACTGTGAGGATATAATTCCTATGTGGATTTTTGAAAAGACGGAATGCTCCAGTACAAATGTACTTCTCATAGAGATTTACATCATAATTTACTATTTCAATGGAAGGAGCGTACTCATAAAAGATATATAATGGATACCGTGGAAATACAATAAGTATATTCGGTTTCAGGCTTTCAAGGGCTATCATGAACCTCTACTACTGAATCAATTCCGCTAATATAATCTTAAAACCCTTTTCAAAATGCTGATGTTCATTTCAAACTACCGACGTGTCTATTTCAAAATACTGATGGTTAGTTTAGATCGTTGACGTGTCTGGTTCAGACTGCGACTATGTCTATTTAAGAAATAATGACGTTTGCTTCAAACTGCTAACATGTCTGTTTTAAAAGAGATCAATTTGTCTATTCCAAAATATCGATTTTTTTTTGTTTATTACAGAATGAGCAAACAATGTGAAATAGTCATGAAGAAATGCAAGCACTGCGAATTAAATAGAGCCTTAAAATTATTGCAGATTTCTTTTACCTCTTTTTATTTTAACAAAAGTAAGATATTGGCAAGTTTTTTAAGATCAATATTCAAAAGCTGCAAACGTTCAGATACGGTTTTAAATTTTATATAACATCTTGTCAAAAAGCGTTTTAGAATTTTATGAAAAAGAGGAAAAATAAAATATTCAAAATGGAATATAAGAAAAAAAAAATAAACAACACGAAAACTTATTATTTTAGCTAAAAATGTTTTAAAGGTTGTGGAGGTGGGGGCAGAAAAATGTCCTTTTGTGCAAAAGTCCATATTATTTTTTCTTTTTCCTTTCTTATTTCCTTGTTGCAAAATCTGGAGTTCTTTCTTCGGCTCGGGGCGTTTTTTCATTGATTGAATCCGGAAAGGGGTTTGCCTTTTAAAGAGTGTATCCGGCATTGGAAAGAGAAAAATAAGGAGATAGTCCGGGGAAAAAACAAACTTATTTTTCCGATGTTTTCCGGAAGTACGAGTTTTTGCGGCTAAAAATATTTTTTTCAAAGTAAGTTTTCAAAAATTTGAGTCGGGAAGTTTACTTCCGATTGGAATTGGATCTTTACCTAAACTCTTTTCTCAAAATACGCTACCGTACTTACTTTATGCTCATTCCCTTTCACATAAATCCAATTCAGAAAAGACATACAAAAATATACAGACGGTTATCTGTATATTTTTGTTTATATTTATACATTGTCTCTGTATTGCATTTATCGATTTATTTACATTTTTATATAAATAATAATTAGATCAACATATGTTATTATTAATTCATATTGCTAGTTTTAGTGTTAGTTTTAATATTTATATAATAAAAGTTTTTATCATCCTTACTTACTATTGTTCATCGTATACTATATATTTCTACTTCCATACTCATATATTTCTGTTTATATTAACATAAAGATAATATAATATTGAAATGCATTTGCTACTTTGTCTTAATGTATCATTTCACACTTATATTTATAAAATTTAATTTTTATAAATTTCCATTTTGCCGCCCGAAATTTTTTCGTTTTTTAAATAATTTTTTCCAATTTTCATCTTAATTTTATGTGACCAAGAAATTTTTTTGTCCATTGTTTTATTATCCAATATAACTTTTGTTGTAAGGCTGGAACTTTTGCGGGCTATGCGTAGATAAATTTGAATTATCTGATTTATCCTTTTTTTTTTATTTACGCTCATTTTAATATATTTTTTTTATATCACACGCTTAACTTTATAATTTATTTAAAGTTCCCTTTTTTTACACATTTCTTTAAGATATCTTTATGTCTGTTTACTTAACTCTTCATACATATAGTTCGTTTACGAAAAGTAGTCCGATGGTACCGTTAGAAATAACGGGAGCTGACGTCACAAAGGGCATAGCCGATTCCAGCAGAGGGAAGGGTGTCATTTCAGAACTGTTTTTTAGCGAACGTTTGTCTGCGCCAAAAACCAGTTCGGAAATGACGTCCTCCCCTCTGCTGTAATCGGCTAGCCCGTTTGTGACGTCAGCTCCCGTTATTTCTAACAGTACCATCGGACTACTTTTCGTGAACGAACTATACACATTTACATTTCTACTGGAAATAC